>BCNH02000008.1:31312250-31332745 GCA_001662345.2 Metrosideros polymorpha var. glaberrima
CTCCCTTCTACCTCTAACTTCTATTCTCTACACCTGCAAAATAAAAATATATATATAATATTCTCTATAACTCCCTCATTCTACAATTTCTTATATTGTCCTATATATGAACGTTCTGATCCTCCAAGAACTAGTGATTTCATAAGACATAAATATTCTTCATACACAGTGTACTAAAAAATTTCATCTGTATCAATATTCATACTATTGTACGCGAAGTTGTAAACTTTCTTTGAGACATATAATGTACATATGTGTATGTATATTTTATGTCTATTATATTTGGGTTAATACTACGAAAAATCCTAAATTGGTATATTTGTAACAAATTTACTTCAAACTAATTTTTTTTACCACAAAAGCCCCAAACTGGTACGCATGTTTGACCATAAAAATTTTCAAACCGGTACACATGTGACAAATTTACTCTCCATTAATTTCCGTTAAATTGAGTTTATATCACAAAAAACCCCAAACTGGCATATTTGTGACAAACGGATTGTAAAATCCCCAAACTGGTACACCTATCAACTGTCATATGTCATTTAACTCAGTAATTTAATAATAAAATTTAATTAAAACTAACAGTGGTAAATTTGTTATAAGTATAATAGTTTGTGGTTTTTGGAGATAAAAAATTTAATTTTTGATAAATTTTTCACAAAACACCAGTTTGTAATTTTTCATAATATTAACCTACGTAGATGTTTTGGTGTAATTTTGAGGTTATTTTTATGTTTTTTTCTCAATTTTAGATCAAGCGAATGTCTGGCCCGGATTTTAGACAACAGACAAAAAGAGAGGAGACCCGCAGCAATCCAAAAGAAAAACCATAAAAGCACGAATCCAAAGCATCGTTGAGAGCTGCGGGACCTTTACGAACGAACCACGTCCGCAAAAACCAAGTAAAGTTCGCATCTTTTGCCCGTGCAATGAAATTCATCAAGTCGCTTTCGAGGTCTCTCTAGCATTTATGGCCTCCAATTGAACAGTTTGGTCCACAGGATCTGCAAAGTTTTCTTCTCTGTTTCTTTATTTAAAGCCACGACTTATTGGCTTCAAGACAAAGTGGCCTGTCTCGTGTCTTGTTCTGTTTGAGTGAGTGCGCGTGTTGGTTTGGAGGGGTGTGAGGCAGCAACGGATCAGAGCATGGATGTGGGTCTGATGCAAATGCAGAGGAGGTTGGCTGATTACACGAACGCCCTGTTCAACGATGTAAGAATCACGCAAATTCATGTGAAATCTCAAGTGGTTCTGTCTCTCTGTCTCTGCTCTTGCATTTAGGTTGATCTGTCGAATGTTCTTTTTTTCTTTTTGGCTTTGTGATGTGCTTGTTCTTGGCCTTTCGTTTGGGCGAGAGTAGAGGATTCTGGATTCTCAGTACTTACAGCTTAAGGAACTGCAAGATGAGAGCAACCCAGATTTCGTAGTGGAAGTGGTGTCTCTTTTCTTCACTGATTCGGAGAAGCTGCTCAATGAACTCTCCAGAGATCTGTAATCACATTAACCATCTTCTTTTTTTTTCTCCTTTTCCGTTTCTTGATGCTCTCTTCAGCATTCCTGGGGCTTTTTAGTTTGCTTCATCCTGTGAAAAGTTCATTAATCTCTCTCTCTCTCTCTCTCTCTCATATAGAGCTCAGCAAAATGTGGACTTCAAAAGGGTAGATGCTCATGTTCACCAATTGAAGGGCAGCAGTTCTAGGTACAGATAAATTTCCTCCTTTCTTCAAATGAATGAGTTGACTTTTATTCATCTAATTGTTTCAGAAAAAGTTTTTCTGGAAAAATGTCACTTTCTTTAATTGCTTATCCTAAGAGTGGCATTTCATTCGAAAGGTGAAATTTTAAGCTTTGGAATGTAGAGACATAAAGGTATTTGCAATGGGTGATGAAAAAGTCGATTGCTTTGGTTGACAGCATAGGAGCGGAGAGAGTTAAGAATGCCTGCATAGTCTTCCGAAACTTCTGTCAGGAGAAAAACATTCCTGGGTGAGTTTTTGTCGAAATCTTTTGTTTGTGAATGTGAATTTATCTGCCTGTCTCTTTCCTCTAAAAAATATCAAATTGTGTAGCCAGTAAGGAACATAGGAACAAAAATGGGCTTATGAAACCTCAACATCCTGAGGAAAGAGATGAATTTTGTTGCAGGTGCCTGAAATGTCTGCAACAAATGAAACAAGAATTCCTCCTTGTGAAAAGCAAGCTCGAAACTCTTTTCAAGGTGGGTATAAAGAAATTCTTTTAATCTACTCCAAAGACTGGGAAAAATTTCAGTCTACTTTTGCGAATCAATTTGATATTCGTCGGCTTGTTTCAAACTTGATTGCAGCTGGAGCAACAAGTTGTGGCTGCTGGTGGGTCGATCCCAACAGTGCAACAACCAATACTTTGATGGCAATAGTGGGCATGTTTTAAAGAAGAAGAAGAAGAAGAAGCATCTATAAGCTATGATACTTTTTAACTGAGCATGTGTAATGTTTGCAACTACTAAGCTTGAATGCTACAAAAGCTTAATCTCTCTGTTTTTCTTCTTTTGCCGTATGATCAATGAGAAAATGAAGCTAGTTGTGGTGGATTCTGCTGGGATGGAGAAAGATTTATTGTCATCATGTAGCATTCATACCATGTCAGCACTCTCATGAGTTGATATTTATGATTTATTGCCACATGCTAAAGATTATTCTTCGGTATGTTAATGTCACTGGAAACAGAATTTGCCTCTACGGTTGATCTCTGATTCCAACATAAGCATTACAAGTGTACTCCCTTGTTGAGAGGAGGGGAATAGTTGAGAAGCAGATTGTGGCATAAGTTAGAGAGAGAGAGAGAGAGTGAATAGACCACTTCATGGCCTGAAGCTCCTGGGCAATACAACTTTGAAGTCGGGGTTTCTAGCCCGGAGAACAGTTTGATCATGGTTGGAGCACGAAAGAATAAATCTCAATCAGTCATTGGAATTTTAAGTATCTGTACATAAGTATCGAAATTACACACCATGTATTCACCCAAGTCGTAAAATGATTGGGAAACTATTCCAATAGAAGGACCCAGTTGGAAGCACAAAACAAAACTTTTCACAGGGAAAAGAGCTTTTTATCCCTCTGTTCTTTTTTCCCTCTCTTTCAGGATCACTTTAGATAATGCTTTAGCAGAGTGTAAATTCCTAGAAAAAGTGCTCCTACTTGTTTTTCTGGGAGGGACTTCCGGGATTTCAGTCTCTTTTGCAGGATACGGTTCATTTTCTCGTCTTTTTGTGCTTCTTGTTTTGTTTGATTTGGACAGAAGTGGAAAAGAATAAAGTTTTGCTTCTAGATTGGAATATTCTGCATGAAAGAATCGTCGCCCAACAAAATTGCTGGTTGAATAGTTTTGGATGACATTTTCTCTTGGGTTGAGTGGGGAAAATTTGAAACTTGGGTCAAGAGAAATGGTGAAGAATTTGACCCTCAAGCCAGTTAAACTCATGAACTACCATTGAACTGGTGTAACTAGAAATGGCTAATTCAAATCAGAAATCCTCATTTCCTGTATGTCAAAATGGTCATCTCTCTTCAATCCGGAAAGGAAAGAAGAAGAAGACAGAAGCTTAAGATGTTCTAAACCCAAAAGGATTAGAATTTTTAAAAGATCAGCTAGAAAGGGTTGCTTTTATGCATTTAATATTGCCCGAGTGGAAGAGGGATCAAGAATCGATCACTGATTGTAACCATTTACTATGCAAAATCCAAGTCCTTCTAGGGCTAAAGACTGATCTGTTGGAGCAAGCTACATTGTTGCCCCCACCTTCACCAAAGAAATTACCAATCACAGGTGTCTTTATGACACAACACAGGAACACAAAAACTAAGTTAATGGATGGATATTGTTTTATAACTTGTGCCTAGCATCATCCATAATGCAATGATGCAACAAAAGGGCGTCTTATGGTCAAGAAAGCTCATGAGAAAGGTGACAGGAGGCATCATTGCTAAGAGAGCGGGCAAGAGAATAGACATGAATGCTTTTACGATAAAAAACAAAACGAAGTGGATTCTTCCAAAACAAAAAGTGCAAGAAAAGGTTGAGGGGATGGATAAAGGAGGACCCCTTTTTCTTCTTTGTGCTTCAGGAATATTATCATCTCTGCCACACAATTCACCAGTATCTGATGACTCTGAAGGTTTTCAAGTCAAAAGAAGGGAGAAAATTTGCCCAAAAGTAATTCTCCCACTAGAGGTAACATCATTGACATCTGGTTCTGTCTGATTCAATACTATTGCTGCACTCGAGCACTGTGAGTCATGGCATAAAAGAAACAAAGATCTGTTGAATAGATAGTATTAACATACTTATGTAACTGCTGAGTGCTGATGCACCTCGATGGGTGGTTTGCATAGAATTCTAATCGAGTCAAAAGATTCGAAAATCCTGTGTTATAGGGGAAAAACATATTTAAGCAACAAAGGATGGACAAAATTAGATTTTGGTAAAATTATTATTCACATATTGGTAAGCGTATGTTTCTAGTCCTTTTGATGTTACAAATTGTTTCTTTACATTGAGATGGATAACCAAGCATAACAAACACTGTAATTTGGAGATGTGACGGTTTTAAGCTTTTTCTATGAAGGAAATTGCAATATCAAGACTAAAAATAGACTATTTGTTTCCTATAGTTGAAGAACGTCGATAAGAACGGGGTGTTACGATGAACTTTCCGTCCGATTCAAAGGCGTGCTCCACATTCTTTTCTGGTCATAGAAACTTCCTATTACAGCAGACTGCTTCTCATTGCCAAGTTGGTGTGAAAATAGGTCGTAGAAAGCCCGACAATTGACACTTTCCAATAGTTTCACTGATTTCCCGGCATTGTCAATATAGGTGTACCCATCTTTGGATTCGACACCTTCTGCGAATACTTTGATGGGCTTGATGGAGAAGGTCGGCTTTAGAGAGGCATGATCACCGGCCAAGATCACTGCACCAAGAACTTCACCCAAGAATATATCCTGTGGAACAAAACCAGAGATTTTGTCAACGAAAAGACATAAATACTGGCTTAGCAATTACTAGGTGGGACTAGAAAAATCAAAATACCAGGTCGGAAAAATTAATATTTTTACCATGTGGTAATATCTGTTGTGATTTTTCTTCAGCCGGCCTAGTCTTGAGAGAAGGCGGTAGACAAATAGAGCTTCCGGTGTTCTCTTTGTCTTGTTTAGTCCTTTGAGGATAGCGGAAAACGAGCTGAATCTGCGCTGGACTCCAAGAGGAATTAGTGTCACATTTATGTTGGAGTCAAAGACTCTCTTCGCAGCCAGCGGGTCAAGGAACATATTAAGTTCTGCATATCTGTTAGAGAGAATTGTGAACACGTTTCCTCTGTCTGAGATGCTGCGGTTGATGTGCCCTCCAACTACGTATACATCCTGGAGAAAATATGAAGTGAAGGGTTAGCATTGGAGCTGGAAAACAAAGAAATCATAACACAAAAAGAAGAAGTACAATTGTCTTCCCTAAGAAAAGAGTCAAGAGAAAAGGAACAAAGCTATTGCTTGTATGATGTGAAGCAGCATTTTGAGTGAAATGATGGAATTGGTGTATAAGAGCTCATTTCCTCAAGACACTTGCTTTTTATGATGCTGGGTTCCACTGTTTTCATATTGTATCTACCATGACATTCAAAATTCTTCCTATGATGTTGTTACCTAGTCATTTTGGAAAGGAAAACGAAAAGAAAAGAAAAGATTAAATCAGTCAAAATCTACCGACCTGAATGAAGTGGCTTGCAGTTTCATTCGCTATAATGATATTCGCTAAATTCGTCAAAGGTCCGTTTGTCAATATGGTTATCTTTGATTTCGGCTTCAGTGAGCTTACAACCGAGTTCCAGATCTCCAGAGCTAATGGTTGCCTGAGTTCAGGGTGATCGGTATCTCGAGGAGCTCCATATTTTACCGAATTCTCTGCCGTGTATCTGGAACAAAAAGAATATTAATTATCGTCCTCGGTTATAGAAATGACAATTGTCAGCAACTCAGCACCAATGTGAAGGAACAATATGAATACACAGCAGCAAAATTAGCAACACAACGCTTTCTATAAATCAGCTTCTGGACATCTACTCCTAGAGCAGGGGTCTCCATTAGTTCGAACTTTAAATCCCTAGCTAATAAGTATCATAAAATTTGTAAATAACATCGATAGATCAAGAAATTAAATTGCTAACTGTATTATTGTCGTTGCCCGAATCTGTCTTCTAACCACTTAATCTGCATCATGCGACTTCATCTTATTTTAAGGGGACCATACATCTTTCTGTTGAAAAATCTAACTCTGATGATGTCAATATTGGGCATCAAATTAAGCCATGTTCATGGCTTCATGTGAGAACATAGAAGTACCTTCTGGGGCTTCGGGGCAAAGTACGAGCCAATCCATAGAGAGTATCTGAATCGAGGAAACCACCACTCCCATGTGGGATGGCCTTGACATACCTGCAGTCACCAACTCCTGAAAATATGGCATCGGACTGATTCAGTGCAAACACATTACCCAGACCAACTGGAATGTCATCTCGACCCATCATGTGTAGCACGTCATATATGATGTCAATCGTTGCTGCATTTGCCCATCCTGTAGGACTTACTAGTATTGCCTGCATCATTATGTACAAGATTCAGATTAACCTGACCTAGCATGACCTAGCATGAGGGTGTTTGCATAATTCTTTAAGGACTTGGCAACTGTAGTAGACTACGAACATGATGTTCCAAAGAAACTCGACAAAATTAGATCAAGAGAATCGAATGTCTGACCTTGAGATTGATTACTTCCATAGGAACTTTGAGAAGATAAAACAGGGCAATAAAATCTCCCGCACTCATATCCATGTCAAAGATTACGGGCTTTCCCAACTTTTTAGTCCTCAAATCTGGTTTGTGATGAACTTGCTTGTAGTAAGGAAATTGGGTTGTAAAGTTGAACCTCCCTGTCTGTAGAGGGTTGTTTAGAACCTGTAATATAAATAGAAAATGATTTACACTTCTCTGATGTTTGTAAATACATGAGAAGATACATTATTTTGGAAATAAAGTTCACACAGAAGGGTGACAATGACAAAATTTGAGACAGTACACTTGCATATTTTAGCAAGGGACTTACATCCAAAAAGCTTCTGAAAAACTCTCTATTGAGTGGGCTCTCGCCATCCTGATTAGGTTTGGCCCTTGTTGCAACGAGAACATGCACCGACTCTGGGCCAGTGGTCTCTTCTGTGTAACCATCCTGTTTCAGGTTTGCCACAAAAGGAGATCAATAAGAACCACGAGAAGTTCTAGCTGATATAAGTAAAGCTCCAATTCGTGTCAGAATGCCACTTAAGATACTAAAAGCTTAGGCCAAGCAATTTGGTATAAAACAACCAAAAAAGAAAAGCTACCTTGCATTTTCCTTTGCTATTTTTCACAATGCAAAATGGGTCGCGAAGTCCTGTCTGTACATGACCGCTATGCACACCGCACTTTTTTAAATGAAACTTTGGAACTTTGAGGCCCTCGAAGAACGGGTTCGATCCATCTGATATCCCGTAAGGTTTGTTCGAAGTAACCACAGTTATATTCATGTACTCCATTACTGCAAATTCATTCTCCCCGCTGTTATTATGCCCATTCTTCATAATTGAGACCGCCACACCAGATGTAAAGGAGTCCCACATGAAATAGCTCTGCAGATAATATAAGTAGTTTGCAGTCATCGCCTTGAACTAGTACTAAATCATTCGTTCCCAATGTTCTGTTGAATGGAATACACTTACCGTATAGAATTGGTCGTCAAACCACGTATCACGAGCCATTTTCAAGGACTGGAAGATGTATTGAGCCTCATAAGTACTTTGACTTTGCTCAAAAGTGCCAAAGAATTCCTGATTTATTGGTATCGTGTTTGTTGCATCCAGAGGCACAAGGGTCACTGCAATGCCGGAATGAATCACCTGCGATAAGACCAATTGTGTCACTGTCAAATGCAGCCATTTTTTGCCTGTTCAGGTGCATCATCCATGAATTAGTACTAGAACTACCGTACGGATTTGTAGAAGATGGACCCTTCTAAGAGCTGTTACTTTTTACTTTACCTGGTAAGCTGCAAAAGGATCTCCAAAGATATTGAACTCTGCATAAGGATTGCTGGTGTAATCTGTGAACAAATTACCGGCGTCGCCACATTGCTGAGGTTGGCAAGTTGAGCTAGAATTCGATGGGCAGCAACCGGTCGGGTTCTTCGACCTCACGCCACCACCCATTACATAAATATGCTCAATGTTCTTCTTCAGATGTGGATTACTCATGAGAAAAATGGCGAAATTCGTGTGTGATCCTATTAAGAAAACAGAGATGGGCCCGGCAGATATTTTATTGGTCAAAACCTGCTGAGCTGTTGGCTGCCGAAGAGGTGAATATTTTCTGTTCCCCTGAATATACTAACTATCAGAAGCCATACATAATAACCACTGGATTATGAAGAAGCTTAGGAAGCCAGGGCTCTATCAATGTATTGCTAACTTCCTCATGCCTAGATGAGAACACAACTATTATAATGACAATAATGCAGCCTGAAGTTTTCCCTTTTTGGTAGATTGTGAAAACTTACTAAATGAATTTTTCTCAAGCATATGTCCGACCCATGATAAGAGATTTGGTAAAAAGTGTCTGAGGTATTACAAATCCCACAGCCGAAGAACAATAGAAACTCCCAGTAGGGATGAAGAATAAAATATGAGACTCGGCAATTAAAATGTGAAGCTCAACGAAGGGTAAGTGCGTGCCTATTGCAGGAAAATGATGATCTTTACCTGGGGAAGAAATGCCTTTCTGATTCCAAAGTTTGAGTCAATATCCAATCGGCCTCCAAGGCCTATAGGAATCGCTTGTCTGTATCTGCAATATCCTGCTGTCGAAAGACCCTGCCATCGAGTAGCTTATAGTAAGCAAGTGCATTTCTTATGCATAACAAATCCAGAACCCTTTTACTTTGTGGTTTTTGATGATTCCGGATCATGTAATGCAGAAAATTCTGCAGCTAAGATTCAATAAGTCATTGGGAATGCAACAGTTTGTACCTGCTCAATGATGGGTAGATATCCTCCAACATTTGGGAGAATAGTGCCACCTTCCAGTATAGCCCCTTCGCCTCCCACACCAACAGGGATGTCGTCGCGACCCATCATATAAAGAATGTCATAAATTTGATTCACGGCATGGCCCGCATCAGTCCATGCATTCGCGTTAATGGTGATCGCCTGCATAAATCTAGACGGTAAATGCAGGCGATATCATCTTATCCGCAATCGCACAGAATCAAGGACAGAGAAATTGATGACAGGTAGTTACAAGTTGCCACGGGAAAGCAGGAAAAGAAAAACACACTTAATTCGCAAAACGGTACATGCACATTCTTTTTTTTTTTTTTTGGACAAACATGCACATTCATTCAATTGAAAAACTTAGGACTTTACATGAATCTTGAATGGGAGTTCTTCAGTTACCATATACAAGGACTTTCAAAAAATGAAGAATCAGTATTAACCACCACTAACATGAAGGATTTTCAAGAACAAGAACAAAGATCACCCAAAATACAAAAGGAACCTTTCATTAACATCTGTCAGAACGAAGTTAAGAAAGAAAAATAAGAAGGCTCACCTCAAGTTCAAATTCTGATCTGTTGAGTTTCAGGAGGTACAAGAGAGCAAAGAAATCATCTGTATCGACATCAGTGTCCAAAAGAATCCGCCGCGGCACACCATCCACAGTGCAAGAAAACGCTCCAATAATCCCTATAATCGATACTAGAGCAACCCAGAAATTCCTCTGCAACACCACCATTTTTTGATTTTCCAATCCCAACCCAGAAAAAAAATTCAAAAGGGTCTTCCACAAGAGTATCAAGAACAAGCTTTTTGATCAGCAATGAACTGTTTCATCCATTTCAATCCTGAAACATCCCAACAAACACACGAGAACCAATATGAGCAACTAAGAGAATTGGACTTATTATATTATAAACTCCGCACAGCCCAACATAGAACAGAGAGAGAGAGAGAGAGAGAGAGAGAGAGATAAAATGAAATGAGTAAGAACATATAAGAAATTGATGCCATTACTTGTAGCGAGAGAGCACGTAAGAGGAGAAGGCGAAAGTGGCGGCGTGAGAAGAGAGAGCCATGTTACGGGAGCCAGATTCTCAGGACTTCCAAGACAGTGTACGAGATTTATAGACATCGCAGACACGATAAAATCAAAACAAAACTGAAAAGTTTGGCTGTAAGAAAGAGTTTTGGGGTGTTATTAGAGACATAATGGGGATGAGTCGTGGACGTGATTGAAGTCAATCAATTGCTGTCACACTTGTGGGTGGTCACTGCCTCTCTCTGCATTGCTTGGGCCACCCTTTGCATATCCACTATGCAAGATCTTGGTGGTATTGAAAAAGTGAGGAGCTTTAATGGCATTATGCCAAGAGATACCTTTGCCTCTCGTTGATATGATGAAGATACCATTAGCGCTGATTGATATCGTATATCTGATATGATTGTCCTTAATTGATTTATATTTATATCAAGGAATCGTCTTTTTCCCCTTTATACATATTTCTTACCTAGATTAATTAGATTCTACTATAAATAGAATTGTACTCATATGGTTTCAATACAAGAAAGCAATACATATTTTCCTCCATTTAGCTTTCCATTGGTCAATATCGTGACAAATGCAAGCCCGCTTCTTTTAGTACAATGTTCTCGATGTGCGAGCGATAATGAAATGGCCACACTCCTTTTGTCAAATTCACCGAACGCGCGACTTCCTTGAGCAACACAACACCTTGATCTCGGACCGTCCATTCCAAGTCGGAATTTCGCAAAAGCTGCAAAGGGCTATCAGCCATCTAATTATTATCACCTTGGACTGAGACAAGTCAAACTTTGATTTGTACACGCACGCGACGGAGGCAGCCGGGACCATCATTTTGCATTGATTCTGAATAATTCCATTCTCAATGCCAGTGCTTATTGGGCATCCCATTTGAGCACAAGGCAAATGAGTGGGTGAAAATGGGGGGGATCTCCTTTCTTTTTCATATTCTGGGGGCGTGCTTTGACTTTTCAGTAAATTAAGAATTAAAGTTCATGTCACGTTCATTATCCTGCAAATTCTTTAATACTTGGCATCAATCTCTCTCTCTCTCTGTGGTGGACTGCTAACTGCAATTATGCTGTGATGATCATACGTCATGAACATGTATTGCCACCATCGTGCAAAATGCTTGATGAAGGGTCCCCACATGGAGATCCTCTTGATCCATAAATAAGAGACCAGAAATAATATGCGAATTTTTTTTTCATTTTTTAAAAGGTAGAATTGCAAAATTCTTGACCCTTTTCCTGACAAATCTGGTGGTTGAACATTGCTGTTGATTTTTTTTCTTCGAAGAAGGTGACCGTACTTTCGGCTTGGTACAGGTAACTGTCTATAATTGGACCAATCTGCTGACCGAGCCTTAAAGACTATATGTTATGCCCAAGATTTGGTCTTTCTGCTCCCTGAGCACCAATGATTTTTCTTCTGACTAGGAAATATAAAAGCAAAGAAAACAAAAGGGAAAGATATGAAAAGATTATGAAAAGATGATGATAAAGTTTGATTTGAGTAGTTCAACAAGGGAATCAAATGGTTATAGCATGAGGAAGATTTAACTTCCAATTTAGAAAGTGAAAATTTTCAGAGAATGTTTTTGCAATTATTTCGAAAATTATCGACTTAACAATCTTGTACATTGTATAACATTGTCAATTAATTTCGTTTTAATGATAGGCATGAGCTCTCAAAAAAATTTCGAGTAAAGAAGTCATTTACTTGTCTTATATAGAGCAGATAATAACATATAAGTTTGTGAATATCGTAAAGCTTCATCTTGATATTGAGTCATGCTACGAACTTGTTATGGAACAATGCATGGATTGATACTTGGCATTGCGTTATGTGGGTTAAAAGTGCAAATTTCACTCTGCCACGATTCATATAGGATGATGGCGTATGAAGGTTGATTAGCAATTTAGTGGTCTGCTCAGATTTCAATCCAAGAGGGAGACGAAATAAGTTGGCATCCTGACATATGAATCGATACCTATTGCAATCTGTACTCTATATGAATCGATACCTATTGGAACTTGCACTCTATGTGACCCTCTAGTTTTTTTTTTTTTAATCCTATTTCTAACTCTCATTTTGCTCTGCCTCTTACAAAGTGCGGGAGTCGAACTCCGCACCTATGGTACTAGCGTTCCTACCCCCTCAATACTTTTACCAGTAGGGCCCCATGCCTATTGGTGTGAACCCCTAGTTTAAAGAATGGAAAAAGTCACAAAAATCCTCATAATTATACCCATTGTAACATATTTATCCTAATTTTTTTTGTGACATCAAAATCCTCAAACTATGCTCACTGTGAAATATTTATCCTAAACTTTTTTGTTGTGATATAAAAAAAACCCCAAACTTGTACCTATGTTAGATGATTTTTAGTCAAAACAACGTCGTTTTTATTTCACTTAAGCCACGTGAACGCCATGTCAATAATGTTTGATTTTTGGCATCCATGTGTGCATATTTTTAATAGTTCTCATTTTGATAAAGGGTAAATGTGTCATACAGATAAAATTTGAGATTTTTGGTATTATAAAAAAAGTTTAGGGTAAATGTGTTATAGTAGACATAATTTAAAGTTTTTTTTATTTATTTATGGTTTTTGCCCTTTAAAGAAAGATTTTCATCTTTGATACAGTGATTGTTCATAACATGAAAAATAACGCTTTCAAAATAACAAAATTTTCTTTATTTGGATATGGGGTACTTGTTAACAAGATCCTTTAGCGAACTACACATGCTTCTTGAGATGTTCAAATTAACCTGATCTATAGTGAGCTAAATATTCCCACTTGTAGATGATAGTTGGTCTCATATAGGTCCCGCGATACAATGATTATAACCGTCCCCGGAGCATGAATGCGACCTAGCGAGAATTTTCCAAAATTGTCGCTTTTCCATCTTTCTTTTTCTCAAATCTACAGCGAATGGTCATTCATATAAAGTTGTGAAAATCCGAGGAAAGGGACATATCTACAAAAATGGGGGCCAATTTCAATTCGAAGAGGCAGCTTACACGTGTAAAATTGTCATTGAAATTGTTTTCCTTTTTTATTCTCTTTTCGAGGAGCCCATAAAGAAAGGACTGATGTCTCTTGTCCAACTTTGTGCGTTCCTACGCATGTCACGTGGCATGTGTCCCAAATTCAAATCCAAATGCTTTTCCCACGTGGATTTGTTCATATGAAATTACTTTCCAAGCTTGCACTTTAGTAATTTTTATTTTGTTGTTTTGTGCTTTCTGAAATTCCCTTCTTTGTTGGGTCTCTCAAATCATAATGTTCGAATCAGCCAGTTGGGGGGGCTCAATCAATGCGTCGCTGCCTTTTTACGGTTTGGGTCGTTGGGACTTTTTTTTCTTAATATTCTATATGTTATGTAATTAAGTATTATGTACTTGGTGGGATTAAATAAACTTAGGCACATGCGGTCCCAAGTCCCTAACCGAATTGGTTCACTTATGAGATGACGATTGGGATCAGAGAGCCCACATGGAATCGAAGAACGAATAAAAAAATCAACAAGGGTCGGACAATTGAAGTGAACTATATAAACCAACCATAGGAAATTAATAAGTTTAGCTTCGACACTATGTTTGAAAGTGTACCCGAGAATTTCTAAACTCTAAGGAGAGATGAGACTGTATGTATATAGAAAGTATGGTCAGTACATGAAGCATGTGACATGGGATATGCCAAAATAACTTTGGAAACTTATGTAGGCTATTAATTGGAAAATGATACTCTGACATGCATATACCACGCTTCAATGAAATAACGGAAAATTTTACCTAAGGGTTTGAAGTTGAATCGTTTTCTCAAAAAAGAGTCTACAGTGGATCGTGTGTCAAAGAAAGGTATAAAGTAATCAACTTAGTTTATATAAGGACATGAAATAGACCTTTTTTTTTAATTAAAAAAAAGGCTCAAAGTTGACTTTGCCTTAAATAAAGACTTGAAGAGGAGTCATTCTTTTTTTTAAAAGTGAACCTTATCGCTACCGGTCACTGGCTCTCGGCAATGGCTAGCGACTGACCTAAGGTGATGATTGGTAAGGGCCGCCCTAGGCTGCGTCACGCGAGGTCGCCCTCATCAGAATCTGGCAAGGGGTGACCTCACCGGCCTTGGGCAAGATCACCCTCGCCGAACTAGGGCAAGGCGCGCCCTATCCCAATCCAGTGAGGTCAAGCCTCGCCAGCTTCAGGGGAGGGTTGATCTTGGCTAGTTTTGGTGAGGGGTGGCCTCACCAGCCTTGGGTGAGGCTCACCTGAAGTTGGCCAGGCCAATCCTTGTCGATCGTCGCTTATGGCCGGTCGTCGAGGCCTAACGACCGACGGAGAAAGAATGGAAAGAAAGAAAGGAAAGAAAAGAAGAGAAAAGGAAAGGAAAATATAATAAAAGGTTACAACAATTATCGTGTCAATGTTGGCATGCCACGCAAGATAGCCGGCATCCATGTTGGCGATTTCCGGTCAAAATTGACCAGATGAACTATATTGTCAAAAGGTTTATGACTCAATTGGCCAAATTGAAAAGTTTAGGAATTGACACAATTATAATAGATTTAAAACTCGTTGGGTATTTCCCCATTATTATTCAAATGTTGTTTTTATAAGATCCCTTTGATAAACGTGACGTTTAAGTTTCAAAGATAAAATTGATGAAAAAATGTAGAGCGTTTAGGTTACAAATATTTATGCTATGCGTCTGTTTTGACATCGTATGATTTATGACATGCAAATATTAGTTGCCAACTTTTTTAAAAAGTACTCTCTTTTTCCCTATAATCATAAAAGAAAATGAAGTGAGTACATTTGTCAAATATGAAATGTGATGCAAAGAACACAATGGCAACCCGGTTGTGCAAGAGTCAAGTGATATGATCATCTCACCCACACAACCCTTGTCTCTTAAGCTTTGGAAGAGTTTAGTGGAGGTAATTGTGAGATTTTTGTGAGATCACTACTAACAATTGACAGTAGTCTCATAAAATCTCACATAATATCAGAGCTGAAGGTTTTAAATTCAAATCTTTCCAAGCCACATTTGTCTCCCTAATTAAATATGTCTACGCTTAGTACTAGACAAAAAGATACCAGACTAAGCGTAAGGGGAGTGTCAAAATATTAAATATTATATCACGCTTTCATTTAACAGTTTAAGCTTTTGGAACAGTTGACAGTGGTCCTACCAAATTTCACTTGGTATCAGAGCAGTGTTAGGGTTCTACGTAGGGTTCCACATTTGTTATAACGTAGCGGAATATATTTATAAACCGAAAAACTAGAACCCTAGACAGGATCCATGTGTATATTGAAATCGAAATAGAAGTTCGATACAGACCTTTTGCAGATCGAAGGTGAATTGACAATCGATTATGTCTGGATTAGCGCTCCAAGTGTTGCGCCTCTATTGGTATCCACACACACGAACAGAAATCTCCAACGATTCAAGTGCTAGCTTTTGATCTTGAAGTTTTTCTCAAAAAACCCCTTGAAGATAAAGAACGATTCTCTATCTATTTAAATAGCCTCATTACCCAGCGAAAGCAAAAGCAAGTGGGTCGGGCGATTTGGGCCCTTTTAATTAAATCAAGGCGCATAGAAAATATTAATTCAGTTCGCTATTGTATGCGACCCTGTAGGTTCACTAAACATTAGCAGTGCGCTCAAAACTCTTTTTGGCCACAAGTCATAAGCGGTCTCTAGCAAGACATTATGACTACCTAAGTATAGTGAAGGTTGGTTTTCCGACACAACCTAATCCATAACTAATATTAGTATATCAACCTTGATTGATTCTTAGGGCAGACCACTAACAATCTCCCACTTGCACTAGAACCAATCATATAAACTAAGTCCCTTTGTCATATGATAACCGAGTTAAGTATAAGGCAGGACAAATGTCATCCTTATATAGCTTAAACTCATTTTCCCGATACCGCAACTAGACTGTCAAAACAAGTAGTTGACTCTTCAACTCACTTGAGCATGGCCATGCATTTTACAGTCTCAACTCTACGAGAGGCTAGAATACCATACTCTCGTTATATGAGAGGGACAAATCCCATCTTGTCTACTCACATCACTCAGCACGATTCATGACATGCCCAGCCATTACCTTTAAAATCACCTGTTATGGTTGACGTTTGGCAATGTTAAAGCATGACGATCCACGTCTAGGAAACCATAGCAGACTTAGGTCAAAGGATTATACTCTATAGCTGTGATGAGAAATACTGATGACATTATATAACAATCCTACAGTATTCTCATGGCGGATCTGTCCAGTACAATGTTTTCCAACATGTATTCCATGTGATCAACTTTATATTTCTATATTCATGACCCATGAAACTTGATCATCAGTTGACTCATATGCTAGTCTCAAATACCATTCGTGTCCCAATGCACAATGGCAACTGACTAGAGACATTTAGAATACTAATATCCACTCTATTAATAGAGTCTCACAATCAAATCACGTATTTGATTATCTATTAAGGATATTCAATATTCAGGGGATAAATATTTTGCATTCAATCATATGATCAAATTAAATCGAAATCAAATATAATATATATTTTTATTAATAAACAATGAAAATGTATATTACATATACTCCCACTCACATTAAGACCAATCATTAATGTGTCTAAGGCCTAAAGCGTTACAATGACGCTCATGTTTAGGTTGTGGAAGAGCCTTCGTCAATGGATCAGCTGTATTCAACTCCGTTGCAACTTTGCACATCTTAACATCACCTCTTTCAATGAATTCTCGAATAAGATGATACTTCCTGAGTATGTGTTTGGTCTTCTGGTGAGACCTAGGCTCTTTAGCCAAAGCTATTGCCCCATTGCTATCACAATAGAGGTCCACTGGATTCGAACTAGTGAGACTGATTCCCAGTTCTTCTATGAATTTTCGAATCCAAACAGCTTCCTTTGATGCTTCTGAAGCAGCAATATACTTAGCTTCTATGGTAGAATCTGCAAGTGTGTCATATTTGGAACTCTTCCAACACACCGCTTCACCATTCACACAAAAGACAAAACCTGACTGCGACCGAAAGTCGTCTTTGTCGGTTTGGAAACTAGCATCAGTGTAACCATTTGCAGTGATCTGTTCCTCAACACCATAGACTAAGAAAATATCCTTAGTTCTTCTCAAATACTTCAAAATATTTTTGACAGTAATCCAGTGAGGTTCTCGTGGATCTGACTGGTATCTACTTGTCATGCTCAATGCATAAGCAACATTAGGACGAGTGCACAACATAGCATACATGATGGATCCTACAGCTGATGCATAAGGAATCCTACTCATGCGATCTCACTCATCTTATGTTGAAGGATATTGAGTCTTGCTAAGACTTATTCCATGTGTCATCGGGAGAAAACCTTTCTTAGATTTTTGCATATTAAACGTATTGATGACTTTGTCAATATATGTACTTTGACTCAATCCAATAAGTCTCTTTGATCTATTTCTATAGATCCTGATCCCCAAGATATAGTTTGCCTCTCCCATGTCCTTCATGGAGAAAATTTTTCCTAGCAATGTCTTAATTGACTGAAGCATAGGAATGTCGTTTCCTATGAGTAGTATGTCATCCACATACAATACTAGAAACACAATTGCACTCCCACTAGACTTTTTGTATACACAAGCTTCTTCTTTGTTTCTGATGAAGCCAAACTCTTTGACTATGTCATCGAAACGAATATTCCAGCTTCGTGATGCCTGCTTCAATCCATAAATAGAACGTTGAAGTTTGCATATCTTCCTAGTGTTATCTGGTGATGTAAAGCCTTCAGGTTGTGTCATATACACATTCCTCTCTAAATTTCCATTAAGGAAAGCCGTCTTTACATCCATTTGCCATATCTTATAGTCATAATATGCAGCAAATGCTAAGATAATCCGAATGGATTTAAGCATGGCTACTAGCGAAAAGGTCTCGTCATAGTCAATCCCATGAGTTTGTTTGAAACCTTTAGCTACTAGCTGTGCTTTATAGATGTGAACCTTTCCATCCATATCAGTTTTCTTCTTGAAAACCCACTTGCACGCTATAGGTTTGACACCTTCGGGTGGATCAATCAAAGTCCAAACTTTGTTTTGATACATTGAGTCCATTTCAGATTTCATGACCTAAAGCCATTTATCAGAGTCTGAGCCCATCATAGCTTCTGTATAGATCGTAGGCTCGTCGTTTTCAATTAACAATAGATGACAATGTTCTGTCACATGAAAACCATATCTCATAGGCTCACGATATGTTCTTTCAGACCTACGAACTATAGGTGCCACTGAAGTAGACTCTACAACTCTTTGTAGATCTAATGAGGTTCCTCATGAACTAGAACACTCTCTTGTGACACAATAATTTCTTCGAGGTTTACTTTACTTCCACTAGTTCCTTTAGTAAGAAACTCTTTCTCCAAAAAGACACCATTTCGAGGAACAAACACTTTATTCTCTGATGGATTGTAAAAGTAATATCCTTTCGTTTCTTTAGGATATCCTACAAAGAAGCATTTATCTGATTTGGGTCCAAGCTTATCAAAAAATAAATGTTTTACATAAGCTTCGCAACCCCAAATCTTTAGAAAAGACATACTAGGAACTTTTCCTGTCCACATCTCATATGATGTTTTCTCTACAGCTTTTGATAGACTTCTATTTAGTGTGAATGCAGCTGTCTCGAGTGCATATCCCCAGAAAGATAATGGAAGATCTGAATGACTCATCATTGATCGAATCATGTCTAACAAAGTTCGATTTCTCCTCTCAGAAACACCATTCCACTGTGGTGTTTCAGGGTGAGTGAGCTGTGAAACAATTCCACACTCTTTGAGATGGTCATTGAACTCTTGGCTTAGATATTCTCCTTCTCAATCAGATCGAAGAGCCTTGATATTCTTGCCAAGTTGATTTTGTACTTCATTCTGAAATTCTTTGAACTTTTCAAAGGAGTCGGATTTATGTTTCATCAAATAAATATATCCATATCTACTGAAATCATCAGTAAATGTAATGAAGTACTGATAACCTCCTCTGGCTGTAGAACTTAGTAGTCCACACACATCAGTATGTATAAGGGCCAATAATTCTTTTGTCCTCTCACTTTGAAGAGTAAAAGGAGTTTTTGTCATTTTTTCAACTAAACAAGATTCACATGTATCAAATGATTCAAAATCAAATGAATTTAATAGTCCATCGCTATGAAGCTTGTGAATTCGTTTCTCATTTATGTGGCCTAATCGACAATGCCATAGGTAAGTTGGATTCAAATCATTAGATTTAAACCTCTTTGTATTTATATTATAAATTGACATATCAAGATTTAGAACATGAATCCTATCCATAATTTGGGCGTTACCATAAAACAATCCTTTAATATAAAATGAACAACTATTATTCTTTATATCAAAACAGAAACCTTCCTTGTCCAAACAAGAAACAAAAATAATATTCCTGCATATAGCAGGTACATAGTAGCAATTATTCAGTTCTAAAATCATGCCAGAAGGTAAAGCTACATCATATGTTCCTACAGCTAATGCAGCAACTCTTGCTCCATTTCCAACACGTAATTCCACTTCACCTTTTGCAAGTACTCTACTTTGTTTTAGTCCCTGCACATTCATACAAATGTGAGTACCACAACCGGTATCCAATACCCATGAAGTAGAACTAGTAGTAACATTTACTTCTATAACATAAATACCTGAATCGGAAGTCTCACTTCCTTTCTTCTTCAAATCCTCCAAATATTTCTTGCAATTCCTTTTCCAATGTCCATTCTCGCCACAATGGAAGCATACAGCATCAGCAGTTGGACCCGATTTGGTCTTGGATTTGGGTTTGGGCTTAATGCCCTTACCCTTACCCTTGACCTTGCCTGGCTTCTTAAAGCTTGTCCCCTTTTGAACCATGAGAACATTAGGGGTAGGATCCTTTTTGATATTCTGTTTAGCAGTTTTGAGCATCCCATGCAGTTCAGTCAAAGACTTATTCAGATTATGCATGTTATAGTTCATAACAAACGTGTCATAATCTTGAGGCAGTGATTGAAGAATAATGTCAGTAGCCAACTCTTGGCTAATGGGAGAGCCCAGCCACTCCAAGTTTTCAATATAACCTATCATCTTATGACATGTGGACTAACTGAGCTCCCACTTGATAGCTTGCACTCAATTAAGGTCTTTACTGTCTGATACCTTTCAGTGCGTGCCTGCTCCTAAAACAAAATTTTTAGGTTCATGATCATATCATAGGCATCCACGTTCTCAAACTGCTTCTGAAGG
>BCNH02000008.1:31332770-31344228 GCA_001662345.2 Metrosideros polymorpha var. glaberrima
TTTTCAATATAACCTATCATCTTTATGACATGTGGACTAACTGAGCTCCCACTTGATAGCTTGCACTCAATTAAGGTCTTTACTGTCTGATACCTTCCAGTGCGTGCCTGCTCCTAAAACAAAATTTTTAGGTTCATGATCATATCATAGGCATCCACGTTCTCAAACTGCTTCTGAAGGTCTGAGTTCATTGTAGCTAACATTAGACATGATGCATCCAATGCATCATCTTTATGCTTTTGATAAGCATTCCTTTCAGCATGGGGAGCGTTGGAAGGAGATGCCTTCTGGGGAATTGGTTTCTCCAAGACATATTCCTTTTTCTCCTGTTTGAGAATAATTCTCAAGCTTCTATACCAGTCCAAGAAGTTTGAACCATTCAATTTGTCTTTCTCAAGGACAGATCGCAGTAAAAATCTTGATGCAGAGCTATTTTCCATTATCTACAACAAATATGCAAAATGAATTGTTCATTAATATTATTTATACTAAACTCCCACTATACTTTTGTAATATGTGTCCCAATAAGTATAGTGGACCAAGATCCATATTTTACAAAGACTCGAGTAAACTTTGGCTTACCGCTCAAAACTAAGTTATTTAGGTAGACAACTCTTTGTCAATTGTATCGAATACAACTCTTGGTTGTTGGGGTTGACATCTCATATCATATCCCCAAACACCATGCCTCAAGGCCCAAAACTGTTTTGATAGCCTCGTTAAGTAAACCAATCTAGACCTATGGATAACCATTATCCATCCTATTTTACTTAAATAGTTAAAGACACCCTGCTTTGATAGGTCCATCTTTTGACGATTCAAGTCTTAATAGGTGTATGATTGGGAAGGCATCATATTGTAACTTAATTTTATTAGGGACTCTTAATGTTTATTTTAGTGATGAATGTATGCATGTCATGAACATAAACGAAGCATCACTTATCATTGCAAAGGCACATCAATCATATGGGAACGACCAATTCCAAGTAGGGGTCAAGGGGGCTATGCCCCCTTGCAAGGTTAAGGGGTAGCGCCCCTTGCGGGGTCAAGGGGCAGAGCCCCTTGCGGTGGTCTTGCTGACCGATCAATGAGCGGGATTCAAAGGGGCAGTGCCCCCGAAACCTAGACAGAATTCTCAATTCTGTTTTCTCAAGATGCTATCCGTCCCCTTAAACCGTCCCTGCTAGGGTAGACCGTTTCAACTAAACCATCTCTCAACCTGCCCCTGCTTCGTCCCTTCTCAAAACCCTAAACGTAATTCATAATTCTGCTTTCTTTAAGCATACATCATATGTATCAACAATTAGGGTTTCCTATTCAACTCCAATATATCACAAGTGGCTCTGATACCACTGTTGGGGTTCTACGTAGGGTTCCACAGTTGTTATAACGCAGCAAAATATATTTATAAATCGAAACCCTAGAACCCTAGATAGGATCCATGTGTATATTAAAATCGAAATAAAAGTTCGATACATACCTTTTACAAATCGAAGGTGAATTGACAATCGATTGTGTCTGGATTAGCGCTCCAAGTGTTGCGCCTCTACCAGTATCCATACACACGAACAGAAGTCTCCAACGAATCAAGTGCTAGCTTTTGATCTTGAAGTTTTTCTCAAAAAAACCCATTGAAGATAAAGAACGATTCTCTATCTATTCAAACAGCCTCATTACCCAGCGAAAGCAAAAGCAAGTGGGCCGGGCGATTTGGGCCCTTTTAATTAAATCAAGGTGCATAGAAAATATTAATTCAGTTCGCTATTGTGTGCGACCCTGTAGGTTCACTAAATATTAGCAGTGCGCTCAAAACTCTTTTTGGCCACAAGTTATAAGCGATCTCTAGCAAGACATTATGACTACCTAAGTATAATGAAGGTCGGTTTTCTGACACAACCTAATCCACAACTAATATTAGTGTATCAACCTTGATTGATTCCTAGGGCAGACCACTAACAAGCAGGAGGTTTTAAGTTCAAATCTTTCAGGCCTCTATTTGCTTCCCCAATTACATAATTTCACGCTTTAGGCTTAGGCCAAAGTCTAGTCTACACATGAGGATGAGTGTTAGAATATTTAAATAATAAACTATACTTTCATTTAACAGCTCAAGCTTTTGAGTGGTAGTGAGTCCAATTGAATATGTTGACGGGCTTAGACTTGGGCTCTCTCTTAACAATCTCCTCAAGTGGAGTTATTGGACTTCTGCTACATGCTCATTTTAGAACAGTTAGCAATGATCCCACAAAAATCTCGCATGGTGTCAGAACATAAGGTCTTGAGTTTAAATCTTTCAAGCCTCTATTTGCCTCCCCAATTGCATAATTCCACTATTTAAGCTTAGGCCAAAGTCTAGTCTACACATGAGGGTGTTAGAATAATTAAATAATAAACTACGCATTCATCTAACAGCTTAAAATTTTAAGTGGTGGTTGATCCAATTAAATATGTTGACAGGCTTGGACTTAGACTCCCTCTCAACAATCTTTCCAAGTAAAGTTATTAAACTTTTGCTGCACGGTCTTTTTAGAACGGTTGGTTGTGATTTCACAAAAATCTCACATGATATCAGAGTAAGAGGTCATGAGTTTAAATTTTTCTATGCCCATATTTGTCTCCCCAATTGTATAATTCCATACTTTAAGCTTAAACCAAAGTCCAGCTTATGCGTGATAGAGAATGTTAGAATATTTAAATAATAAATTACGCATTTATCTAACAGCTTAAACTTTTGAGTAATAGTGGATCCAACTGAATATGTTGACGAACTTGAACTTGGGCTCCCTCTTGGCAATCTTCTCAAATGAAGTTTTTGGACTTCTACTGCACGCTCCTCTCAGAACTTAGGTTGTCAACAAATCTAGATCCAAGAGTCACATGTGAAAGATACGGGTTGTTACTGCTCCGACCTAGGACCTAATGTGTAAGGGGAAGATTATTGGGATTGTCCCACATCAGTTGTGGAAGGGGCTGGTGGTCAGTTTATAAGTGTGAGGAAAAACCTCATCCTTTGAGCCAGTTTTTGAGGTGAGAGAGGCTTAGGAACACTCAACATTACTATTATAGCCTAGGTTGCCAATAAGTCTGGACCTAAAAGTCACATAAGAGATATACCGGTTGTCATTGCTCCGACCTAGGACCCAATGTGTGAGGGGAAGATTCTTGATGTTGTCTCACATCAATTGTGAAAGAGGTTGATGGTTAATTTATAAATGTGAGGAAAAGTCTCACTCTTTAAGCTAGTTTTTGGGGACAAGAGAGCATGTGAGATTTTGTGGGACTATTGCCATTTTTTAATAGTGGCAGTGTTCCCACAAAATCTTATATGGTATCAAAGTAAGAGATTCTGAATTCAAATCTTTTCAAGCCCCTATTTACTTACCAATGAAATATTTCCACGCATGGTACTAAGTAAAAATACTAGACTAAGAGTGAGGGAAAATGTTAGGATAATTAAATATTAAACAGCACCTTCATCTAACGGCTTAAGTTTTTAGAACAGTTGTCAGTGGTCCCACAAAATCTTACATGGTATCAGAACTGAAGGTTCTAAGTTCAAATCTTTTTAGGCCCCATTTGCGTCTCCAATTAAATATGTCCATGCTTGGTACTATGCAAAAAAGATACTAAACTAAGCGTGAGGAGGAATATTAAAATATTAAATATTATATCACACTTTCATCTAATACTTAAGCTTTTGGAGTAGTCGGCAGTGGTTCCACATAATCTCACAGTAATATGTAACTAAACATAAACTTAGTTTTTCCTTTTTTTTTTATGCTACATAGAATGTTTAAATTTCATAAAGTATATCAATACATATGACCTTGCTATTTTTTGAAATCCTGTAACCTTTCACGAAAAATCACCCCCATATTTTTTGGGTGTGCACAAATGAAGCTATATGTAACTCTAATTTCTCGAGTTAAGTGCACATTTGGTAATTATAGCACGTACCTAATCACCTCTTATCCCTTAACTCCGCGAGCTTATGTGTGACTGATTTCTCGTATGATGGAGGTGAAGTAACTAACCACGTGAGAAATATGTTCACTAAAACTATCGAGTCATTGAACAGTCTGGTGATTTTATTGAATAGCCAGTAGTCTAAATTGGTGTGCCATTTGAATTAAATTGCGTTACCTATGTTTCTTGCAATTATTTAATGAACGTATCGTTTACGTAATAAAATTTATCATAAGACAGGAGTCTTGAATCTGAATGCTACAGCTCTTTTGTCCCTCTGATTTTGATATACCCGCGTGGTCCTGCATAGCAATAATGTATGAGATTGATTTCATTTTATTTGATTCTTTTTTATACTTGACGCCAAGACCATCTTTGCTGGTTTGTGATGTCGATGGTTTAAAAATAATTGAACATTTGATGTCGATGGTCTCGGTCAACGTGAGAAAAATACAACCCAAGCAAGCAAGTGCGACGGAATACCGCTGGCATTTTTGGAATTTTCACAAGCCTTAATTATCACGTTTTCAATTTGCTCCTTTAAATGGTCGACACATCAACACGATGAGACCTAAACAAATCCTACGAGTGCATTAGAGTCACTATCCCTGCCGACATAATGTGAGAGCGCATGAAGGAAGACCTGCATACTCTTTTCTTTTTATGATATTAGGTGTTTGGATGGAATAAAACACATACGATATACTTTATTACTATGTACTTGTTTCGCCGAAAGGTTACCGACGAAAAAGCTGTTAAAATGTGAATTGATATGGAAATTAATGAAGGATGTGAAGGATTCTTTGTTGATTCTTCGACCAGAAATGCGAATTGACGAGAAAACTAAAAAGACGAAGACTGGAGACAATCACGACCAATCATGTAAAAAGACATTGTAATTAAAGATAACAAGAAGATTAAATTGAACAACCGGTGTCCATTGATTGATTGTCGGTAACTTTATTGAATTACAATCATACTTGTTAAAATAATTAAATAATAAAACATGCTTTTATCTTATAGCTTAAACTTTTAGAACAATTGGCAGTGGTCTTACAAAATCTCACATGATATCAGAGTAGGAGGTCTTGAGTTCAAATCTTCTAGACTCTTATTTGCCTCCCCAATTGCATATTTCCACGTTTTAGGCTAAGGCCAAAGTCCAACCTACACATAAGGGGGAGTATTAAAATATTAAATAATTAAACATGGCTTCATCTAACAACTTAAGTTTTTAGAACAGTTAGCAGTGATCCCACAAAATCTCATATGGTATCAGAGTTAGAGGTCATGAGTTCAAATTTTTCCAAGCTACATTTGCCTCTCTAATTAAATAAGTCCACTCTTAGTACTAAAAAAAAAAAATAGACTAAAGGTAAGGGGAAGTGTTAAAATGATTAAATAATAAACCATGCTTTCATCTAATGGTTTAAATTTTTAGAATAATTGACAGTAGTCCCACAAAATCTTGCAATACTAAACTGATCTTCATTCATCGACACTTATACCTCATGACTTAGTGATTTCCCTTAGCTTTTGCTATCAGCAATCTTTAGACATCTTGTCGACTGTCTATATTTACCGACTAAAAGCACCCAACACTTAGTAAATTTTACTTCTGATACTTCTTGCTCGACCTCTCCTACTCAGAGACGACAGTCGGGAATTCAGACATTTTTCCGTGTCAACAATACTCAAATAAAATAAATAGTGTCCAAACCATGATTAAAATTCTGATTAGAATGCATAAGCATTGTTCCACCCACTATTGCGGTCTACAAATGTTGTTTTCCCACTATTCCAATAGGTGTCATGAAAATTGATGGTGTGGTTCTAAAAAGAGGCATAATAGTTCTTTTTATTATCCTTGAGCTAAAATCTATGAAAAGTGATATCTTGTATACACATATACTAGATAATTATTTAAAAATGAGGAAAAAAAAAAAAGGCAAAGCAAAAGGTTTATTATAGGATGTTAGTATTTGGATGTTGGCCAAAATAAAGGTGTGTTTCTTTCTACCACTAAAGTGGATTTATGTATGCTGGTCAAAGTTCACCTTTCTCGAACCTAACCAAATCCTTAAAATGCTTTATTTGAACTCTGGAACGGAAAACGCTGGGGTATTCCTTCCCTGATCAGGAAGAAAAATATTAATTTCAAAACTTAAGGGTATAGGGCGTATGGGCACCAACGCATTAAAATAAAGATCATGTCTAGGCTGGGTGCTCCTCTATGCTTACAAGGGAGACTACCACTAGAGGCCCCTGTAAGAGGCAACTCCCATTGGCTAACACGCCTAACAACACTTCTCCTTAACCAAAAGGTCAATTCAAGGTCTTCAATTAAGGAGAAGTGCTTCCTTCATTTTCTTTTTGGGTGTTTGGACAAGTGTCGTGTCATGAGTATAAGATTCTCTCTTTTATTTTAAATTTTTTCCTCCTAATGTGATCAAAGTAGTTAAATGTGTCCCATTACACCAAGCACTCCTATATAGGTGAGTCCAAAGGAGAGAATTAAAAAAAAAATCCTAAATTTATTATAATTGTGCCAATTCAGTCTTTTTTTTTATCAACTGAGTTCTAAACCTTTTGCATTTCTATCAATTCAGTCCATTCAACCAATTTTGACCAGTCGACGCTGACGTGAACAATTTTTAATGATATTTTAATATTTTTTTCGAACTTTTCATTTTTTTTTTTATTCCTTCCCTTCTTCCTCAAGCTAATCACCGACCCCTAGCACAGCGAGGGCCAGTAGCTTGTGATGTCACCCAACCATGGCGAGGCCGACCTCGCCTAGCAACGGTGAGGGTGAGGCTCGCCAGTGTCTAGGCGAGGTCAAGCCTTCCCAAGAGTGGGTGAGGGAGAGCCTCACCATGGCTAGGTGAGGCTCACCCTTGTTGGCCCTTGCCTTTGGCCGGTCGCCAAGGTCCAGTGACCGACTAGAGGAAAAATGGAAGAAAAAAAGAAAGAAAAAAAATCCATAAAATATTAAAATGTTATTAAAAATTTTCTATGTTAGTGCCGACCGTGCTAAGTAGGACAATTGACATCCTTATCAATGTTGGCCGACCAAAATTGACACGAATGCAAAAGGTTTATGAATCAATTGTAAAAAAAAAATATTACTAAATTAACACGATTGCAATAAGTTTATAACTTTTTTTATAATTCTCCCCAGTCTAGAGTCTTCCCACTGTAACATTAATTAAAGGGTTATTATAGGGTCTAGTTTTGATACATTGTTTGAAAATATACCCTAAAAATTTTTAAGCTCGAAGGAGAAAGAAAACTACATGTATGCAGAGGATATGGTTAGTACAAACATCCCCGAATTAACTTATTTGAGGTATTGTCCACTTTGACCAGTCAAAAAGTGCTTCTTGTGAGTTAATTCCAGTTTCATATATGTAATTCAAGAACAATCTCCCTTTGTTTAGTGCACAACTCAATTCATTCCTTCTCCCTTCACCATTTTAGAGGCTTGCGAAGAGCGGCTCGATGTTCAGACATTCTCCTGCCCCAATCACTCCCTAACAACGTCAGATCAGGTTGCAAAGCATGTGACATGGGATATTCCAAAATAACTTTAAACACTTTATAGGCTCTTAATCGGCAAATGATACAACAACATGCATATGCCGCATTTCAATGAAATAAAGAAGCTTGGATATGAATTCCATTAGAACTAAGTCTTACAAAAACTACTGAGGATTGCCCGATTGGCCACTTTTCTCACTTGAGAAAGGGGAGGTGGGAAGTTTGATACCCCACTTTTTGAGGGGGGTTGAGGGTAGAGATGCATAAGCGAGGGAGCAAAGTTTCACAACCTGCACATAGCACATAGTACACACAGTGGCTTGTATAATAGAAATAAAATATGATGGAACCAGGAAAAAAAAATCCTACAACCAATCATATGCTGATATATGTTAGACTTTATTATTTAATGGATAAATATTTCACCAAAAGCAAAAAAGGAAAAACATAAAAGTAAAACCATCGCCCACAAGAGAGGTTTCTTGAATCTGAATGCTACAGCTGTTTTGCTCCTATGAAATCTCATATGCTTTAATTTATTTTTTTAAACTTGACGTCTACACCATTATTGCTGGTTGGTTCAACTTCTGAATCTCATTAAATCTTCTTTTCTGAATAAAAAATTTAAACATGTCTGACATATCGGTAACGGGAAAAAATAATTCACAAAAATAAAAAATATTTTCATTATCGATAATAAATTATATTTAGATATTTCTGTAGACGATAAAAATATTTTTTATTCATTAATTTTTATAAATAATAGAACAATCATGTTAAAAAAATATTCTTCAAATTATATTATTTTTTCCGTGAAATAAACCGACCCCAAAATACTTTTTAGAATAAATAGACATTTTTCCACACACTACCTCTCTCCATTTTGTCTTTTGGGTGTTTGGACACGTGTTGTATTGTGAGTATAAGATTCTTTCTTCTTCTTCTTTTTTCTCGCTATAACCAAAAAGAAAAGTAGATTATTTTACCATAATCACATCTTTATTTATTCTGAATTTTTAAACAATCATATGTTGATATAAGTTAGACACTATTATTCGAATGTTGTGTTATAAGATCTCTTTGATATATGTGATGTTTAAGTTACAAAGATAAAATTGATGGAAACATATAGAGCATTCAGGTTAGATATGTTTATGCTATGTGTCTGCTTTGACATCGTATGATTTATGACATGCAAATATTACTCTCCAATTTTTTTTAAAATACTCTCTTTTTTTCCCATTATCATTAAAAAAAAAATGGAGAGTACATTTGTCAAATATGATATGTGATGCAAAGAACACAATAGCGACCAAGTTGTGCAAGAGCCAAGTGACATGATCATCTCACCTACACACCTCTTGGCTCTTAGCTTTGGAAGAGTTTGATGGAGGTAATATGCAACTAAACATAAAAACAGTTTTTTTCTTTATGTTAAATAGAATTTTTACATTTCATAAAGTATATCGATACATATGGCCTTTCAATTTTTTTAAATGCTCTAACCTTTGGCGATAAATCACCCCCCACATTGGCTGGGTGTTCAGAAATGCAGTTGTACATAACTCTAATTTCTCGAGTTGAGCTTTTTTTGGAAATTATAGCGTGGCGGGCTCTACATACCTAATCACCTCTTATCCCTTAGCTCCGCGAGCTTATATATGACCGATTCCTCATAAGATGAAGGTGAAGTGAGGAACCACGTGAGAAATATGTTTACATAAACTATCGAGTCATTGAGCAATCTGGTGGTTTTATTGAATAGACAGTCTAAATTGGTGTGCCATTTGAATTCAATTGTGTTACCTAAGTTTCTTGCAATCATGTAATGAACATATCGTTTACCAAAACCTAAAAGAATAAAAAAAAATCATCACCCACAAGAGAGGTGTCTTGAATCTGAATGCTACAGCTGTTTTGCTCCTCCGATTCTTGTAGCCGCATTGGCCTGCAAACATTAATCTAAGAAATTGATATGTTTTAATTTGTCTTTTATACTTGACGTCTACACCATTGCTGGTCGATTCAACTTCTGAATCTCATCATATCTTCTTATCTGAATTTAAAAAAAAAATTAAAACATGTCTAATATATGATGTCCACGGTCTCGGTCAACTAGATAAATCACAAGCAAGCAAGTACACTGAAATTACTCGTGGTGTATGAGGAGGGGATGATATTATATATAAATTTCAGACACTTCAGCTTATTCACAAAATTCCTCGTGGTGTATGAGGATGGGATGATTTGCATATTTTAATTTACTCATTTAAATGGTCGACACATCAACGCGGTTGGATCTAAGAGCTTATCTTACTAGTTACTACACATCCTACGAGTGCATTGAATTTCGATTCCTGCCTAAATGAAGCGAAAGTGCATAAAGGAAAAACTATTTACTCTTTTTTTGTTTATGACATCGGGCATCTGGATGGAATAAATACATGCGCTCAAATAAAATAAATCAGAGGTCTAAGAAATTATGAATAAAACATTGTTTAGAATGCATAATTATTGTTCCACACGCTACTGTGGTCTGCAAATATTGTTTTCCCACTACTAAGATCGGTGGTCCTAAAAATTTGATGGTGTGGTTCCAAAAAGAGGCATAATAGTTTATTTTTATTATCTTTGAGAGAAAAAATATATATGAAAAGTGAGATCTTGTAAGCACATATACTGGATAAGTACAAAATAATAATAAAATAAAATAAAAGGCAAAGCAAATGGTCTATTATTTGATTTTAGTATTTGGATGTTGGCCAGATAAAGGTGTCTTTCTTTCTACCACTAAAGTGGATTTATATATTTTCGACCAAAGAAGGTGGATTTATATATGTTTGTCAAAGTTCACCTTTCTCCTCCATTTTCTCTTTTGGGTGTTTGGACACGTGTCGTGTCGTGAGGACAAGATTCGTTCTATTATTTCTTTTATTTTTTTCGCTAGAGCCAAAAAGAAAAGAAGAGTTTTTTTACTATAATCAAGGCTTTATTTATTCTGAATTTTCAATTGCTTTGTTCTTTTGTTCATATGAACAGTCACGTTTCAAGAACTTCTGGTTTTCAGCCAATTCTTTTTTCAATGACATGTGTTTCAGCCAATACGCTGTACCGAATTCACAAGTAAGGACAATTTACCTCAAACTAATTTTTTTATTACAAAAAATCACAAACTGGTATAGCTGTAATAAATTTACCCAAAACTAATTTTTTGACCACAAAAAAACCTCAAACTGGTACACATGTGACAAATTGATCCTAAATTATAGGGTTTGTCGAAGAAAATGAACTGAGCCTTATCGCTATAAAATGAGCTAATTGAAAAAATGTCAACTAAGTTTTTTTTTAAACTAAGTTTTGGGTAAATTTGTCGCAGGCGTATTAGTTTGGAATTTTTCATGGTAAAAAAATTGATTTTGGGTAAATTTGTCAAAGGTATTCTAGTTTGAGGTTTTTTGTGGTCAAAAAATTAGTTTTTGGTTAATTTATCACAGGTGTACCGATTTTGAATTTTTCATGATATTAACCCTAATTTATTAAGGGATCGACGGCTTTCTTGTCGTCTTATAAGACATGTGACAGTACATATGTTCCTTAGGGAAATGAAATACATAATAAAAAAAAATTGGGTCAAAATAATACTAGCGATGTGATTGGAGACATTGTATATTTGCATGATTTTCATTTAGTTTTACAGGTTATCGAAAGTTAATTAAATTGACTATTTTTTAAAAATGGAATCACGTGGAAAGATTTAATTCTTTTTCCCAAGAACTAAATATGGGGATATCGTGTGATTATTGTCTATGATTTGCTTGGCTATATATATCCTCTATAAATGAACTCACAACACTTTTAAAACGCAATTATAACACAGTCGCAGCTATATCAAATGAACACATATCCTAATGATATATATATATATATAATTACTTGGGAACACAATTCCCGC
>BCNH02000008.1:31344296-31365709 GCA_001662345.2 Metrosideros polymorpha var. glaberrima
ACACATATCCTAATGATATATATATATATATAAAATTACTTGGGAACACAATTCCCGCATATATATGCTACTAAATGAATTGGACTTCACTGTATATCTACCCCTATGGAGGAGCTTGTTCTTTTCCCCCAAAAATCACTCAAAACTCAGGATTTCAAGCTCATGACGAAAATGATCAAATTTCATTTTATCTAAAGGCTCAGTAAAAATATCCGCTATGTGATTATTCGTGTTCCAAAACGCGAACACTATATCTTTCTTAACCACACGATCTCTAATGAAATGACGATGAATATAATATGCCAAGTGCGAGAATGTTGAATTGGATTTTTGGACAAGCTAATAGCACTGTTGTTATCACACCTGATAGGAACATTTCTAACGATTATCCATGATCGCGCAACTGATGTTTGATCCATAAAACACGAGCACAACAGCTACCCGCGGCGACGTGTCTGGCCTTCGCCGTCGAAATAGCCACGGAGCGTTGTTTCTTAGAAGACCAAGAAGACAAACATGTTGCCCAAAATAATGAAAATATTGATGTTTGCTCAGGGCACTCCAACCCCATCACTTGATCTAGTGAAAGCTTGGTTTTTCCAACATGTACAATCCCGTTCTATTTTTCTTGATTTTCACACGTGCATTTGGCCAATGTGGTACTGATTGTTGAATTTTGAGTGATGGAATTCGTCCTTTCCGATGCGATCAGAGATAAGCCGCTGTTGACGTTGAAAAATTCGAAGCCTATAATAATGGGCACATCGATCGATATCAATCAAAACATCAAAGTCAAGTCTGACTAAAGAACGGCTGCCGTATGAACTTGGAAACTCTTGGTAGGTAGGCATTGAAAATTGATGGTACGATGTTACTGTAGGAGCCTCTAGCAAAAGACGAAGCACGAGCACGAGAACTCAAATTTCTCTTGGGCTCGATATATAGATGACCCGCATTATCAGATACGATTGCGTGGTGCCACGTATACTTGACTCAACCCTACTCGATTTTGTAAAATCTTTGATATGTTCGATTAAGTTTGGCATGTATGGAAATTTGAACCGTTAATTTTTAAGTTTTCACAATGCTAAAGATTGACGAGGATGAGAGTTTGTTGGGTATGTTGTGATTAGGGACACTTGCATGCTAGCTGCTATATTGAATCGTCTAGTTTTGTACACATTGCGAAAAGTTTGCACCGACATTTGAGAGTTTTGCTATGCTGAAATTACGGCCTTTGTCACTTAGAGTTATCTTAGAAGTCATGTGCTCTGCTGCACTAGTGGAGCCTTATCGGACTCACATGGATCCGGTATGCGTGCATTTTGACATCTTCGCACCACTTTGATATATTTGTTGTAATAGCCGATAATAGTCATTGGATTAGTTGTACGATCAAGGGATGGACTTGTTTATGTGGACTAATTGCACGACACATGCTCGACTTTTCACTCTACTATGTACAAAACAAGTTGGTACTCGGGCCACGTGCTTGAGCTCTGGCTCGCGATATACCTAACCTACGAGGTTAATGAGTTATAGAGGGGGAAAATTCATCAATGGGGCAAATTCATGTCAATGCTTTTTCCTTTTCCCTTAGTTCGAGTCAACCATTTGATCGTGGGGCTCGTCTAATCGGGACTCTAGGTTTTTCTTTGGGCCAACCTAATCTAGACTCTGGTTAGTACCCTCCTAGTTGAGGGGTTCACGAGAAAACAGAAAACAGAAAGGGAACCCTTGAGAGTTCATTTTCGTCAAATCATTGCGAATCCGCACGAATTTGCAAAATCATAGGCTTGAGCATCGTCGCGCCTGTTCTTTATGCTTAAGTCATGCATTCCTCTTGAAAAATCCTTTGACTAATCCCACAGCCCACTAACCAAAAGGGAGCTGTGGCATGGTACTTTTCCATGATGATCCAACATTAGACAAATATTATTTAGTTGGTGGCAATAGTAACCACACAACCTCGTATTCCATGAGTGAACGAGAGAGAGGGAGAGAGATGCTAAACATGGTCGAAGTTGTCGGCTCAGATCTATTTGAGCACACAATAAAATAGGTGTGGCACAAGCCCAAGCATCAAAAGCAACCAATTTCAGAAAAGCCCATCAAGTTTCTAGTGGAGGGATTGTGCAATGATCCATGACTTACCAAGAAGCAAAATAGTTCATAATCTAAAAGATACCAAAAACAAAACTGAGTCATTAACTATAGATATACCAAATATACCTTCTTTTGGGAACTCACCTATATGTATTCTACTTTGAGACAATACTGATATACTTCAGAGTATGGACCTCACAATGTAGAAAGCACTTCTGATGCTAGTGTTGACAACTCATGGTGTCCCATGCATATGATATTCTCATAGCTTCACAGGTGCGTCGAGGACGATGTTGTGACGTGGTAGAAGTTGCTGTACTTCAATTCCACATGATCAAAGGGGAATCAGTAAAGATGATTCGCGAGTCTTTAGGAACGTATGCCCATATGTTACAGCGTGAAAACACTCCTTTTAAATTTCATCCTCTTGTAATCATGCCTGGGTAATTACTGTCGCATTTGCGTGACGAATCAAAGGAGAAGTAGATAGAAGAATTAGTTGCTTTTCAAGTCCTTTCACAGGATCTGACATCGAATCATCCTAAGCATTCGTTTCTAATTTCAGGTGCTATTCCCACAGGTAAATCTCATGGATCCAGCATCCCCCGCAGCAACTTAGTCCTCTTATTAAGGATTGACATTCAAGAGCATATAATTTCTCATTCTCAGAGGTGACCACTTGTATTGTGGATCACCATCTATTGAGCGTAACCATCAGATCAAGATCAATACAAAACCCAAACAGGAGTGAATAGGCAGTTTATCTATCATCCCAGTGAATGAAGGTAAAATCGCACAAAAGCTATAAAATTATGTCAAAGCCAAAAACACTGTTCCCCGCAGCTCAGAGACTAGAGTTTTGAGCAATAAAGCACTTTTCGAGACAACACTTTCAGTCAATTAAGTATCTGAATGGTGAAAATCTGAAGGCTGTGGTAGCACAGATTATACAGTGCAGAACAGATTATGAAACTGTCTAAGAAACAGGCAAAACCGATTTGAGCCAAGTGGCAAACCTCCTTTCTCCACATATAACTGTTGCTGCGGCTTTCCAACTTGATTCCAACGCAACCAGAGCAACACGCCATGCCACCAGTACCATGACAATGTTGTAAACAAAACCCATTTCCATGATTCTGTTTCCTCCTCTTTGCATGCGTGTGCAGGCAGATGCACACACTCATAAACAGATGTCTCTTCATATTGATTCTCAAACACACCCATATACATATTCATGGGAGATAATGTGCACATTAAAATCCACCATACTTTTGCAAACCATGGAAGGTTTGAAAGCCCCCGTACCTTAAATGCCACAATCCTCCAAAGTTGACTTTAAGAAGATTTTGAAGTTATTGTTTTACAGACTTTGGGGAGCTTAATTTTATGTAGATAAAGATAATCTCATTAAATAAAGTACTCTTTATAATAATTCAAAGGAATACCTTCAATAATATTCTACCAAACAACTTTAACATTCTCTGCCACAACAAAAAGCACTACAACTGCAACTTTAAGCTACAACTAGAAGCTATAGCAGAGCCAAACCATCAACATCAGCCTAAAAACACTATCGTAACTTCAAAGCCAATTGGCTTTTATACTATTTCATCTTATTTTTGTTTCATTTCATTTTATTACTTTTATGTGACATACAGTAGCCCTTTAGCACTCTCCTTTCAAGAGAGAAATGGAAGTCACAGTTTGGCTATAAAGCACTTTGGTAGACTTTTCTTTGTTCTTTCAAAAAGAATTTCAAATCTGTGAAAGAGCTTTGGTAGAGGTTGATTAACGTATTGTTGTCCATTTTGAATGGTTTCAGACGCACATTCACGTAGCTTGGAATTCTATGAAGAATTACAGCCATCTCTTGACAGATTAAGATTCCAGCATGATATGCAGTTGGCTCTCTTTACTCCTAAAACTCCCTCGATTATAAATTTACAGCTTTTCAAAGTAGGAAACACAAGTGGTGATGTATCAAAATAGATACGGCCCAACAAGATATTCTTGTAAGAGGCATTTCAGCACTTCAAACTCAATATTACCATAAAAAAACAAAGTAAAACCATGTCTTGTCACCTGGCAATGGTGGAGGTCAAATAATCGAGATATCACGAGTATTTAAAGCTAGATTAATTTGTACCTCCTATTTTCTGGCAAAAAAAATTGTTTCCACTTCATACTCAAGCTCTAGCATGTGCTCGCGTATGCATGCACAGATTACATCTACACATGCATATCAAGTTTGCACTGTTTTAAGCTGAAATATGTATCCATCACTTGACTATATCCCATATAATGCAGATGCTCTTCCGAAGAAACAAAGTTTCAATGTGGCGTAACACTCTACCATTCCCAGTTGCAGAAATAAAGACACCCTTACAGAATACCCATCATCGTCACATCCTAATACCCCACTAGGCCAAGGTCGAATTTTGCAGCTAATTCATCAAACGAGTATGGAGATACAATAGTCCAGACACCAATCCCCATTTCATTGCAATAAGTCATCATCCACTTTGCAGTTCCACAACATAACTTACAGATCAATCAATCCACCAATCAAATTCACGAATTGACCTCGTAAAGAAGCCTCCGACTCGCCGACGGCCCCGTCCTGCGATCCTCTCGGACACCGGAGTCCGATTCGTCGCGGAACCACCCCACCGACTTCTGCGCTTCGTACACAATCTGAGACAACCCTGAAACAACAACACGGAACGAATTCCCCATAAAGAGCTGAATCGAACCCGACGAAAACCGCGGAACCGGACGCTACATTAGTCAGAGCTGGGAGCGAGCGTTTACCCTGCTTGACGGTCTGCTTGTTCTCGCGGATGTCGTGAACGGTGGCGGAGATTTTCCAGTAGAGGGGGCGGCCGACGTAGAAGAGGACGAGGAAGGCAAGGACGGCCAGGAGTATGCGGAACGACACCTTAGCCCCCGGCGACGCCATTGTTGCGAGCTCGAGCTTGCGTTCCGCGTCGAGGTCGATGAGAGAGAGGGACAGAGGGAGAGAGAGTATACGTGGGAGCGAGTAACCGGGGGCGGGAGTGGAAAAATCCGATCTTGCGCTTTAGATCTGCATCCCTTAATTCTCTCTCTCTCTCCATAGCATTTGCGCTTTTTGTCCCGCCACGTCATAATTATAAAATAAATTTATTAATCATTCAAGTGATACACGTGTCTCTTTCTCGCTCGAGATGAGTTCCGTGGATCGCTCATGCATTCTCTTGTCACGCACCCTCGATCGAAGTTCTATGCTTGGAATTAGTCGAGCGCTCAAAAAATTTCGCATATTTTGTTGGTACTACAAAAAAATTGAGGCTTTTCTCTTTTGGGCCAACAAAAGAAAAGTCGATATTCTTGCTTGTCATCCTATAATAATATTACGAGGGTCAAATTATTAAATATTTTTCGCAAAAAAATCATTAGTGACCTGCAGAATTGTGCATTTTTTTGTGCTATAGGATCTGTTTTACATCCATGGAACAAGCTAGGAAATGCCCTAAATGATACCAAACCGTGCATGCTCACTCAAAGTTGGAACAGATAACCCTCTAAGCCATTCTCACATCTACTCCACAAAGAAACATCTAAATTTTCTTCTAGTTGTTCCCCTAAGGATCATTTCAAAATGGGTAGTCCTCTGCTGTCTGAGTTGATGCTGGCCTGGATCTCTTCCAGTGTCTTGCCCTTTGTTTCCGGGACCAGTTTCGCCACGAACAGGATGGTCAGCACCGAGACGCCAGAGTAAATGAAGAATGTACCTGCATAAAGTTCGGAAACCTTAGTGATTTATGTCGTGAGTGAAAAAGAACGATGCGACTATGATCATGCGCGAGGTTGAGTGATGTTCTGCCTGAGTTGCTCCAGTTCATGAGGAAGTTGAATGTGTAAGAGACTGCCCAAGCACCCAACCAGTTCACCAGCACCACTAGGCTACCAGCTGCTCCTTTTATGTCTATTGGAAAAATCTGCAGATCAACAAATTAATCTCTTTTCAGATTTCAAAAGTTTCACAATCCTTTGTCGCTTAAATGTAAAGAAGACTAATTCTGCCAACGTTCTTTGTTCAACAAGTGAATGTAGAAAACGAAAGTTCGCCATTTTGATGAGTCAATATCTTTATGTGAAGACCAAACAGAATCGGGGGTAAGATTGCATTCTACCTCAGACATTATCACCCACGGAACAGCCCCCAACCCAATCGAGAACGAGGCGATGTAAATCTGATTTCGTTGCACAAAAGGAGAAGATGGTGAGGATCCAAACGAACTGACCGGCAACCTTGTGATGTATTTAGTATCACTATAGGATTAGTGGACTTACCAATACTCCAGTAACTGCCATGAGCGGTACAAATTCTGGAAACATATTATGTGCCTAAGTGCACAAAGAAGAATCAGATTAATTTCAGATACAAATCTAGGAACGGCAGGATGAGAAATCGCTTATCAGAGCGAGTTATATACTTCTGAAAATAACTGACCTTGAGAAAGAATGAAGATCCTGCAAGAAAGCAGCCTAAAAATGTTCCGGTTGCAGAAACCTACATATCCGACATTTTTGTCACTAGACGTCTTATAAGTCTCATTGAGCCGCAATCTTTTTATTCTTACAAAGGTACAGATAAATAATAGTCACCATTATGAGTGGCCTCCTTCCAGATTTATCCATTAGTATAGCTCCCAGCAATGTTATTGGAACCTGTCAATTGATTCTCTTGGTCAAGTCATTTTGAAGGATTGCTGTATCAGGTGAGTTTCGGACTTCATATGGAAAAGAGATTAATAGAAGGTTACCTGGACACAAGCATAAGCAATTGTTCCAATCTTCCCTGAAGAAAGACCTGGATTTCATACCATGAAAGTCAAGGAAATGGTTGGAGTAGCAGTATAGTGAGCAACAACAAATTGACTCGAGTAAATAGACCATCTGATTTACCAGCTGAAGCAAAGGTTTCACTTGCGTAGAAACCTATCCCGTTGATTCCACCGAATTGTTGGAATACCATCAACCCGACACCGATCTATATGCAAAATCGCCAAGTCAGTTGCAACGTCTTACATGAACACGGCATCAATTCACTTCTCACCCTTAACGGGAAAGACTTTGAGAAGAACAAGTTGCTTACAATAACAGAACGTATGTACTTGCTTTGAAACAGGTCCATCATTCTAGCTTTGGGCAGACTCTGAAGAGTTTCTATATAAACCTGTCAAGAATATTTATTCAAGCCAATTCGGGAAAGTTACTCTTCTTTTATCTGCTTTTTATTTAATTAGTTTTTCTTTTTTCATAATAAGAATGGCTGCTTAAATTGTCAATACCTGGATTTCAGCAGCTTCTCGAGAGACATCGGCGTCTTTGCCACGGAGAGTCTGAAGTGCCAATTGGAACTCTTTCTCGCGACCAACCTTTGCCTGAAAGCAACAATCTCCATTAGACTCATCGATACTATTCCCTTCCAAATTCTTTGTTGTTGAACTGCATGTCATGTTCAAGCGCATACCAGCCATCTAGGTGACTCCGGTATCAAGAATAGACCCGCAAACAGCACAATGCAGGGTACAAGCCCTATAACATCCAACGAACAATTAGCCACTTCATGCCGATCTCATGGTTCAAACTATACAATATTTTCCATTATTTCCTTGAAATTTCAACGGTTATGATCATCGAAGATGCTTAATTTTTTCCTAAGAAATCAAAATTGCACCTGTCAGAGCCAGAGTTCTCCATGTTACAATGGTTCCCATTAGAAACGCAACTGATGCCCCGATGACAATCATGAGCTGCATGGAAAACATGAAGGAAAAGATACAAGGTTGATGTTTACACCTTTTTTGTTAGAGAGAGGAAAAATGTGATATGCAGGCTTTGAGATTTCTCCACCTGATTTAAAGTAGTGAGCCCTCCACGAAGATGTTTTGGTGCGATTTCGGCTATGAATATAGGAACCTGTTTCATCCATTCACTTAAAAATTTTCATTTAAATTTTCAAGTGCTAGTCCTGTCTGTCATGACCCCTAAATTAAAGTATCATTATGCCACCATCAAGGTGTTGCAAAGGAAGGTCTAGAGTTTGAAATCATTACCACATACGAGAAGACCCCAATTCCGTATCCTGTGAAGAACCTCCCCGTATCGAGCAATGATGCCCCCTGTATCAGAACCGTTGGAATTAGCAAGTAACTTACTAGGTTGTAATCTCTTGAAGATCATCTACAAAATTTCCACTTATCGCTGGTAAAAAGGGTTGTACATTAGAGAAGTACACTGCTAGCCATCCTGCAATGCAGAAGATTGCTGACATTCGCATTGCCTGCGGAATATTGAACAGAGCAGACATTAGCATATGACATCATAATGGACAAAATTCTATGATTTAGCTCGATTTTGAGATATAGATCTTCATACCCCTTTTCGACCGATAAAGTCTGCAATTCTACCACTTGTTATAGCACCAAGCATGGCGCCGATGGTCAATATAGAACCGAACATCGAGTACTGTCATATATGCAAGAGCATCACAGCTAACATTAGGCTTGTGCATTGTAACAAGTACAAAAGAGGCGCAAAAGTTCCAGGCAAACCTCAGCCAAAGAGAGGCTAAGATCTTCCCTGATAGCAGATTGAGTTGGTGCAGAATAACCCACCTGCCAAAAGAGATACTTAGGCCAAAAAACACCCATTTTTCTCTTCTTTCCCCTTTACAATTTTTGGTTCCTAACCAATAAAAGAAAAAACAGAAAAAAGATTATTTTAGTATACCCATATTCGAATGACTTGGCAAAGGCACCATTTCTCAAAGTTCCTCAAGTTTTCAAAGAACCCGAACAAAAGAAGTGGAAGTTTCTCAGCTTCAAGTCATTGGTGTACTTACACAAGAGCCGAATTCAAAAGAGCCACAAACAGCAACAAATGTGCTCAGCAACACCATTGCAATGGAACAACTACTTTCGACACTCGCATCACTCTCACTGTCTTCATATCTCTCAACCTTCTTCTCCTGCTTAACCAAAGGCTCCTGAAGGTCTTCAAGGCCTTGGTGATCACCATTCTCAACATCCTTGCACTGCTCAATGGCCATCTCTCTAATAGCAGAGGAGACTACCAATCTAAAAGTACGAAAATGAGAAAGAAGAAGAGCAACAGCGAGGAGAAAAAGGAAAAAAGGTTTTAAAGACACCAATGACAAGTTGGTACAATAAGCACAGTCACTTGAGGGGGGTATATATACATATGGAGCTTGGCAGCTAGATATTTTTGTACTTTGTCTTGTTCAATTGATTGGGGTTATCATAATAAGATATTATTACCAGCATGTGGGTTAAAGCTGTCACCGACGTTGGTGTGAATGTTTGTGACTTGTAAGCTTGCTCATGCTCAAGGAGAGAGATCAGAAGCAGAACTATGTGAGTTATGATGGAACATGTGAGTTATGAACCACCTTATATTTTCGTGCAATCTGTTGGTGTGGCCTTTGCTTGAACAATGGCAATTTTTACGATTTAAGCTCTTTGGTGCAAGCTAGTGGAAGCTGCCAGAATGATTTCTAATTGTAATTGGCAAAAAAAGAAGAAGCATGCACATGATACATGTGAACAAGGAACTGATGGCATGTCAAGAGCTGGCAGCTAGTCGGTTTTCCACTGTAGAGTAAATGTAACTGGTTCAGCAGACAATAACACGAGAAGGGTCACTGAAAACCAGAAATTTTCTGCAGTGATCAGCGAGTTTGTCCCGTCAAATTTTGAAACGTCTACGAAATAATGTTTAGAGACTGTCATCCCATGGTGAGTAGTGAAATGGCTGATGGGTTTTATGTTGTTTATGTTGCGTGTAGCTCTCGAGGATACGAATCTGCTAAATGATCTTTAACTCTTTTTTTACTCTTCTAGTGCTAGGTTGTCCTCAGTAACTGCAGTAGCTGAAGGATGACTAAAAAGGCCTACTTAAAGAAATAGCTCGTCCAAGCCAAAAATTATTCAAATCCCTGTCCAGTCAGCTTTTCTCAAATGGAGGTCTGTCATTCTTTCATAAGACGATACTTACCCAAAAGGAGAAATTTTTTTAGTCATTTACAATTTGGCAGAAAAGGATATGTAAAGAAGAAAAAGATGAAATTTGACTGATTGTCTTATGTGATGACTCAGACGAAAGTGACTTGAGGAATTTCAACAAAATGGCAACCAATCCTTATGAGGCTTATTCAGGAAATATTCTCTATCAGAAATCTTGGGTCCTCTTTCTTTAAATAAATTTTTCACCGGGAAGAAGGTACAAGAAGGAATTTAAGAATCATGTTGGCAATTTGTAACAAGTTCAGTTCATTATAACATAGTTATGGCACTACGACGCAACCCGCACTCAACCAAACGAATATCTTGGAATCTGCCGTCAGCATAAGATGACAGGAAAAAAGAAATGGTAAGGAAACTTCAAGAAATGAAATGAAGGGAAGATAGGAGGATACTTCTCTGACTTTGGTTCATCATTCTTTATGATCATTAATTCACTTTATTGCTCATCTGATCTCAGCTTCACTAGAAGACAACACCTTGACCAGCATCTCTCCAGCAATTTGCTCAAATGGCTAAACATGAATTATCATTGAAGTTTCCACTGAAACTGACATTACAAGCCAAAGATAAAGAAAACTATGCCCAGGAACACTTGTGCATATCAAGAGAAGGCCACTGTGATCCATCTTATCTGTGTCAACACGGTTTGGTTGCCAAATCCCCTCCTTTAATCTGCAAAACTCCATCACCCCCCAAACGAAACGACAGAACTACGCCTACGCTACACCCGCCATAATCATCAAATGTATCTTGATATCAGTTAATGACAGCACTAAAACCTTATCACCTGTCCCTCAGTGTTCACCAAAGAGCATCCTGGAAAAATTTGCACCACGTTTGGCTTCCATCATTATTCTGGGCTAATCTTTTCTGGTCCCACAAAGCTGATATGATATAATAGTATCATCTTGGGAAGGTACTTTATGGACATAGGACAAAGGCTCACCCAAAAAAAAAAAAATCAGTAATAAAATAAGCAGAAAAATAGCTGTGGATGACTCAGCCCAGAAGAGGTATGCTAGTTTTGTGCAGTTTGGCCATCTGGGACACAACTATACTAAGTTGCTGTTTAGCTGTGTTCTTTGTTTCGGTATAATTTATGTGGTGAGGAAAGTGGCAGATGATAATGAATCCATGGATTAGGAACATGTCAAATGTCAGTCTGAGTCAGGACCAACGCGGCCAGATCGCTAGTTTGATTCATCGTTCAATGATCGTCGACGGCTGTATTATTGTATCGATCTGATTGTAGAAGCGTGAAAAACTTGGAAATTGCGAAAGATACACTCTGTTTTTCGAGGAATTAAGCTAAGAATTTATGTAGTTTGAGGAATATGGACTGGCTATTATTTGTATCAAGAAACTCTTTGTTAATCGTTATCACCACGGGCGTGGATACTAGGCAAGGAAGACTACATTTTCGGCTTGAAGGAAGATGACTCCGGTAACTTTCCTTAAAAAGCTTTCCGTAGCCGTAGAGATAAATGAACTTAAAAAGACCTTTTTGTGTTGTGGTCTAGATAGCAAGCTTCCAAAATTTTTCTCTCTTACCATCTGACTTTTCTTATGGAATAAATCTGTTTTATTTAGGGAAATTTTCTATTAAGGGCCCGAAGTACCTTCGTTTTTTCAAATAAGGATCTGAAGTGGACCGTGTTTCAATTAAGGGCTTGAAGTGGCCAAAAAGTCTCAAATAAGGACCCGAAGTGGACCCTGTTTCAATTAAGGGCCTGAAGTGGCCAAAAAGTTTCAATTAAGGGTCGGCGACCCTCACATAGGTCGAGGCAGAGGGCCCCCAGCTCGCCTGGATCTAGGCGGGGGGTTGCCGTGACCCTTGCCCAGAGGGGTCGCTGGGCCCTCTCCCCAGTCGGCGAGGATCGCCGGGGCCTCGCCGAGGGCAGGCGACCCCTGCCGGCCCTGGCCAAGCCGTCGCCAGCCCTGGCTGAGCCGGTGACGGGGCGATGGCAACAAGGGGTGGCAGCCCCTTGCCTGCTTCCTCAAAAAAAAAATTCATTTTTTAATATTTTATTTTATTTAATCAATAATATGAAAAGACGAAAATGCCCCTATATTCAAGCCCTTATTTGAAACTTTTTGACAACTTCAGGCCCTTATTTAAAAAAATGAGACCACTTCGGGCCCTTAATCGAAATTTTCCCTTTTATTTATAACTTCATCGAATAAAAGTTGATCATTCACTCTAGTTCATGCTGGTAATTTCATATTAGAGTTGATAACATTAACATTAATAATTTACCCTAATAAAATTGCTAAATTTATTTGAACTGTCTATACGTTGTGAAGGAATAATGACAAAGTAAGTTATTAAACTTTTGCCCTCTGTACAATGCATGTCTCACCAGCTATGGCGGAGGATTGCAGCCCTCGTTTAGATTTGGGCGAGGCCATCGTGGCCGACAAGGGCTTTGTTGCTCTTGCCCATTGGCCCTCGTTGGAAAGTAAAAGAAAAAAAGACAAGGAAAAAAAAAAGGAAAAAATTCAATAAAATATTAAAATATTATTAAATTTGTTGACGTCAGCATCGGCCGTGCTACGTAAGACAATCGTCATCCTTTCCAACCCAAAATTGACCAAATGTAAATAGGTTTAGGACTTTTTAGACAAATTTTCCATGCGAAAAGATTTAGGATTTAATTGGCAAAATTAAAAAGTTTAGGACTAAATTAGCAAAAGTGCAATAGATTTAGGATTTTTTGGACAATTTCGTTATATATAAGAGTTGGTAAATTTGTCGTATTAAATTCTAACCAAAAAATAATAAAAAAATGAAAACAGCATTCTGAAAGAATAAATGGGGAAATCTGTTAGGTACTTGTTCAGCAGATGAACAAGCTGCTCCGCATTCTCTCATAAACGAATCCATGTGCAGAAATAACGATTACCCGTTTGATTTCTGGTTCAATGATCCGTCAAACAAAGTTACGCGGATAGATGCCACCAATTCAGCGGACTCGGGCAGGCAGAACGAATTCTCGAATGAGCAGCTGCAGCAGCAACGGGTACGTAAAAGCCAGGATGCGCAGTTAAAGAAAGCACAGTAACGACACTTTTTTGGGATCACGGCTTCTGCTCCTAAGAGCAGCAGAGTGTGAGTTCTACTTGAAGATGTCGACCAGGTTACCTGCCACGGAGTTGTAGATAAAGCCGTATTCTCCGTGTGAATCCCGTGTTCCCATAAATTCTCTCCAATAAAAAGCGACGAAACTACGACACTTCGAGGCACAGATGGAGCATTGCTATAGTTGCGCTAGTAAATGAATGTCCCACAAGCTTCAAATTTGGGAAGACAAGACGACATGAAGTAGAAGATCCACCTTCCAAGGAGCCATTCTTGTCGACATAAGTAAATGATGTTCAAGCCAATTCCATCAAGCAACCAAGAAATGAATGAAAGAAGGGAGGGAGAAAGAGAGATCAGCCTGAACTGCCAGATATCAAAAAGAAATTGCCACTCATTCCAACCATTAAGTTATGGTGATAATACATGCCGGAAACAGGTGGATGAGGCTCTTCAGCTTGAAAGTATTAGACGAACGAAAAAGTATGGAAGAGAAATGGCTCAGGGAAACAATGCAATTCCGAATTTTTTGTGACAAGAATGTTTTTGCTCGATGCGAACTGCCGCAGATTATTAATCATTGCACCATCCTGTCAATCACTCCAACGGGCAGGCTTTCTCAAATTCTTGTTGTTCTTTGCGACACAAGTCAAACTCATTCGTATAGTAATACATACAACCCGCATAAGCATCCATCTCTTTCGTGCATCTGTGATGAAGATCCTTCAACCTGATGAATAGACAAACATCATCGATCTTAACAAAGCCAACAGGCCAATCAGTGTGCCTCTCACTGGCAGCAAAGAACATAGATTCATGCTTATCCATGCTACTATGTACATAACTTGGCCCAATCATAAATTATAAAATGGAGCGTTTGCATGACAAAGTAGTTAAACATCCTACCGGAACAGGGGAGAAACCAGGGCCTTAAACATTTATCCAGTTGTCCAAAACACAATATGGAATTCCAACGGTGGACATAAAAGTCAAACAGAAGATGAATGGGAAACTTTCAAGTTTAAAGAAAAGCAGATGCTCAAAAGCCAATATAGCTAAGGTGCCTGCTAAAATAATATAAGCTGTGGTTCCAAGGACCTGGGACCAAATTATGTCTCATCCAAGTAACTTCACCCTGCTTATGTAGTCCAGGTATCAATAGTAGAAAAAAAGGGATCCACAAAGCTAATAAGCAACTCAAATTGATCACGTACAATATAGCATTAAAAAACCATGTCATCAGGGACACAAATTGCTTTTATCACCCAATTGGATTACAAGAACCGTGTCTCTCCTTGTTTGAGAAAAGACACAATTTCAATTCAATAGCCCCAACTTCTAGAGGAATGGACTTTCTCTTTGCCACCATTTCATTGGACAAACTAATCCTCATAATCTACCAAGGTTCGTCTCAAATCCCTGAACTTTGAACCACAATGTCAGATTCTATCAATTTTGCCCCAGATTTGAAAAATAGTTTTGCCTCACTAATATATGCACGAAGACTGCAGATGATACCGCTGAAGGGCTTCACATACATATTTGACCGGGCTAAGAAGCATATTAACCCTAATGGATAGGAGGCAATTCATAGAAATCTCAGTGTTTCTAAATGAAGCATTTATTTGCAAACGAGATTAACTCCAATTTTTAATGCCACCGAGAACATTTGGCATTTTGCTATGAGCATAATATAATCATAGCAGTAAGCATTTAGAACCAGGTCCTGACAAGGGTTCCGCAGATCGACCCCTTGTCCCCGAACACAGTAACATTTTCTCATAAAAGCTCGCTCCAATCTGACATCTGAAAGGGAAGTGAGCACAGGTGAGAGAGTTTTTAAGGAAGTTGAGAGGTTCCAGACTCTCCCTTCCCCCAACCCTTTGCTGGGGCTGTGCTTGATCTTCCTTAGCTTTGTTGCTCTTTAAAACTTCACAAATGGGATATTTCTAATCTAACGACTTGGAAAAATTTTTACAGGTTTTTCTAACTGACCGCAATGATCTGTCCATTGGATATTTTGTGAGATACTCTGCACACTGGATAATTTATTGGAAACTTTTCCACAGAGGCTGAAAACAAACTAGTGGTGATAGTGGCAAAAGAAAATTCAGAAATTTACTTATAATCTCATGATAGCATAGGAGGTCAATGCTTTCAAGCTCGAAATAGGGAAGGTATATCTCAAACTTCCTAACATTATGATGCAATTCATTCAACTCTCTCCTAATGAAGTGACAACAAAAGTAAAACTTCTTATTTTAAAATCAAAAGGGCAAGTGAGGGCCTAAATGTCTACTGTAAGTTCGCAACAGTTGATAGATGAGACTTGATGGTTTTGCAAATCAGTGGATAGTCCAAAATCGAATAGGATTGCAGTTTATATGACGAATAATGTGGTTATCCTAGTTATCAAGAATAGTCTGGGCAAATTTTGTATTAAGAGCCCACATCTATCTTACTCAAGAAATCTGATGTCTATGTCACCAAAATCCTGAGCTTCTCAGGATATACATATCTTGGACAGTTAAAGAGGATAATCAGGACATTAAGCAAGTTGAACTGACTATGAGCAGCATTTGCCCTTTTCTTCAGGAGAGAGGGAAGGCGAGGTTGCCGTTTTACGCCTCTACTTCTACTACTGTCTTTTGTCATCAGAACTTAGTAAAAGGTCAATTATAAAAGCCAAAAGCAGAAGCACTGTCTCCACTCTTTCATCTTTAAGTGGTCGACTGGAAAATGTCAGGATTACTATCTACAATGTGACAAGTAGCATTTTGTCAACAATTACTATTACTTCTTAGTAAAAACTAAAAAAAAAAAATTTACTACATGTAATAACAAGTATCACTAAAAGAACACCGCCAAGATATGATAATCAAGTGATTTGTGTGTGCACGTTTGAGTTAGAATAAATTACCTATGTCCACACAACTATACATAACCGCACTGTATAGTAAAATAGTCTATTACTAATAGACACAACTCAGGCAGACAAAACAAGCCGCAACTGAAGTCAAGAGGTCATGCCAAAATTCTAGCTACCATAGGCATTAAAATTAAATAGGAAACCTCTGTTTTCCCTTTAGTAAGCCAATGATGAGAATATTGCCTAGAACAGATTTCATATGTGGAAGTAAGACGACTATCACTACTCCCATCTTCCCCTGGTAATTAACAACCACTCAATAATTTGATAAATATGAATATGAATGTGAATGTGAATGTGAATGCGAATGCGAATGCGAATGTAAATCTTGAAGTGATGATAATGATATAATCCGGACAAAGACGGGATATCTTAGGCAACCCCTTAGTTATTGCTCTCACACTAGTAACTCCACCATTACACTCCAAGAGGTGATCCTAGTAATAAAGGTTCTACTTTTTCAATACACAGAGAAAAAGTATCTTGATTTGCATTTCCGTTCAGTCTCAGTTCAGGAAAGACACAATGCTTGGTATCTAGAGCATCACATGACTTACATGCAACTCTAAAACTCTCAAGATTAACCCTTCATAATCTCATCGAAGTGACGACCTAACGTAATCCCACAAAGTTGTTCCTATCGACCAAGAAACAGAACACCACCCTGGGTATCTGGAGCACCACATGATTCACATGACAACTCGAAAACTCTCATCATTACCCCTTCAGAGTCTCATCGAAGTGATGGCCTAACAAAACCCCACACAACTTGTTTATATCAATCAAGAAAGAAAACACCATCGACCCACAAACACAGTCGAGGAAAAACAGTTCCTTACAGACTGAGCACGCAGCGAGTGACCTCGCGGCCTTTCTCAAGGCATTTCTCGGGGTTCGGGTCCTTCTGCTTGCACTTGAGGAAGGCCACATTCTCCGGCTTGCACCTCACAGCAATGTGCTTCGAGGACGCCATCAGCACCGCCGACGTCGGGATGGGCTCTCCGGCCGCGTCCACAGGGCTCGCCATCCGCACCTCAACTTACAAAATCTGCCAAAATGGCGGCAAGAATAAAAGTTTTCAGCTTAGGCAATCACGCCACGTCTGGTCGCTAAAATCTTAACCAGAAGAATCAAATGTTCGCGAGGTGCAGCTAGGAATATCAACACAATCAAAGAGAGCGAGACCAATGCAATCGCCTAGGCGGATGATTCGACCACAAATACCGGACTTTCCGAGCAAATCGATCTCATTGCGTTCAGAAAATGATGAAATTGATCGAAACCAGGAGCGACAATGAAGGTGCTCGTAGAACGCGAATCGATGAATTACAAACAAAATCGTCATGCCAAGATCAGTGCAGGCCCCAATTCAACAGACGGTTCAGATGTTCACCTTCAGTTCGATCGAAATTTGTCACAGAGGGAGAGGGAGAGAGAGAAGAAGAAGAAGAAGTAGCAGAGAGCAAGGACTCGAGTGATTAGGGCACGGCGACCCAGTTGCAGTGACGATGCTAAAATGCGCCAGGGGCAGTATCATATATGTGGACTGTGATTATGGCACAATGCCAAGGGTATTTATGACTTTTGAGCTCTATTGAGTACTATTAACTAGAGGTGATCATCTCCTGATCCGGTCTGGTTCCACTAGGAACCGGAAGCCATACTAGGAGAACCAAATCAAGAATTGGACCACCTAATCTCGGAACCTAACCAATTCCGGTGATCAGGGCATTCCAACAGAATCGATAGCTATCGAGCTCATCGTCTAAGTTGAGGGTCTAGCTGAGGAAGAAATTTGAGAGGATGACCACAAGAAATTTGGGGTGAGAGGCTAACCATTGGGCAAGGGGGAGGCAAAGGGCAAAGATGATGGGGACACTACAAAAGTGACCAATGTTGCGAACGTTTTCGACGCTCGATGAGAGTTTGGGATGGGGAGAGGAGGGGAGGACGAGGGTCTGGACAGAGTGGGGAGCATAGAGGAGAGGGTTAAGGAGGGAAAGGTTCTTGGGAGTGACCAACATGGTGAGGGAGAATCCACCGAGGGAGAGTTGGTGGGTGAGGTCCAAGTGCAGAAGCATGTGACCCTGCATTGGGTAGGGTAATAGTAATACGTATGAAGGTGGAGACTCCATTGAGATGAAAAAGATGAAGAAAGAAGAAGATGTAGAAGAGATGTTTATTTTGATTTCTTTATAAAAACAAATTGGTCCGATTCAATTGGTTTGATTCCCACCCTAGAATCGAGAATCAGAACACCCATCACGGATTCCAATTTTATAGAAATGGGAGCAAGACCGACGCCCTTGAAATTGCCTAGAACAAGCTAGTTTGGGTGGTTCTCGATTTGGATGGTTCTTGTTGCATGCCCCTATTATTAACTTTGTCATGGACCTAATTTTGTAAAAAAGCCACAACTTTAGATTTAATATCAATTCTGCTCCAAGCTTCTTCTTTTTTGTCTTAGAAAAAATTTCAAACTTTAATTCTATTCCCAAATTTGCTTGATATTTTGTTTTGTCTAAAAAAAATTACAAATTTTTAATCTATTCTCAAATTTACCCCGTGGTCGAGTCCTAATTTAACTAGCATTTTCACTTCAATAAGAAATCTACATTAGCAAGGTGACTTGGTTTCGACCAAAAATAAAGGTGACTTGGCAAATTATCTTCAAAATAAAACCGTTGTAGAATGTGAAAATTAGGAACTAATGGTGATTTTTTTTTTGTCTTAGTGAATATAAATTTGGGACTAGAGTAAAAATTAGTGATATTTTTTTAGAAAAAAGTTCGGGATAGATTTGAGACTTAACCTTTAAGTTTGGTGTATTTTTTTAGACAAAAAAAAGTTTGAAAGATGTAAAATTTGAGCTTTTTTTTAGAAAAAAAATGTTCGAACAAAATTGAGGTTGTACCTAAAATTGATTTTGTTAAAATAAATTAGGCCGTTCCCTGGCCAAAACCCTCTTTTTTTCACTGCTCCGTGCGCTGGAACAAGATTTTCGCTGCTTCTTCGAGTGGCTGTGTTCTTCGTCCTCCTGTCGATCTACGCTTTGCCCTAGAGATTGAGTGGTAAGTTCGTTGCTTCATTCGCTACTGCTTCTCGTTCTTGTATTGTCTGCGTCGCCTTGTTGTTCCCCGAGTTTGAGAAGGTTTTGGGCGAGAGGCTTGCATATTGACTGAGCTCCTATCAGCATGATTTCGCGTGCCTCGAGATTGATTCTTGGACTTAGGTCAGCACCGTGGAACCACAGGTTGTGGTTATTGTACATAACTTTTTGTTACGCAAAGCTTCGCGTGAAGGTTTCGGTTGTGCGCGTAAGGTGTTCGATGAAATGACGATGAGAAACCCATTTGACCTTAGGTGCATTTGCACTGAATTGGAGTATCACTACCAAAGGCACTGGTCAAAATCTGCTTGTTTAATTTATTTTAACAGAATGAGCAAAGCAGTTTGTTTGAGGAGCTTAAGTTGTCGAGACAAAGGTGCTATATTGCCCTCGGAAGATGGCTTTCTCGACTTTTTGCTCATTACCCTCAAGGTTTGTTTTGGTTTTTCCTCTTTGAACTTGTGAAAGACAAGTTTGAGCTATATCATCTCCACTGTGAGAAGACACCATGTCTTCCAATACATCAGTAGTTTGATAAGTTAGTGCGGGCATTTTTGGAAGTAACTCGTTTTGGCAAATCTTTGCTCAGAGTTCTCACAGACTGGGATGAATGTGCAGTGAAGCCCACTTCTTGCTTCTCTGCAAGTGAATGTTGTTCTGATATTGTCATTCTCAGAAGGGGCTTTTTATCATTTCTGTGTGGACGTTTATATTTTTTCACGATTGTTTCTATTGTTGTATGGCTTAGCTGCGTGCTTGGAGAATTTGAATTCCATCAAACTTGCTTAATAGAGGTGTTCTTGCATGCACAATCTGCTTGGGCACGAATTCCGTCACTTTCATAATTCATCCTGTTCGTTTAGTATTTCCTTTTTCTCATCCTGACTTTAACCTTCTGTTTGTTTGTTCTGTTGAACTAGTTTGCTGTGTGTTCATTTAAGCTCGTAAATGGGGGACAAGAAGAAGAAAGCTGCATCAGTATTTATCAGGCTTGTTTCTGCTGCTGGGACTGGCTTCTTCTATGTGAAGAAGAAGAATCCCCGTAAGATGTTGGAGAAAATGGAGTTCCGAAAGTATGACCCTCGGGTTAATCGCCATGTTCTGTTTACTGAGGCAAAGATGAAGTGATACAAAATGGAACGCACTTCTTGTATGCTGGTCCATTATGACTTTTCTCTGATTGTTGAAGTATAACTTGTTCTCTCATCTCACTGGAATTTGGACTGTGTTGAATACCAATTGGGATTTGAACATGTCACAGTTTGTGTTATCTATTGTTTCGGACATTTGTACCGTGTCTGCTTTGACATTGCTCGTGACCTAGCGTAGGCCATTGCCGAGCTCTCTATTCATTTTCAGTGTTTTTCAGCAAGAGCTACTTCAGGTGACTTAGGGCCTGCATGGATTCTATTCTTGCCAAAATTTTTTATTTTGGCAAGAATTCATTCTTTCGAGAATCAATTCTGGCAGAGAATCAAAATTTATATTTACCAAACGTACCCTCATTCTCATTCTAATTTTGGCAAGTTTACCAAACGGCGCTCGGGGATCGGCGGCCAACGTCCGCGTGTCCGCCGGCCGACGTCCGGCGAGCGTAAAAAGGAAAATGATAAGTGAAAATAAAAAGGGAAAAATCATTAAAAAAAAAACCTCAAACCTTATAATTGTGTGACGCATTTACTTCACTTGAATTAAAAAAACGCATTTACCTCCAAACTTTTTTTTTATTTTCACTTTTTTTATTAAATAAAAAATTAAGAAAATTAAAAACAAAACAAAAAAGTCGGGGCCTGGGCGGAGGCCCTTGCCGCCGCCGGCCTCGTCGCCAAAGAGGGCCAGCGACCCTCGCCCAGCGGCGGGCAAGGGCTCGGCGACCCCCGCCCAAATCTGGGCGAGGGTCGCGCGCGGCCCTCCACCCAGCGCTGGGCGAGGCTCGCCGGCCCCCGGCCAGGCTCGCCGATGGCTGGCAAGCCTCACCAGCGCTGGGCGAGGGCCGGCGAGCCTCACCAGCCATCTCCAGCGATGGGCCGGCGGCGGCAAGGGCCTACCGCCCTTGCCCCCAACCCCTCCCTTTTTTTTCTTGTTTTTTTAAATTTT
>BCNH02000008.1:31378859-31396146 GCA_001662345.2 Metrosideros polymorpha var. glaberrima
TAGAAATTTTTTGGCAATTTTTTCCTTGTTTCTCAAAAGTGATTCTAGAACACATAATCAATTTTTTTTTTATTCTTGTTTTTGTTCCAAAATTGATTTCGGGAACAAAATTAGAGATTTTTTTAATCAGAATTGTTTTTGTTACCAAATAGGATTCTTGTCTTTTTTCAATTTCTAAAAACAGAATCAGAGAATCGAAATCGTTGCCAAACAAACCCTTAAACTCCTTGGTGACGATCTTCTTTTCATCTTTTGTTGCGTGGCATGGCGAGGGAACCTTTAGCGCGGCGAAAGAGAGTAACTACGGGAGAGGTCGACTAAACAGCGATAATGTGATGGCAAAAGGGAGGGGCAGAGACAGAGGGGATTACGGTTATTTATCAGTGTTTGGGGTAAATATTTTCTTAATTATCATGATCTGTATTTTCCTGATGGTGAAATTGCACAAAAGCTTTTCATGTTTGCTGGGCTGGGATAATGGCATCAAGCCGGCAAAGCCCATTAATGTGAATTAAAGCCGTCTGAGGGTGAGGCGGCCCTCGCTCAGATCTGAGCAAGGTCTTTGCAGCCAGCGAGGGCCTCACCCATTGCGGTTGACGGAAAAAAAAATAATAATAAAGAATTTCAAAAATATTGCAAAAATTATTCATGCCAGCAATTTCCGATAACTTGAAGGACTGAATTAGTATATTGTTAAAAGGTTTAGAACTAATTGGCCAATTTGAAAAGTTAAAAATTGAATTGACATATGTGTAATAATAGGTTTATTGTTATGAAATACATGAATGTATGAAATACATGAATGAATATTCATTATATTCATCCTATCTAATGTACCTAGTATGGTACATTTGTATCCTACATTCTAAGTTCATCTCCCTGTCCAATGTATGTATTTATTCAATACATTGGTATTAATGATAAGTGCATCCTTGTGTTTCTATAAATAGAAGCTTAGTTTTCGTCATTGAATAATAATACGAGTTAACATTTACTTCATATTTCTCTCTTATCTCTTCATATTATATTTCAAGTTGTTTTCTGAGTTGATTCCAAAGATCACCATTTACTTTTATAACATTTATGACTTTTTTGGTTATTTTTCCCAAACTTAAAGACATTTGCTAGAGTTAACTCTTCAAGAGCTAATCCTTACTGAAGAACCCCTTGCGGTGTCCATTCATCTACCATCCTTTGATGTCCCCAAGACTCCCACCTTTCTTCAATCATATAAACAATCCTGACTGGACCAACCGATATCGATTCCAGTCCATTCGCGTCGATGGTTTTGCGCACACCATCAAGGCATCCTCTACCATGCAAACCGAAGTGCTTGCTTTGCTGGAAACCCTAGAATACTTTTGATCAATATTAGAAGGTATCTTGGAACTACACTCGGATCAATATGATCTGAAATGGTGTCTAACTAGAGCAGATCAGCCCTTGTGGGAAGTAAGTCTACTTATCAAGAAAGCCCAAGCCTAGTTGAATCTCTTTTCAAATTTGAGTGGTCCATTGCAATAGAGAAGCAAAATTAGACTAAGTTGTCAAAGCCCATTAAATGCCGTCCTTCTAATTGGATTTTATATCCTTCTCAAGTCCTTTGGGCTCTTTTATGTTCTGAAGCTGCACCTACGTCTGGTCAAACAATTTCTTATTGAATGGGTATTATCTTCCTGACAAAAAAGAAAAAAGGTCCTTTTTTCTTTTTCAGGCTCACTATTCCATTCTCTCTTTTTAGTCCCTCTCTTCAATCCACTGTAGAATCACTGTAACATCGGTGAAAGGCCTATTCGACTTTAAAAGACAACTGTTTTCGGTTATATATGCCTACTTTTTCTCAATTTGGCTTAACAAATAGTGGAAGAGAAGAGCTCCACTGAACCAAAGTAATTGTGCCTTCAGAGTATAGAACCATTAGTCGCTCCGCATAATATAATTTGTCCAATTTGATTAAACATGTGGTGTAAGCAGCGAAAATGACACCCTAAGATCTCTATAATCAAAATCTAGAACACAATAACGGAGGGAAAGGGATTTACGCACTTGATTTGGAATCAATTGTTTTTTATGCGGAATAGTGACGATCCCTCAAGTGCTTCTCTTTTATTGCCTTCTGTATCACTGGCTCAATGAGACTACCCCTCACGTCAGATTTTTATATATGCTCCTTTTGTAAGGGATAAGAAAAGAGACTTTAGTGTTATTTATAGAGTTTTCAGGCACATGCCTTCTTATCATAGGCCTGGCTTTACTCGGCCCACACAAGCCAGTCTCATATTAAACTAATTAAGAATCTTTATATCTTACCTTATTAGCTCAATCCCGTAAAACGATAAATTACAATCTCAATTAATATAACCCACATAAAAAAAAAACTCTTAAATGCGGTCATTAATCTAAGTTTCTAAATATGCAGGCGTGGACCGTTGCCATGAAGGACGAGACATTAAGCAAGAAAAAAGAAAAAGTGGTGTCTACCGTGGCGGAAGGAACGGGAGCCAATTACAATTGTGATAGGGATTACATCATGCTAGTCTTCATTAATTCCTGTTTCTCCAAAGAAATGCACCCTGCCTAGGTGATTGTCGAAGAACTAACACATTTCATAATTCATGTCAAGTCAATGCAAAGACTCTGCAGTCAAACATTTGTATTGTAACTGTGAACTGAGACGTTCCTAGGTGATTTTCTGGTAAAGCAGAAGCACCTCCAAAGAAAGTTGATAGAACTATGTCTATGTGCAGGAGGCTGTGGCTCATTCTGCAGCCGAAGCAATTAGAAGAGCGATTAAATTGAAGAATCGGGACCGGATTGAATCTTTTCTTCCAAAATCACAGGGAGTCTCTGGGGATGCTGTCAATCTAGTGTATAATTCTGTTTTGAGTGCCTAACTTGTTCGACGGAATTACGTGTTGGATATTTCGATTCACGCAGCATAAGAAATTCATAGAATCGAATCATACAAACGCTCCAATCCAGAAATAAAGCTCCAATCATTCCCTTGGTCGCCTTAACAATGAATCTGGTCATTTTATGATGTGATTGAATTATAACAATAAATCTGGTCAAGAGTGCACTTTTTTCAATGACCAGATGAGCAAAAAATAGTTTATACACAAGATGTACACAAGGCTCTAAGCAACCCATGGTTTGGACTAGTCTATCATGAATTGATAGAAATGTGAGTGCAGATTAGTCCCACAACATGTTTTATTTTCTCACTCTTATAGGAGCAGCTCCTAGCAAGCTTCTATAATGGCAAATGAGATAGGAATAAACTAAATTATGCACCAATAGGGAGAGCACGATTCTTGCATATATATATGAAAACTGGAATTAACTTATAGAAATGCCTTTTGTGTAATAGTAACACTTGACTTTGGAACTCCAAAGTTATTGAGATTATTAAGTGTAGGTGAAGCCTCTTAAGTAATAGGTATTGAGATTCATAGAAATAGATCTTGAGGGATCTTAGGACTATCTCAAAGAGCTTATATTGAAAAGATTTTCAAGAGATTCAACATGCATAACTACTCTCCCAATGTTGCCCCTGTTGTTAAGGGTGGCAAATTCAACTTACTGCAATGCCCTAAAAATCAACTGGAGCTTGGACAAATGGAGCATGTTCCCTATGCATCTGCTGTATGGAGTCTTATATACGCTCAAGTCTATACTCGCCCAGACATAGCATATGTTATTGGAATGATTGGCCGTTATCAAATAAACTTAGGAATGGATCATTGGAAAGCAGTTAAGAAAGTAATGCGCTACTTACAGGGTACATATGCTTACTTACAAGAGAATAGATAGCCTTGAGGTTATTGGTTATTCTAATTCTGATTATGCTGGATGCATTGACACCAAAAAATCCACACCAACAGATTCCAGAAAACGACGTGGTTTTGGACATTTGGGGTGGGTGAGTGCGTGTGTGGGGGAACAAAAAAGTCAAATCAAATAAAAATAGATAAATCTCAAAAGCTGGAGTGGCAGGAGTCAGAAGTCTAGATATACCCTTATTACCCCTCCTGCATAAAAACCCCTCACCCACTCTTCAACACTTCTCTTCCTCCTCCAGACACCCAAATAATCCGCCGCTCTCGGTGGCCGCCCACCACCCCCACAACCCTAACCCCTAAACCCTGACCTCCTCCTCTCGCCTAACCGCCGAACGATGGCGTCGTCCACTCCTCCCTCCGACGCGATCGACGTCCGTGCCCTCATCAACAAGCGCCTCCGTGCCCTCCGCAAGAAGCACGACCGCATCCTCCGGATGGAGGAGTCCATCGCCCAGGGTAAGCCCATCAACAAGGAGCAGGAGAACCTCCTCCGCTCCAAGCCCTCCGTTCTCGCCTGCATCGACGAGTTCGAGAAGCTCCATCTCCAGCTCTCCTCCGCCCCGCAGGAGGAGCTCTACCTCGCCGCCCAGCGCCTCCCCCGCGACGATGAAGGGGAGGCAAATAGCAGTGCAGCTGCAAACGATGGAACAGCAGGAGGCGCTTCTTCTTCTTCTCACACTTCAACAGAAGTACATGAAATGGCTACTTCATCAGGAGCAAATAAGGATGCAGCTGCAAACGATGGAACAGCAAGAGGTGATTCTGGTACTCACACTTCAACAGAAGGTTACGGAATGGCTACTTCATCTGGATATGACTACGAAGTATTCTTGAGCTTCAGAGGACCAGATACTCAACCCGGTTTTACCGACTTCCTTTACACTAGTCTGTTAGATGCGGGAATCCGCGCATTTAAGGATGACGAAGAGCTCCGCGTTGGGGAAGAGTTTGGCCCAAAACTTCTCGAAGCAATTAATCGGTCGAAGATCTCAATACCTATATTTTCGAAAGGTTATGCCTCTAGCGTATGGTGTCTTAAGGAGCTAGTCCAGATGGTCGAGTGCCAGAAAACTAGGGGACAAAAGATCGTGCCCATTTTTTATGATGTAGCACCTTCAGAGGTTCGATACCAAACTGGAGATTACAAAAAGGCCTTTCTTTCACATGAAAACAAGAAGCGATACGACGAAGATACTATTCGTGAGTGGAAGGCTGCTCTCAAAGAAGTATCATTTCTAAATGGATGGGAACTGCACAACATGCCCAACAGGTGACTGCTTTTAGCATTCCATCTCATGTGCGTTGGATCATTAAAACTCATTGCAATTCATATGGTTTCTTTTCTAGATTTATGTTAGCCTTGTTGAAATTGAATTCTGTGTTATTGAAGTTATACTGCAGAAATCACGCTAAGTAATCACACGATACCAATGTTGTCCCATTTTATTCCAAGCAAAAAAAATTTCCAGTTCAGTTCATTCATTAACTTTAAGTATTAATGCTAATTCATCTTCAATGGAATAAATCCTTGAAAAACAAATTTCAAATTCAATTTGACCTTGTCAGAACATAGTTTAATCTAACAGAAATTTCTAACTGATTGTCTTTTGCCTCCAACAAACACTAGGCGAGAAGGTGAGTTCGCAAGAAAACTTACCCAGGAGGTTTTCAATGAGTTGAAAAAGGCTTATCTAGTGGTATCAGACTGCTTGGTTAGTGTTGACAACCATGTGGATGCAATCGTGGAAATGATAGGTGTTGGGACAAGTGAAACACGGATTATAGGCATCCACGGGATGGGTGGCATCGGAAAGACAAATATTGCCAAAATGATCTATAATAAGCTTTCACACTACATCGAGAATTGTTGCTTTCTTCGCGATATTCGAGAAACGTCAAAAGGTAATGGCATTCAATGCTTGCAGAGTCAGCTCATCTCTGACATCCTCAAAATAAAAAGGATAGATATAAAAGACACTAATGAAGGGACTCAAACAATTAAAGACAGGCTGTCTGATAAAAGAGTCCTCCTTCTTCTCGATGATGTGGACAAAGAGGATCATATTGATGCATTTGTAGGTAAGCGTGTTTGGTTAGGCAAAGGGAGCAAAATTATTATTACTACAAGAAACAAAGATATTCTTGAGGCCCCCGAAGTGGATTGCAGTTATGAGCTTAGCGGCATGGATCCCGATCAATCTCTTCAACTATTTAGCAAACATGCTTCAGAAACGATTATCCCTCGGGTGAGTATATCAACCAATCCATGAGGGCGATACGCATTGCTGGAGGTCTTCCGCTTGCTCTTGAGGTCATAGGTTCACTTTTATGTCGCACTAAAAAGGAAAAGTGGGATCTCACATTGAAGAAGTTGGAAAATGTTCCTCATGCGACAGTTCAGAATAAGTTGAGAATAAGCTATGATGCATTAGATGTAAGGCAACAACATATATTCCTTAATATAACTTGTCTTTTCATTGGATATGACAAAGACATTGTGATTCATTTCTGGGAGGAATCTAAACATCCGAAAAACGCCATGGAAGATTTGCAGAACATGTCTTTGATTAAGATTACTAAGGATAATGAATTGTGGATGCACGACCAACTCAGAGACCTTGGAAGAGAAATTGTTTTCCAAAGAAGTGAGCCGAAAATAGAGAAGCAAAGTAGAGTATGGGATTCTAAGAAAGGATTGGATTTGCCGAGGAGACATAAGGTAAAATTCCCCCATATAAAGTCCCAGTACTTAAGGATTTTTCTTTTCAAAGAAAAAAGCCAGTTACTTTTTGTATTGTCTAGCACCATTACGACTTCCTCAACCAATATTTTTGTTCTTTTATGATTATAGGAATGATAGTACTGAACTCAACCACTTAATATAGTGGACATGAATAAATTTGTTTCCCTTTATTGAGTTTTTGACTTAAAATAGGTAATAGGGGTATTTTGGACAATGGCATTTTGTTTTAGGGTCTTTTAGAAGGGGACTATAATAAGAATGTTTTGCGCAAATATATTTGCGCAAACATATCTGATGATTTTTTGCGCAAACATATCTGATGTTTTTTGCGCAAATATATCTGATGATTTTTTGCTCAAATATATCTGACTGTTTTTTGCGCAAACATATCTGAGGCTTGTCTGCAAAAATCTGATCTTTGCCCTGAAGTTTTTCTTCCTCCTTTGTTTTTTCTATCTTCTTGTTCACCAAGAGGTTTTTCGACCTTTTTGGTTTCTCCTTGCTTTTATGTTTCCTAGCTGGAGGTATGCATGTCGATTGCATCGTTATTACTTGATTTACGACTATTCATTAGAGATCCTCGTTGATTTGCTGCTTCAGAAGTTAATACCCTTTGCTTTGCACTGGAGATAACTTTGCTATACTGTAATCAATTAGATGGAATGTGTGTCGGAAGGTCATAGCACTATGGTTCTCATCATGGAATTTTACAGTATAATCGACTCATTGTTGTTGCAATTGTGAAGAAGACAAACTCTGTATTGATATGCTTATGTTCGGTTTATTTTCCAAGAAAGGTGTGCGTCTTAGTGGGATATGCAAATGTTTTGGAGAAGTTATAAAATGACGAAATAGGAATTTCACTTGGGCAGCGGCATCAATAGTTGGTGCAGCAAAGCATTCATCTGTGACAGGAGAGGAGAACTATTTAGCTTCTCCAAGCTTTCATAAATCATCTTGTAGTCGCGGCTTAATTTCAGTATTATGGGTGTATAGGACATATGATAAGTCTCACTTGGGGTCTGAAATTATGTAAATCAACCCTTGTGTGATCTCTCCATTATTGCCTCCATTTTCTTGAAATGGTTATGCCTAGGTGGTTATTTGTAATACAAGCCCTTCCATTCACCTCAACTTATACAAGAGGACTCTTTTAGGTTTAAAGATTGACAAGAAGTGCTAAGGGAGACATCTCAAACGATCGGCTTTTTGCCGGTTTCTAATGTTACTGAGAGGAATTGAATTGTAAGAAACTTACAAAAATCTTTCTGTTCAGGGAGCTATGGTAATTGGGCAGCTGTATAGATGGAGACCGAAGAAAGGCAGATGATGGATGAAATTTGATATTGACCGTATTCCCTCTCACAATCTTGGGGTGGTAAACCCTGTATTCCATTTATTTTGGGGGGTAAAAGGGCTTTTTAGGCAAACCTGATAGTGTTTTTTTTTTTCCTTTATTGTGGGCCACAAAAATGATTATTACATTTCATCTAAATGTGTGTTCTCTTCATTGTTATGCAATGAGCTTGCTCATCAGTACCCAGATGTTCTTTTACGAGGAAACACTTGAAGGACTTGTCTGGACTGGGAGAAAAATTGTGTGCTTAAAGTGGTGCTCGAGGTAGTCTTAGTTGCTCCTGCCAAAACCAGTTCATGGACCTCTCGATTTGAAAATCGTGTTCAAGGTAGTCTTACTCATGAGTATGATAGGCACTCGCAACATTAGAAGCACGAATTGTTGGAATTCATGGAAACAAATGACGGCCTTGTCTGAAGTTCGCTCCAAGATGGGCTTGACTTAACTGTTAATCTACATAATTTCCTGCCAGGGAACAGTTGGAAGTACTTGGTTGCGCCAAGAAATCGCGTGTCATTGAGCCAGTAATAGAAGGTAAGGTCAATGATTGAAAAATGGTCTCCCTGGACAATCTTTGTTTCTCTTTATGAAACCGGTTAATTGTCTAACCATGCAATTCTCACAGTTCCAGAATTCACACACATCTGCCAATTTTGTGAAGTTCAACACGAGTTCAACCCCCCAAAAGAGGGGGAAAATGGGAAGGAAAAAAGCTGCGTGATTCAGCTGTGGATAGCTCAGCTCAGCATCCACACATCCTTAATAGGTTTTACCAAGTCTGGTAAACAAAGCCACAGCCCAAGATTAGATTGATGGGTAAACTTGCGAGCGCATTCATTCAATAGGTATCACAGGATTGTATTTACGAGGTGGATACATTCCACTTCATTCTATTTACATTCCAAGTGAATATCAGTAGAGATCCTATGCATCTTGTGATGGACTGACAACAGATCGATCGAATGCATTTTGTGAACAAACTTCATCCAGAGCTACCAAATGATCTTTGAGAAATTAGGTGCTGACTTAGGAGCATTTTGCTTTGTCAAGTAAATCAATAATTAGGTTAATCATCGATGCAAATCAATACTTGATGAGTAAAATATGTATTTGGAGTCTGAACGCAACCTCAATGCAGGCAGAAGCAAGAGACTCAGCCTCAACGCAGAAGCAGAAGGATTCCTGGAAAGCATAAGATTTCCTTTGTCATCTTCGCTTCCATATTCCCTGAATCGTGGGTCCGTGACAATTTTGCACAATCCCCATGTCTCCGCCATTAATTCCACACCATAGTAGACTAAATGGTCCGCGATGATCATTCGTCCGCAAATATTTCCGGTAATAAAGGACTGGCATTCTCTAGAACAAGCTGGTCTGTCACATGACTTATTGCACCTATCATGATAAATCAACAAAATAATTGCTTGTAACAGGTAGCTACGACTGAAACTACCTCCTTACCTGCTACATGTTGGATCTTTTCCATAGCCATAACAAGCTTCCTCAACCTGATAAAACAGACTGTCAAATCCTATATTATACAGCCATACCTACAACAAAAGAAAGATTCCAATTACATGTGAACACTGACATAGAAGAGAGTAAGATTAGTCACAGAGAAGCAGGTGGAATGAAATTATTTTCACATTTTCTCACATCAGTATGTTTATCCGTAACAGTCATTGAGCTACTCACCAATAATTATAGGCATTAGTAGACATACATAATTTAAATATGTTATACCTTAGAATGGCATAGAGCTTAAGACTAGGTCATCAACCATCATAGAGAGAGAGAGTAAATAATACACATTATTATGCATCTTAGATTTTGGAATTGGTACGAGAAACTCATGATAGCTTTACAGGAAGGAGAGGAGTTCCTTAAATATTGTCATAAAAGTCATGAGTACTACAAACTGCCCACACATAATTAGACAGCCAAATAACTTGAATGTTAATACTTTCACAAGGGGAAAGACTACTATGCATCGATAATCATATATTGCATTTCACATACGAAGGTGAACAATAGAACAGCCCTTTCTCTCCATGAAGGTTGAAGGTCTAGCGTTGGTCTGTCGAGATCCCATCCATAATTTTCCCAAAACCAAACCCCACAGCCACAACAGCAACACCACCCTCACCCCCGAAAAAAGGAGTTAATAATATGGTCTAGTGGGATTGGGGGTGAATTTACAACCAAGGCGCATTTAAACGCTTCCACAAGCACTTGGATGTTGGTGGGGCGAGTCACATCCTGCTAATGACATAAACAAAATATGTTGGATATTTCAATAAGTTTTGAAATATTGAAAGTCATTGTTCCATATTATCTAATATTTTTCCAACAAAATATTCCAGGTTCATGGTGAAATTGCCCCTTGAATCCCAAAATTTACAGTCAGTAACAGCGAAGGAAAACTAAATCTTAAAAGGCCCACAACGCATGGGCATGATGGCACAATTGGCTTAGAACAATTCTCAGCAAGAAACCAGCAAACAAACATGACATTTTAAATCATCCAAGTGCTCGGACAAGATGTTACAGTTGCTACTAATACTTCAAGTAAAGGTTTGGTCTAAAGTTCACGCAATGATCCTATCGTAGGGCAAATGAATGTCTGTGTAATCTGAGTCCAAGACAAAGTTTGACGCTCAAAAATCACAACTTGTCATGAAGAAGAGAATTAATGGGACATGACTTTGGGGTGGGTTCCATTTCTGGTACCACTTCTGCAACAGGTGCCTAGAAAACTCTGGACCACTCTGTCCAATAAAGCTGAGACAAAAAGCATAATTTAGACATTTTAGAATTGGCTTCAGCCTACAACATATCTAGCCCTGCAGTCCGACTGAAAATGAACTGCTTCTTTTGGTTAGAGAGAGACAGACAGAAACAGCGCGCAGAACTCAGATTTAGGATCGATATATTCTAGTCCTCTTATTAAGGACTGACATTCAAGAGCATATAATTTCTCATTCTCAGAGGTGACCACTTGTATTGTGGATCACCATCTATTGAGTGTAACCATCAGATCAAGATCAATACAAAACCCAAACAGGAGTGAATAGGCAATTTATCTATCATCCCAGTGAATGAAGGTAAAATCATACAAAAGCTATAAAATTATGTCAGAGCCAAAAACACTGTTCCCCACAACTCAGAAACTAGAGTTTTGAGCAATAAAGCATTCCTCGAGATGACACTTTCAGTCAATTAAGTATTTGAATGGTGAAAATCTGAAGGCTGTGGTAGCACAAACTACACAGTGCAGAACAGATTATAAAACTGTATAAGAAACAGGCCAAACCGATTCAAGCCAAGTGGCAAGCCTCCTTTCTCCACATATAACTGTTGCTGTGGCTTTCCAACTATATTCCAACCCAACCAGCGCAACACGCCATGCCACCAGTACCATGATAATGTTGTAAGCAAAACTCATTTCCACGATTCTGGTTCCTCCTCTTTGGATGCGTGTGCAGGCAGATGCACACGCTCATAAACAAATAATTCTTCATATTGATGCTCACGCACACCCATATACATATTCATGGGAGATAATGTGCACAGAAAAATCCACCATACTTTTGCAACCCAAAGCAGTTTTGATAGCCCCGGTACCTTAAATGCCACAATCCTCCAAAGTTGACTTCAAGAATATTTTGAAGTTATTGTTTTAAATACTTTGGGGAGCTTGATTTTATGTAGACAAAGATAATCTCATTATTTAAAGTACTCTTTATAATAATTCAAGAGAATGCCTTCAATAATATTCTACCAAACAACTTTGACATTCTCTGCCACTACAAAAAGCAGATTAACTGCAACTGCAAGCTACAACTAGAAGCTATAGTAGAACCAAACCATCAACATCAGCCTAAAAACAATATTGTAACTTCAAAGCCAATTGGTGTTTATACTATTTTCATCTTATTTTGTTTCATTTCATTTTGTTACTTTTATGTGACATACAGTAGCCCTTTAGCACTCTCTCTTTTCAAACGGAAGTCCCAGTTTGGCTATAAACCACTTTGGTAGGGGTCACTTCTTTCTTTCAAAAAGAATTTTAGATCAGTGAAAGAGTGTTGTTTTGCATTGCAAAATACATCAGCTTGATTAACTTATTGCTATCCATTTTAAATGGTTTCAGATGCACATTCGCGTAGCTTGGAATTCTATGAGGAATCATAGCCACCTCTTGACAGACAATATTCCAGCATGATATGCAGTTGGCTCTCTTTACTCCTAGAACTCCCTCAATTATAATTTTACTGCATCTAAAAGCAGGAAACACAAGTGGTGATAAATCAAAATAGATACAACCCAACAAGATAATTCTAGTAAGAGGCATTCAGCACTTTATACTCAATATTACTATAAAAAAAAAAAAGTAGTATTCAAAGCTAGATTAATTTGTACCTCCTATTTTCTGGCAAAAAAATTTGTATCCACTTCGTGCTCAAGCTCTAGCATGTGCTCACATATGCATGCACAGATTACATATATACACAAGTTTCTTCTTGTGGCCACATACCAAAATACTTGAAGATACATGCATATCATGTTTGCACTGTTTCAAGCTGAAGCATGTATCCACCACTTGACCATATCCCATATAACAAAGTTTCAATACAGCATAACGCTCTACCATTCCCCGTTGCAGAAATAAAGACACCCTTACAGAATACACATCATCACATCCTAATACCCCACTAGGCCAAGGGCGAATTTTGCAGCTAACTCATCAAACAAGATGACCAATTGTACATATAAATATAAAGCCATAGAAAGTTCAAGATATTCAGAGTCTAGACTCTTCAAGGCAGAGTTGGCAGAGAATTCCAGGTGACTCTTAACAGACCAAAACTGAATATATGGAAGAACACAAGAGAGAAGAACCAATATCCGAACCATAACAATTTTTTAACTATCTTACCACCAGATCAAATCCGCAAAAGGATGCCACAGCCCCTCCCATAGAATGCCCTGTCACCATGACTTGATGTCTCCATATAAATCATTGGCTCTTTTTAACAGCATCCAAAGTACCAGGGCGTATCATCGTATTGTGATAAGCATAATAAATCCATGGTGAACCTAAGCAAAGACAATAAAATAAGACTGTAACTCGTTCCAAATCAGAAGTATCCACAACTTGCAAGAAGATTACCATCTCTAGAACTCACCATGGCACCAGGCATGCTGGGGTAGTTTATGTCGAGCTGTTTACGATAGAGATCTCCAACCCAATTCTGTATGCTGTAGACATAAATAGAAGTAATCACTAACGGAAAAGCCCAAACAACTTTTCCAAGAACAAAATTAGTGAAGTATGTGATCTCTTCATTAATCCATCTAAAATTACAAGCATATAACTTTCGTGTCTCAGTGGAAATGATTCACTGTTTTCCCTTCTTATGGACAGCAGGCCCATGTGCTTTGTGTACGCATTCACCGTAGGCTACTCTTCTTCGCTTAAATTTTCAGCAAATCCTTCGCATGTCAAATGTAAGAGGAATAATTGCTAAAGTTAACATGCTTACCTTTGTTCTTGAGTACCTTTGAAAGCTCTAACCGCAGCATTAAGGTCCTGCGACATGGATTATATACCTGTAATTAGTGTTGGATGTCAACTATCAGTTCAATGACTTCGAACCCCTGCTTCCAGATGAAAGGCATTAATAACCAGTCAGAAGCTAATAAGAGAAGGCGGCATATGCCCACAAAATCTCATCTCAAGAATTAGCCATTTAGTACTGAGGACCTATTCTTCACGCAACCTTAGCAACAATGTCATATTAAAACGTAGTAAAATTACCTTGGTCCCTGCATCACATATCCAGCTAAAAAGTTCTGTCAAATCTGACATGTAAACCTGCAAAATAAAAAGCTTTGCAAGTAGTTACAATGTTATTGTATTGAAATGGTGAAACCTGAAGAGTAATAACAAGAAGCTCTAGGTAAATGGGAAAATCTTAATAACGAACACTTACAGAAGATGCAACCACCACCATCATGGCAAGAGTGTGATTATAAACAGCTTTATGAGCCTTAGACCTCACTCTGAGTTCTGCATTTACCAGTTGAGAAAATTTCAGATTGAAAATGCAGTCACAAGCTCATTCAATTACAAGCAATGAAGCAAAGTTTCTTATGTCTTTAGCAAGCTATTTCGACAAATCAAGTGAGAGGAACACTTTAAGGAAACATCAACTCAAAACAATATTTCAGTATATTTCTGTCGTCCTCCTTTGTGAACTTAAAGAACTATATATTCGATGCAATGCGATGAAAGGGGAATAAGTAAACAACATAAGGCTCCTCTTTCCCACAATGCTACTCCACTGAAACCTGCAGGCTGCACTCCATTACTCTACACCTGAGGGATCATGCAGATATAGTTTGCCCCCATTCAATCAGGCACTACAGCTCCACAACACAGTCAACCATTCCCCCCCGACCTTGAAATACCTAATCCGCCAAATTCACAATACAAATCTCACTGTCCAACCTCAAAACCGACGTACTCAGTCCTAGAGCCTGTCTATTCCCACCTTATCACTATCAGAACTCCCGATCAGAGAATCAGAGCAGTAACTGATGCCATGAACACGAATTGCAAATTACCTCTCGCCCCACTTGCGGCAATCTAGCATGTCAGAACCACCATCACCCTCAACCACCACCCGTTCCACTCCATACTCTGCAAGCGAAACGGATCGAACAGCGTCATTGAGAAAAAAACGAAATCGCGCCAGAAAAAAATAAAAATCCGATCTCTGTACCTTTCATACACGCAATCAAATGGAGCGATCGCCCAGCGAGATAGAGAGATCGATCGCGATCCTTTTGCCCTCGGATGGCGATTTTCGTGACGGATGGCAATTGAACGCTCCGGCGCCTTGAGGCAAAGGAAGTGGAGGACGAAGAATTTGCCAGTTTTCCTTTTTTGCCCTCGGGCTCTTCTTCTGTCGGCGGGCATATTCGGTGTCACATTCGGTGATTTCGTCGTTTGCGTGAGGGCACTGAAGGAAGTTCTGCTAATAATTCAAATTTGTAAATTCTATCTTCTCTCTTTTGGCGCTTCCCTTTGATGTCTCCACATAGCACTTCGGCTCGGCTTAGTTCAATTAGTTGGTTCGAACTTAGGTTTCTGGAAGAACGCACTGAATTTTAATATCCTTTATCAGTTTGTTTATATTTTTGAGGTATATGAAAATGCAATCGCTCTACTATGGTCGAAAGTATTTTGGGTCAATTATTTTCGAATTCAAACTCTAATTAATAACTTAAGTTATTCAAACTTGAAAAGAATGTAACTAAACTTGGAGTGACTGGCGAGTTGAGCTTAATTGTGAATTATGAAACCCACTTATTTTGGGTTGAGAGAGAGAGAGAGAGTTCGAGAAGGCGACTTGTTATTACGTATCGACTCTTGAACGCTCTCTGAATATTTGTGTTGAACCGAATGCGATATTTTGTATTTTTTTAGTTGAATGTATTTATAGTAATTTGAGTTGAGTCATTTTGTCTAAAATTTACGAACTATTCATAATGCAAATGCATTTAGAACTGATAATTGTCTTGAAGATCATGGCATTATCTTGTTAGAAATGCGAATTGTTGAAGAGAAGAAAACAAACGATTTTTACGTGGGAAAAACCCCTTCATAATCAAAAAGGGAAAAAAATTATAGTACCGCACTAGGCAATCTCTTCACTATCAGTATCAATTTTAGAGTTACAAATTTCAAAGTTACAACTACAAAAAGTATTGTCCCAATGTATAGTAAGAGTCTAAAGCATACGTAGTTATGGTAGAAATTACATGTATGCCATTAGCAACAATACTTTCTTCTTTACTTTAACGTGAAAATTACATGTATGTCATTAACAGCAAAAAGCCTCTCTACTTTAATACTACTTTTCTCTATCACACTCCACAACTCCATCATTATCTTCCCATAATTTCTCAATTGAATATGTGAGGAGTACGATCGTCGGTATTGAATATGCATGTAAAAAAATACGGAATAAAAGTAAAAGTCCATAAACTTTCAGAACAAAAGTCATTGGGGGCGTTTTCATCGGCTAATGTGCGAAGTAAAGAGAGTTTGTAATCGTAGACAACAAAAGTCACGATATGTTTTTAAGAACACAAAGAGTGTAAATGATTTTTCTTTCATAAATATAAAATAAGAACCCCAATGTAATGGGGAGAATTACTAAAAAAAGTCATAAGTCTAAATTTTTTGACATGGATGTCGGCCATTCTATGTGGCGTAGCCGGCGCTGACGTGAATAATTTTTAATAATATTTTAATATTTTCTCAATTTTTTATATTTATTTATTTTTTTCTTTGCTGGCGAGAGTGAGCCTCGCCCTCGTCAGTGGTCGGCGAGGTTGACCTCGCAGCCCTCATCTCTAGCCGGTCGCCAGACCTTGGCGATCGACTAGAAGAAGAAGGGAAGAAAAAAAAGGCAGAAAGAAAAATAACAAAAGAAAAAAATAATTTTAAAATATTATTAAAAATTGTCCATGTAAACGGCCACACCATGTATGTCAACTGGCATCCATGTCAGCGCCGCCCAATAAAAATTGCTCGGATTGATTGAATTGATACAAATGCAAAAGGTTTAGGATTTAATTGGCAAAAAAAAAATTAAAATTGAATTAGCACAATTACAATAAATTTGAGATTTTTTTTGCAATTCTCCCAATGCATGGTACATACCATGTTTGGTGGCTCTCACGAATTTATATTTGTAGTGGGTTATTTTAAAAAGTGACAGATATTAGTACACAAAACAAAAGTGCTAGTTACAAAAAAGTAAAATTCAAGAGAAATTATTGTGAAGAGTAAAATAATCGATTTTACATAGACCAATCCTCAAATCTATTTTTTTAGGGTTAATATTACGAAAAACTCCAAACTGATATATATGTAACAAATTTACCTCAAACTAATTTTTTATTTACCAAAAACCCCAAATCAGTACATTTGTGACAAATTCTATCACAGCCTTAGAAAACATCTCGTGGATATACATTGACCTACCAAATCAAAAGTTGTTACTTCCTATTATCAGTCCTAAACCTTTTAAGTTTATTAATTCAATCATAAACATTTTCACTTTTTGCCAATTGAGTCCATCAGGCCAATTCTAGCTAGATTTATCTGACATGGACACTATGCGTCTTACGTGGCACCTCTGGCACTAAAGTGGACAATCTTCAATAATATTTTAATATTTTTTGAATTTTTGAATTATTTTTTCCTTTTTTTCTTTTATCCGTTTTCTTTCTTTACCTTTTTTTTTTTTTTTTTTTTTTTTTTTTTTT
>BCNH02000008.1:31404233-31439378 GCA_001662345.2 Metrosideros polymorpha var. glaberrima
AAACATCAAAAAATTGTCATTTTTCGCAAAAAACACGGAGCCTTAGATAAATTCGTTTCGAGAGGGAGATCAACTAGGGCCCAATCATGTCGTTCTTGATATAGAGCCAACACAACCTGATAATTTTTTTTAAAGAATGTTTTTTAGCCAATGGGCGGCCACCTAGGTTGCATTTGATTCAATTTTTTGCAAAGTTTTTGGAGAAATGCAAAGACTTTAGGTTAAAGGGTTTTCATGAAAAACAAAAACTATTCAATAAACTGTAATTTAAAAGTGAATTGGGAAACAATTTTTGAGAGACAGGCTGTTTGGGATGCGAGGATCGGCAATGGGACGTGATCTGTTTACGCGACCTTGACCATGGCGCAAAACGAATCGCGTAATAAAAAGAGAAAACTCTGTACGACACTATACGACATTGAATCAACACTTGGTGCTTTATACCTCATATTATTGGCTTGTTAAAAATGAAAATTATGATGTCTGTAATTGATGTAAACACGATTTTTTTTTTTGGTCGGATGTAAACACGAATTCACATGAGCCACAAACGCAAACATGACACGCTGAGTCAACTTACTCCTCTTCAATTTGTAAATTTTTTTTTTATTTTTAAAGCGATGTCTTTATTTATTTCATTTAAATAGTTGCCACATCGTCATTAATGGTAAAAGGAATCCATGGGACAAATCACCAATTACATAAATTACAAAAAACTTGGAGTATTTAATCAACACAAATAAAATGTTCGAGGGGCCAATTTGACAACTTACGTAAGTTAAGAGGACCAGAAATTAGAATTCGCAAAGTTTTCAGATGCCCCGATGGCTATAAGTAGATATTCCCGTTAAGCTCCTTCCCCTCCCCCGCAACTTCAAACTCCAAGTTTCCTCCCTCCCTCTCTCTCTCTCTCCAAGAAACCCAGAAAAACCCACGAAAGCTCTCTCTCAGAAAACCAAGGTTCCTGTAAATCGTTAAACCCCCGCTCTCTCTCTCTCTCTCTGTCTCTCTCTCTCTAAGTGAAAGATATTCTCGAAATCCATCGTCAATGGTGAAGCGCCGGCGAACAGAAATCGCCAAGATCGCCGATCCGGCCAAGCGACTCGTGACCTTCTCGAAGAGGCGTAAGGGCCTCTTCAACAAGGCCTCCGAGCTCTGCCACCTCTGCGGCGCTCGTACTGCCGTCATCGTCTTCTCCTCGGCCGGCAAGCCCTATTCTTTCGGCGACCCCTCCGCCGAAGAGATAATCTCCGAGTACATTCGCGGCGATGGCGACGTGGTGCCGCCGATGGGTCTGACCGAGTGGGTCGACTGGATAGAGAACGAATGGGATTCTTGCGCGACGGAGGAGGACGTGGAGTCCCTGATCGCGAAGTATGACGGTGTTCGTGATTTTGTACGCCAAAAGTTGGAAGATCTGGAGAAGAACTCATCTGTCATGATCGGTGATGGAGGCGATTCTGGAGCCGGGCTTGACTGTAATTCTGAAAATTTGAGCGATCGAGAGATAGATTTGGTTTTGGAGAGTTTTAACGCTCGTTGCCCGGCTCTCTCTGAGGATTGCCTCTGCGACGGTGATGGCGACGCTTTGTTGACTTCGCCGGAGAAGTCGACCACTTGCGGATTTAATCCGGACAACTTTCTTAGTGTGTCCGGTGACTTCATCGGTGATGGTGACCATGACAGTTTCTTGACATTGCCAGAGTACTCGGCCATCGGCAGTGATAGATGGGGAGAGGAGTCGATGCTCTGTGACCTTGAGGGGTGTGGATTTAATCCTGACGAATTTCTTAATCTCTCTGAGGATTGCGTCGGTGACCGTGACCGTGACAATTTCTTGACTTTGCCGAAGGACTCAGCCATTGGCTGTGCAAGCTCGGGAGAGGAATCGATGCTCAGCGATCTTGAGGGCTGTCAATATAATCCCGACCACTTTCTTACACTCGAAGATTTGGATGTTCCTCTGTGATGTAAATGTGAATATATGTGGTTTTTCTTGTTGAACTTCATTGTACAGGATTCAATTTCTCTTTTTCCAGTTCACTGGTTTAATGGCATTGGCTCTCTCTCTCTCTCTCTCTCTCTCTGTTTCTTTCCTTTTCACTTTCTTGATCAGTGGAATTGAATCCTTTTTTCTAATTATAAAGGGCAGAGTTTAAAAACTACATGAAAAAAACATGATCTCAATCAAGCCGAAATCTGATATATTGTCGTAACAAAAAGATGACCGGATACATGGCGCATTATGAATTATGAAAATTGAATATACTAACTGAACATCAATTGTTAACACAAAAAGTTTGTATGGAAGCGAAGCTGTTCGAGCAGTAATCTGTGGAAGTATGATCACAATACTCACGCGATGTTACCAACACTAAACCTGGATCGTGTGCTGGTGCGGCTTCAGAAGCATATGCGATAAACTTCGTCCCTTCATCTCTTCTTCTCCTGTAATGGATCTGGTTGGGGATTTTTAGACTCGTTATTTGCATATCTAAAAGTAAATTGTGCAATTTCGACTAACTGTGATCAGAATTTGAATGTTGTAGTGGGAGGAAATAAAAGAAAGCCAAGACCTGGTCCTTGTCAAAGTAGACCAAAAAATCATAAGTCTAAAGGAAGAAGTGAATCGAACGACAACGAATCTGGCGGAGCTGTTGCCCGATCTGGAGGAATCCAAGTGTAAACATGCAGCATTATGCTTATAGACAAAAGGAGATCCAGGTAAGTTATGTACAGCTCTTCTGCAATTCTCGCCTGCCTCCCACTTCAGAAGTTCCATTATATACATGTTAATAATACCATGGCTCCGATGCATCTTTAGGGCGACTCCTCTGTTTATGCTGTATGCACGGTGTAGAGACTACGGAAGTATACTATTGTACTCTATTATGTAATATCTCAATGGTATATGCAATATGCATGGTGAAAGTCCAAATATTTTGGGTAAATTGCTGTGACAGTACTCTCGGAGTTGGTTGAATCCCCTGTATTCACTTGGACTGCCCCTGTCGGAGGTTGTTGAACCAAAAAATTAAGTAAAAAAATCCTGACCTGTCTAGCCTACATTTTCAATTTGCATACTGCAATTTCGATGCAATTAGTTTCCATAAAGGAGAAAGCATGGTGACTCGTGGTCTCACACAATAAGGTGGAAAACTTTCCCAAACTGCATGAAACCCAACACTGTGGAAAGCTTTTCCAAACTAGTTGAAACCCAACATTGTCATCTGTATTTGCATTTGTCATGGCCATTGATTCGCATAACTTACTTTGATGATGTTTTTTGATAACTTTTATGTTCACTCATGGTTCTGTTGGCTGACCACAATTTCTGTTCGCTTGAGTTTAGAGAGGAGGAAGAATTGGTAGGAGAGCTTCAAGGGAGGCTATTGATCCTTAGGCTTATTTCGCCGCGACTAGGACCTCATGAATGCCCATCAAAATATGACCAAGATTGACATCCTGAAACACTTTAATATTCAACATCCTAAGTAAATGGTTAAATGAATGGAAATATACTCAATAACATTGCAGATGCTTCACTTGATAGTGGCGGTTGAACCGTCGCTTCGTCCTTCCTGAGTTGCATTGGTGGATAATCCCGCCAATCCCGACATGAGTTCTGAATCTATGATGCAGCTTATTGACAGAGACAAGAAAGTGTATGCCAGTCCCCAGAACTTCACTGATGTTGAAGTTGTTCTCTTTTGTGCTCGGTAGACGCTATGCAGGACTGATTAGACGCTATCGTGTTAGGAATTGGCTAGTCCCTGGTGTTGCGATGCTTAGGGTGCTTGTTGAATGTTCTGTGGATTTGTGGTCGAAAGTGTTGCTTCTTTAAGGCTATAATGACACTATCTCAGATGCAGTCATTTTATTTCACTGCAGAAAGCAATAAACGAAAAGGGTATAGTGTGACTGGACAGAGTTCAAGAATCTCCACTTCTAAGCAGGAGGTGTTTCCAGATTGATCAGAGGCTCTATAACAGACAAGCTATCAACTTCAAGAAAGACAGACACTCTGCTTGCTAGTTGCTAAGAAGCGTTCATCGGATTTTGCTGAAACTCGAGCAGTTCCGGGATCGTCAAGCTCGAATCTCTGTCCTGAATGTAGATCGGATCGAGCATCGAATGTCATTGCCGAGCGGAAATACTCGTAGGCTAGAAGAGCTTATGCATGCCGTGACAATCTTTTGCCATATCGGTTTCTCTCTTAGAAGGTTTGATTACCTAGTCATCCACACCATGACATGTAGCAGAACCATACTGGATGAAAATAATTTTTTTTTTCAATTTTTAAATACATTTTTCGAAATTTTTATTAATTTTTTCTTTCCTTTTTCTTTTTTTCTTCTCTTTCGGATACTCTTATTTTAGCTAGATGGAGAGGATTATCAAGAAGGAAACTAACATGCAGCACATTCCGAGCGCAAGCATCCAATTTAAGTATTGGATCAGGGGGAGGCGAAGGTAGGGATGAAATTGAAAATCAAAAGTTAGCTCGGATATTCATATCTTTTTCTTTCTTTTTTTTGTCTTTTGAAAGTCGAATGATTTAAAATACACGTAACCTTTCATGATATTTAAATGTAACCTTTTACAATATTCAAATCTTGTTATGTAACTTTTTCATAAAATTTTGAAATCTTAATAATTTATCTATGTAAACATTTTGAAAAAGAGAATCAAAAGCAAAAAAGTGAAAACAAATTTCGACAACCCTTTTTGTTTCTTTTTTTCTGTTCCTCCATTATTATTAGGATTATTCGATTCGCTGACACGCTTTCTAATCAAATTCTTCTATTTATTTCAACTATCCAATAGTGAATGTTGACTTATTTTTGTACTGACACGGGACCTAATATAAATATCATCATCATGTTCTGGTCATTCACTTGATGTTAGCAAAGAAGGTTGTGAAACGACTAACGAATAAAACTAAAACCCTAGTCCCAACACCATTTGCCTCTCCAATTCTCCTTCATGTTGCCATCGTCTACACCCACACTAAGGGTGAGCAAAAAGAACCAATCGAATTGAGAACCGTTCAAATCAGACTGAACCAGCAAATTCTAAACAGTTCTCGAAGTCACCGGTCTTCAATTAATTTCAATCCAATTCCAAGGGTGGAATTGTCTACCCGAACTGGATCGAATATATTTTTTTATTTTTTTAAGACTCACTCTTTTTCCATCCCTTTTTTGGCTTATGACACTTAAGACTATCTTGAATCAAATTACCCTTTGTGACTCTCACTCTTGATTTAAGACTATTTCTTACCTTTTTTTTTCTTCTTTTTCTTTAATTTCAAATTTACTAAAAGACAAATCTACCATGTTTAGCTCCAACAATAAAAATTAAGGTCAAAAGTGAGGCCCACTCTTAATTTAAGATATTTATTACCATTTTTCTTCTTTTTTGGTTTTTTTTCCCAATCTGAGACAAAAATGGTATCTCTCTTTTTCAAATATTGGTTTATATAGCAAATAACTAACAAAGACCAATGATTCACCTATGGATCCTCGGTTGTTAGTTACAAGGTCACCTCACCATAGATGAGGTTGCTAGCTACCACTTAGGGCTTTTACGACCTATTTTGTAATTAGGTGGATTTCACGAATACATTTCTTATTTTAACATATCGGTGCCCATACGCCCAAATTCCCCCTAATTAGAACAATATTTTTTTCTCGCTCCATCCCTGACAATACCCTCTATTTGCTTTATGTCAAAGGTATCTCGAGATATGGACGAAATTTTAGACGAAGTAGTTTAAAGACTTACTTAGGTCCTAATTGTTGTTTAATGGGTTGTATAGTTCTTTCTTTCTTTCTTTTTTTACTAGGAAACCATGAACTAGTAAAAGTGAATCATGAACTAGTTTTAATAAATGCATTCGATTTAGTTATAACTTTGATATGTATGATTACGTTATGATCCATGTATTTTAACTGCTCGACTTTCGTTCCATTTGATGAATCTAATATTTCAACTTTTATTTATTTTTCATGCCATTACTGCACGATTTTTTAGAAGATATGTTCAAAGAGTTTTAAAAAAATGAAAAAATTAACTACATTAAAAATTCCAAAATCAATTATTATCATGTGAATTCGAAAGAAAATGCTCCTTAAAACATTATATGGAATATTATCTTTTCCTTTGATTATGTAGAATAATTAGCCATCGACAAGAAAGTTATGACACAATCCATTCAAATCATTTACAAAAATCCGTATTGGAAGTGCCAGAAAGCCAAAAAATAGGTGGAAAAAATAAAAATTAATTGTAATTTCTTACCAAGATGTAAAAAAAAAACTGAAAAAAAAAAATAAACCTAACCAAATCGCTCGACTCCAGACCCAAAAAATAAAAAATAAAAAAAATCGCTCGACTCTCTCACGCTTGCTTATCACAGACCTTCACGCCCCCAAGCCCTAATAGCGCCTCGCCTGTGTCGCTCTTCACTCGTCTTCTCGCTCGAACCCACTCGCTGGAGTCTGGACTCTATCGCTCGACGCCTGTGTCGCTCTCTCCCTACTCTGAGTCGCATTCCTTCCGAGCAGAAAAGTGTCCTCACTCTCCTCCATGGCCAACAATCCTTCACAGCTCCTCCCGTCAGGTCCGCAGGATGTTTCAATTCATGTCTGTTTTTTCTTTTTTCCCCCCCCTTAATTTCCGGAGATTCGAAGAAATATCGGGAGGCATTTCCACTTGTGTTCATCTTGCGCTGATGAAATGTGCAGAGTTGATCGACCGGTGTATAGGTTCGAAAATCTGGGTCATAATGAAGGGGGACAAGGAGCTCGTCGGTACTCTTAGGGGCTTCGATGTGTACGTCAACATGGTCCTCGAGGATGTCACTGAGTAGTATGTCTCTCTCTCTTTCTCTCTCTCTCTCAAATTTAGTTGTGCCATTCTATGTTCTTGACATCAATTTATTATCTGAAGGGGTAAATGACCTCAATTTGAGGGTGCGTGTGTTTCGCGGAAAATGTGTGATTTTGGAGAACATTTTTCAAAATGATTGCTTATATGTTTTGAAAAATTAATCAACAAAAAATATTTTCATGATTAATAACAATCTATGCCTAACTAATTTTGTGGGCTATGAAAAAATTTTCCATTCAATTATTTTTCTAAACATATATGTGATCACTTTTACGAAGATTTTTTCCAAATCGGTCATTTTCTGCGAAACAAATGCAGCTTGAATGTATTGGCATTGGAAGTTGTCGAATCCGTGGTTAATGAGGCCTCCCTGTCCTCAATTTGATCTATGCTTCTAACTAGAGAATCGGTACCTGCACCAAGCATCTGCAATATGGCCTTGCTCAACATTCAACACCCTCTTTTTATCGAGCTTTTACATGTAAACTGTGGACGCTTCATGTGATCGTAAGATTCTGTTTTCATTCTTGCGTACAGTGAAATCACTGCCGAAGGACGGAGGATAACAAAGCTCGATCAGATTTTGCTCAACGGAAACAACATAGCTATCGTAAGAAACAACTTCTTCCTTCTGCCGATAATGATATGGCTATATGTTTTGAGCCCTTTGCATCGATGAGGGCACGGCCTTGCCCAAAGTTTTGGCTATCTATCAACTTGCCTGAACAAAACAGAAACAATCAGCCACTCAGAGAGATTTTTTCCTATACGTAGACTATGAATGCTTAGACGATGCATTGATGAATCATTACTGGTCTTCATTTTGTGTTAAAAGAGTCATCATCGCCTATTCTTTTCAAGAATCTGGTCCTTTGTGTGTCTCACCTCTTGATAAATATAAAGCACAAGTGGTGTGGCAATTGTGTTAAAGAAAAGCTAGAATTCTGCTTTCGAGTGCCTGAACCACTTAAATGATGATGCCTTCCTTTTTGTCTTAATGCAGTTGGTCCCTGGTGGCTCCCCTGATGCGGAATGAGTTGGATTCATCCTCTAACCCCAGTGGCAAATTATGTAGTTACTTTTAGTTGTTGGAAGTCCATCAGCAACATCGTTTGATTTTATAACCCTCTTTTTATCGGGTTTATGAATATGCAACCTTAGTTTATTGAGCTCATGTATGAATGTCTGATGCAAATAGGCCAAGGCATGGTGCATGATCACATCATGTTATTATTCAATATCTATGTCTTGCTCAACTAGAGGGTGTGACAGTTGTTGTTATGCTCGGTGCAAGTTGTTCCTAGGTTTCATCTTCAAGTACCTTGTCATTGAAGAACCCGTCTTGGCTTGTTTAGTGTTCTACAGCTTTGGTCGTTAACTGCATAATGACATCCGTATTTGCCCTCTCTCTCTCGCTCTCTCTCAAGACGTGCACTCCTTTGAGCATTAGGAATGTGGTTCCTCTGTCCTGCTCCATACTCCCCTGTGTGTCTTAACATATGTCTGCTGTTGATGCTTTACCCTTTTCGCGTGCATCAACGGTTGCAAAGTTGTTAAGGGTTACAGCATAAATGGGAGCCCTATGGTTGTGGAGTATCTTCATCTAGAATATGGTATCTTCTTGGTGGCCTGCTATTTGACTACCCTTTCTGCGTTATAGCACATTCTCAATCTAAATGCAGAAGTGTGTGTTCCCAATTTCCACTTTGGAAAAGATCAAAGAATTCCACTATGTACTTGTTGCTCTTGCTTGAAAAGCTTCTACTTGAATATGCAGTATGGTTCTGGTACTGACACATCAGGCCTAAGATGTGCACTGTACCGCCTACAGCTAGATGAATAATGGACATATTTTGCTCCAAGTGATCTCATTTTCCCACCCGAGTAGCTATATTTGCTGCACTTTATGAAAAGATCCATGGCCAAAGCAAACTCGCTTGTTTTGACTTTAACTGGTTTTTGTCCTTTGTGTTTTCAAACTGGTTGGCTATTTGGGTGGAGTGCTGTTTCTTGTTTTTGCGGTAGCGACATTCTTCTGAGTTTTCTAGATGTTTTCAGATTGCTGAAAGAGTGAGTTCAGGGCTCATGAGGTGTAATAGTGCTTGGAGCTTGGTTAGAGTGACAAGATCTAAATAGGCTGGAAATAAAGGTGCTGAAGATTCACCATAGGCCTCCTTTCCTTTTTCGCTTGTTTTCATGTATATTCACAACTGCAAATGAGCTTGAATTGAAGCATGTAAAATGAGGGTTATTTGCTGAGAACTTTGTCTAGGCATAGATGCATTTTTCTTATTCGAAGCTTTATTGGCCATCGAATCTCATCAGCATGAACGAGGTTGCAGTTGCATTCCGATTTTGATTATTTCAAACACATGGTCCAAGATTCTTATAAATGCTGTGTTAGAGTTCTCCAAGCAGGATCTAACGTTAAATACATAACATGATATTTTGTTCTGAGCTACTAATAATAAAAGATGGTTTGTTATGAGTATCTAGATATTGTCCTGTGATTGCTATGGCTCTTTACATTCTTTCTCCCATTTCACTGTAACACACGGTGCTCCAACTATTGTACCCTTCCAGAACAATGTATGTCGGGTCGGGAGAAGGGTAATGTGATGTCTTTAACCAATTCAATCAGGAGTGACTTCAGGCTATGGTGTTTCCTTAGACTAGTTTCTCCTTCACAGAGCGAGTCTACACAAAATGCAGTTTGATTTGACTTCAGGCTATTCCAGTTGCGGTTTGATTCAACAAATAAAATGCATACATTGCCTACAAAATTTTTCATGACATATCCTCCAGGATCAGTGCCTCTGCATACCAATATGCATTGCCATTCTCCTGAAAATCATGAGGCCTGTAGTAGGGAAGGAGCTCATCGCTTCTCCCAAATTCATTGATCCTTTGATTCATCCCGGAATTGCATTCCTCACGGAATGGAAATCCAAATACTGGACATTTCAGGTTGCAAGATTCAATGTTAAGACGATGTTCCATCCAAACTTGGAAATTCCAGTATTAGGACTCCCATTCCTTCAGTAGTTTAATTCCAAGGAGAACGAAATGAGGCATATATACGTTTTTTCGTCGGAAAGTGAACGGAGCAATCTGTCGCAATCGCACTCCGACGAAAAGACATGTTAAGGAAGACCTCTCTTATAGGGAATGATTTTACTGGATGGAAAACGTGCCTGAATTTGCCGTCCATTAATTTGAACTTTCAAATAAGACGCAGAGTAACCGAAATTCGGGTGAGCAGCTCAAATACGGAATTATTCATACATGGTGTCCGGCAATCAAGTCAGCATCGTGTGCCTGCTCTATACTCACAAGTCCGTTCCTCAAACCCCGCCTGATCGAAGCTGCTCTCACGACAACAATATGATCGATCAAACACCCGCTAAATGCAGTTCACAAAACACCATTTTCTTCGTCAGGGCAAAGCATAAGGACCATAATTGAGAGGGATATCCAAGCACCAACCAAGGGTTTAACTTGGCCTTTCACATATAATTTGAGCCTCTTTCCTTCTTTGTCTGGTTTTGCCGTTTGAACTGGTTCTACCGACGCACGTTCAAACGTCGCACTCAGATGGTGGTCGAGTCGATGCACTACAAAAGACCATCATCGGTTGCATCTTTGACCACTAATCAAGCTATTCAGGTGTCGTTGAAATCTCATACAATAAAGCTGCTTGCTTGTTAACTTGTCCCTCTTTGGTCCCCCAGACCCTTCGTTTGGATTCAATGGCTCACAAAGATTCGGGATTGGGTCGTATCACAGGACTCTAGTTTTTCAATGGCTAATAAGATGGATTACCACTCGATTTTCTGATTCTAGATCGCAATTATGACCCATGAAATGACTCAGTCATGCTTACGCAATCCTAACGTGATATTAGACATCGATCCCGGAGGTTTTCCGACTGTTTCTGTCTAACCCAAAACCCTCAATAGGCCACATGCGATAATTGCAAGTTATCTACGAGTGTGCTCACCGAGTATCCCTAGTAAAGCTTATGCTGGTGCTATTCATTCGACGCAAAACATTGGACTAAATTGCCGTGATCGACGAAAGCAGTAAGGGCTAGTTTTGTCGCAACTGTGGGTTAAGTGCGATTAAAAAGCAGAGGGAAGTCCATAATGTCACTCCGATTGATTTTGATCTTACTCTTCCGCATAAGAGTATGACCTTACATTAAATGATTTTAGCGACCTTCCTATTTCTCCTCTCTTATGCAAACTACCATTCTTGCCCCAGAAACGGCCTATCCGAATGATCAATAGCATCTAATCATAGACTCTCTTCTTGCAACAAACTCACTGCTCACATAATTAGTGAAAAAGAGAACTCTAAATCGATGTGAATGTGAAAGAATAGTGATAGGATATAATCAAATTATCTAATCAAAACCCTTTTTCATCGCCACTTTTCTTTCACCCATTTGTGAGGTGATAGGATATAATCAAATTATACCATTCATCAGCTTTTGCACATCAAATAAAGTCTACATATCAATTGACCAATGCCGCAACAGGAAAATTTTTGTAAGTCCTGGTTCTTCAAGTGTAAAGTCTGAATCACCAAAAGGCATCGAGTCCTTGACCTAAACAATTCCTTAAGTTTAAATGAACAACAAGAAACTAAAGAAAGTAACCAGTTCTTCACGGTTCATTCCTGAGTAATTACGTTTACTAGCCTGACCGCATAGAACCGTTGCTTTGATATTCTTAAGGAAAATTCGGCTCCAGTAGTAAATGATAGTAAATTTGCTATTCGGACATTAAATTTTTTCCAACAGGAATATTCCCAATGTAACACCACTCAAAATGAACAAAACTGCAGAGAGAAATGCACACGACAGAGTCCGTACTTTGGTCATTTATATCTATAAAACTTTGCTCTAACTAATCAAAAAGAAAAAGCACGTGACAGCTACTGAGTTCTGTAAGCCCAAAAAAAATGCAACCATGTCACCCCGGCAGAAGGAGAATCAAGAGGAGATTAGCAATATGGACAAGCAAGCAGCCACCTCTAAACAGACCATTGGGGGATGATCAGGGAAGTACAAACAGAACAATGCCAAGAAAACGTATAATTTCCAAAAGTCACATACAGGAAAATCTCACACACTGAATGGGAGATTAATTGTCAAGCAGCCAAACACAAAATCGCCTCAAAACAGATATTCCAAATTCATTCCAGGACAGAGATGAGCAATGTGCAGATGTGTGTCTGGTGTACAGTAGACAATATTCAAACATCCAAAACATGATCTTAGTTGTTTAAAAGTTCACTCACAGCTTCCTATATCAGTATGTATGGTCATCCAATTTTAAATACTCTTTGCCAACTTATAAAGGCGAAAAGAATAAACATAATCCAAAAAACTAATGTGTGATCATCCCATCAATCATCCCTCGGGCATGTTAACAAGAGAGCCACAAAATGGGGAACCGCAAGGGTCAAAATAAGCTTGCAAGCCAGAAAGGCTGATCAATGATAATGCACAAGTCTAATAGCCAGAAACCTTTTGCCAAAATGTTTCATAAAATGCATGGATTACACACTAATTAAAAGAGTAAAGCAAAATTGCTCGACCACCTAGACCTTTTTGTTCTGAATGTTATCAAACTTCTCCATCAAGAGCATTGTTTACAGAAAGTTCTATCCTTGTTGAATGAGAGTGTTCAAGAAAATTCATACCGGGGACAAACTCAGCAATGGCGGCACTATGAATTATTTTTTGCTTCTGTGTCATGATTTCTCCAAGGATTAAGAGCTTCTCTGATAGCCTGAGCTTCTAGCGAATTCTCTCAAGCCCGCTTCTGTGACTTCAATACAGTTACTTTATCATCTGCAACATACAAGCACCACAGTCTTCCTTTCAATACAATATTTTCAATGACAGAACTTGGTTGATCCCTTAATAGACAGACCCTTTAATAGCAAAATAGCAACCAACGGCATGGTAAAGTATCTGATGATCTTCGTCATTAAGATGCTTACAGGATATTCCAAATTCATTCCAGGACAGAGATGAGCATCGTGCAGATGTGTGCCTGGCATACTGTAGACAATATCCAAACATCCAAAACACGATCTCAGTTGTTTAAAAGTTCACTCACAGCTTCCAGCATCACTATGTATGGTCATCCAATTTTATATACTCTTTGCCAACTTATAAATGCGAAAAGAATAAACATAATCCAAAAAACTAATGTGTGATCATCCCGTCAATCATCCCTCGGGCATGTTAACAAGAGAGGGAATCGCAAGGGTCAAAATAAGCTTGCAAGCCAGAAAGGTTGATCAATGATAATGCACAAGTCTAATAGCCAGGAACCTTTTGCCAAAATGTTTCATAAAATGCATGGATTACACACTAACTAAAAGGAGTTAAGCAAAATTGCTCACAGCTTCCAGCATCAGACAAAATTCAAGCATCCAAACAAGATCTAAGTTGCTTAAAAGTTCACTCACAGCTTCCAGCATCAGAATGTATGGTCATCCAATTTTAAATACTCTTTGCCAACTTATAAAGGCGAAAAGAATAAACATAATCCAATAAACTAAGATGTGATCATCCCATCAATCATCCCTCAGTGTTAACAAGAAAGCCAAAAAATGGGAAATCGCAAGGATCAATAATCTTGCAAGCCAGAAAGGCTGACCAATGATAATGCACAACATCTAATAGCCAGAATCATTAAGGCCTATTGCCAATATATTTCATAAAATACATGGTTTACATACTAACTAAAAGGAGTAAAGCAAAACTGCTCAACCACCCAGACCGATTTGTTCTGAATGTTATCAAACTTCTCCATCAAAAGCACAGTTTACAGAAAGTTCTATCATGGTTGAATGAGAGCATTCGAGAAAAAATCATTCCGGGGACAAACTCAACATTGGCAGAACCATGTATTCTTTTTTGCTTCTGCATCATGATTTCTCCAAGGATTAAGAGCTTCTCTGATAGCTTGAGCTTCTGGCGAATTCTCCCAAACCCGCTTCTCTGACTCCAATACGGTCACTTTATCATCTGCAACATACAAGCACCACAATCTTGCTTTCAATACAACACCTTCAATGATGGACCTTGGTTGATCACATGAAAGACAGACCCTTTGGTAGCAAATGAGCAACCAATGGCATGGTAAATAATCTAATGATCATCGTCATTAAGATGCTTACAAGAGTATGGGTAATTATTATGAGCGCAAGGCAAGCAAACAAGATTCTCCCGATCTTTTGTCTATACCAAAGTCCATTGAGAAAGATGCAAGTGAGGAAAACTCATCCGTCTCCAATAAGATAAGAAAGGAATTGCAAATATAACAGGACTACCATATCACTGCTTTTAATTGCGTTCCTTCAGAAATGTCACCTTTTTCCTGCCACCCAAAAGATATGAAGTAAACGCAGAACAATCCACTCAATGTTCTCTTGAGATGTGCATCACAGTCGTAAGTTCAGTTTTAAAACCACTATCTCCAAAACTATTTTCTAAGTTTCCCCCACAGAAGTCATCAATGAACAGATAATTAGTTGCAGAAACTATCCAATCTCGTGAGCAATATTACTCCACAGACATTGGAAAGCTTCGCATTCACCGGCATTGCCATTCATCATCCGAGACAGTCAATTCATCGCCATAATAAGACAGTCTAAATCAAACCCCTTCTCTTTCACAATCTAGCAAAAGAGACATACCACTGAAATCATGATTCTCCCCTATCCCCAACTTCACCCACGAAGCAACTGACTAAATGATGCTTTTCTCATCCGAAAAGAGAGGAATTTGAACACGACCCACCCCATGTATTCTGTGCTATGCAGTTTAATAAGAAAAATCACATGCATTTCACATTTACATCACAGACGAACATCCAAATCTTCAGGCGTAAGAAAATGATCGGGATTTTATCCATAGCCCTCAAGATCGCAGAGCATCGACTCCTCTCCCGAGTTTCCACCGCCGATGGCCGAGCTCTCCAGCAACGTCAAGAAACCCTCGGAATCACCGACACAGTCCTCGAAGAGAGCCGAACAACGAGCTTTAAAACTCTCAAAAACGGAATCCATCTCTTAATCGGCCAAAGTTTCAGGATTACAACCAAGCCCAGCTCCAGAATCGCCCCCAGCACCGATCATCACAGAGGAATTCTTCTCCAAATCTTCCGATTTTTTGCGTACGAAATCACGAATGGCGTCATACTTCGCGATCAGGGACTCCACGTCCTCCTCCGTCGCGCAAGGATCCCACTCAGTCTCAATCCAGTCCACCCACTCGGTCAGACCCATCGGCGGCACCACGTCGCCGTGGCCGCGGAAGTAGTCGGAATTACCTCTTCGGCCGAGGGAATCGTGCCGTACTCGAAGAGGCGCAAGGGCCTCTTCAAGAAGGCCTCCAAGCCCTACCACCTCTGCGGTGCTCGCGCCGCCGTCGTGGTCTTCTCCCCCCGCCGGCAGGCGCTGTTCTTTGGGCGACGGCCGAAGAGATAATCTCCGACTACTACCGCAACATCGGCGCATTTGAAAACTTTTGGGAATTTCTAATTTTTGGTCCTCTTAACCTTATGTAAATTGTCAAATGTGGCTACCAAAAAAATAAGAAATTAGAAAATTACAGCAAATTCTTCAGAATCCTAGGGTTTCGATGATGACCCCCACCTTTTTCTCCAAAAATCCTGTATTTTTCTTACCATGGTTCAATACTTCAATGTGCTATTGTTAAGCACCATCTTGTAAAACACAACATGTAGACAAACCACCTAATTTTTTAAAATATTATGTAAAAAAGTAAATCGGTATTAACAAACCTAAAATGAATTAACGACTTTGCCTGATTGGAATAAAAAAAAATTAAATAATAATTATCATCTCGTTACAATTCAACAAATAAATCAACACCGAATAGACATATGCATAACTTATGAGCTATATTTTACCTCCAATCATAACTAGTGGTAGTTGGGGAAACTTCCTCCGTGTACTCTTCTGATTGATGCATTATAAGTCATGGACATCACTCGCATACAAAATTAATAAGATATAAATGTATACGGTGCCTATGGTTGTACTTCATCAAGGTGGTGGAGAAAATGTTGGAAAACATGGTCCGGTAATAATCCCTTTTTAGCAAAACATTATCAAAGATTAGCGAAACTTCACCGCCATGTCGAAGCCGCTCAAGCGTTCGCTGCAGCGGCTGGAAGATGGAAAACAAAAGAAAAGGCGGTGAGAAGAAGGAAAGAAATCAGGTATATTTGTGCCGGGCCAACACAGCCCGACCATTTCCTATAAAGAAAGCTTTTTTAGTAGCGTGAACGACGGCTGATGCTTATTACAGAGTCTAAGATGAGCACAAGAACTTTCATCCAGGGGGATAGATTCTGCTACATGTCATGCTGTGGATGACTAGGAATAACACCTTCTAAGAGAGAAAACGATATGGCAAAAGCTTGTCGCAGCATGCGTAAGCTCTTCTAGCCTAGGAGTATTTCCCGCTCCGCAATGACATTTGCTGCTCGACGATCCCGGAACTGCCCGAGTTTCAGCAAAATCTGATGAACGCTTCTTAGCAACTAGCAAGCAGAGCGTCTGTCTTTCTTGAAGGTGATAGCTTGTCTGTTATTGAGCCTCTTTTATCAATCTGGAAACACCTCCTGCTTGGAAGTGGGAGATTCTTGAACTCTGTCAAATCGAGAAGGCTCTTGGCAAGATCGAATGCCGGGGGACTCGATTCAACTCGATGATCACCTAATCTTATCTCGCAAAATCTTGCCCACCTAATTTTCACCGGTCACACTTACCCTTCTCGTTTATTCCTTTATGCAGTGAAATGAAATGACTGCATCTGAGGTAGTGTCATTACAGCACTAAAGAAGCAACACTTTCGACCACAAATCCACAGAACGTTGAACAAGCACCCTAAGCAATTGCAACACCAGGGACTAGCCAATTCCTTGCAGGATAGCTTCTAATCAGTCTTGCATAGCATCTACTGAGCACAAAAGAGAAGGACTTCGACATCGGTGCAGTTCTAGGCATTGGCATCTACTTTCTAGTCTTCATCAATAAGCTGCAACATAGATTCAGATCTCATGTCGGGATTAGCAGGGTTATCCACCAATGCAACTGCAGAAGGATGAAGCGACGGTTCAACCGCCGCTATCAAGCGAAGCATCTGCAATGTTATTGAATATACTTTCATTCATTTAACCGTTTACTTAGGCTATTGAATATCAAGTGTTCGGGGATGTCAATCTTGATTATATTTTGATGGGCATTCATGAGGTCCTATCCGCAGTGAAATAAGCCTAAGGATAAATAGCCATGAGGCCTTCTTCCCATTGCATTCCTTGAAGCTCTCCAACCAATTCTTCTTTCTCTCTGAACTCAAGCGAACAGAAATTGTGGTCAGCCAACAGAACCATGAGTGAACATGAAAGTTATCAGAAAGCATCATCAAAGTAAGTTATGCAAATCAGTGGCCATGGCAAAGGCAAATACAGATGACAATGTTCCCGCTTCGACAGGGTTGGGTTTCATCTAGTTTGGAAAGGCTTTCCACCTTACTGTGTGAGACCACAAGTCACTATGCGTTCCTTTCTGGAAACTAATTGCATCGGAATTACAGTATGCAAATTGAAAATGTAGGCTTAGACAAGTCAGGACTTTTTTTAATTATTTCTCGGTTCAACGACCTCAGAACAGGGGCAGTCCAAGTAAATACAGGGGATTCAGCCGACTCCGAGAGTACTGTCACAGTAATTTACCCATATAATTTGGACTTTCACTTCGCACATTGCATATACCATTGAGATATCACATAAAAGAGTACAACAGTATATTCTGTAGTCTCTACCCTGTACATACAACATAAACAGAGGAGTCGCCGTAAGGATTCATCGGAGCCATGGTTTTATTAACATGAATATAATGAAATTGGATACAACATTATTCTACTGTGCTTCGAGGACGATTCTAAAGGGTGTGAGGAGGAGATTGTTATCCGGCTCATTGTCGTAACATTCATAACATTGGCATAAGTACCTGTAAATAAATCCAGCCTCAGCATCGAATTGATTTGTCGTTGCTATTAGGAACTTATGAAGTAGGAGGCACGCGAGAATTGTAGAAGAGCTATACATAGCTTGCCTGCATCTCCTTTTGTCTATAAGCACAATTTCCTTTTAGATGCAAATAATGAGTCTAAAAATCCACAACCAGATCCATTACAGGAGAAGAAGAAATGAAGGGACTAAGTTTATCGCATATGTTTCTGAAGCCGCACGCACACAATCCGGTTTTACTGTTGGCAACATCGCTCAAGTATCGTGGTCGTACTTCCGCGGATTACTGCTTGAGCAGCTTCGCTTCCATACGAACTTTTAGTGTTGACATTTGATCTTCAGTTAGTATATTCAATGTTCATAATTCATAACGCGCCATGTATCTGGTCATCTTGTTGGCATAACAATATATTAGATTTCGGCTTGATTGAGATCATGTTTTTTTCCATGTAGTTTATAAACTCTACCCTCCATAATTAGAAGAAAAAAGGATTCAAAGCCACTGATCAAGAAAGTGAAAAAGAAAGAAACAGAGAGAGAGAGAGAGAGCCAATGCCATTAAACCAGTGAACTGGAAAAGGAGAAATTGAATCCTGTACAATGCAGTTTAACAAGAAAAACCACATATATTCACATTCACATCACAGAGGAACATCCAGATCTTCAAGTGTAAGAAAGTGGTCGGGATTATATTGATAGCCCTCAAGATCGCTGAGCATCGACTTCTCTCCCGAGCTTTGACCGCTGATGGCCGAGCTCTCCAGCAAAGCCAAGAAATTGTCACGGTCACCATCACCGACGCAATCCTTGGAGAGATTAAGAAATTCGTCAGGATTAAATCCACACCCGTCAAGGTCACAGAGCATCAACTCCTCTCCCCAGCTATCACTGCGGATGGCCGAGTACTCCGGCAATGTCAAGAAACCGTCATGGTCACCGTTACCGATGAAGTCCCCAGACACACTCAGAAAGTTGTCCGGATTAAATCCACACCCCTCGAGATGGGAGAACGTGGGGGTGGGGGTGGAGCCCACTCTTGAACTTCCACTACCGGTGGCCGACTTCTCGGGTGCAGTCAAAAAAGCGTCGCCATTACCGTCGCAGAGGCAATCCTCAAAGAGAGCCGGGCACCGACCTTTAAATCTCTCCAAAACCAAATCTATCTCTTCATCGCTCAAATTTTCAGAATTACAACCAAGCCCAGCTCCAGAATCGCCTCCATCACCGATCATGACAGATGAGTTCTTCTCCAGATCTTCCAACTTTTGGCGTACAAAATCACGAACACCGTCATACTTCGCGATCAGGGACTCCACGTCCTCCTCCGTCGCGCAAGAATCCCATTCGTTCTCTATCCAGTCGACCCACTCGGTCAGACCCATCGGCGGCACCACGTCGCCATCGCCGCGAATGTAGTCCGAGATTATCTCTTCGGCGGAGGGGTCGCCGAAAGAATAGGGCTTGCCGGCCGAGGAGAAGACGATGACGGCGGTACGAGCGCCGCAGAGGTGGCAGAGCTCGGAGGCCTTGTTGAAGAGGCCCTTACGCCTCTTCGAGAAGGTCACGAGTCGCTTGGCCGGATCGGCGATCTTGGCGATTTCTGTTCGCCGGCGCTTCACCATTGACGATGGATTTCGAGAATATCTTTCACTTAGAGAGAGAGAGAGAGAGAGAGAGAGAGCGCGCGGGGGTTTAACGATTTGCAGGAATCTTGGTTTTCTGAGAGAGAGCTTTCGTGGGTTTTTCTGGGTTTCTTGGAGAGAGAGAGAGAGGAGACTCGAAGTTTGAAGTCGCGGGGGAGGGGAAGGAGTCGAACGGGAATATCTACTTATATAGGCATTGGTGCATCGGAAAACTTTGCGAATTCTAATTTGTGGTCCTCTTAACTCTTGTAAATTATCAAATTGGCCCCTCGAACATTTTATTTGTGTTGATTAAATACTCTAAAAGTTTTCATAATTTGTGTAATTGGTGATTTGTCCAATGGATTCCTTTTACCATTAATGACGACGTGACAACTATTTAAATTAGATAAGTAAAAGATATCTCTCTAAATTGTAAAATTCAATTTAACATAAGACAATGAATTAAAAAGGAAAAAATGCATCAAGAGGTTAAACGAGAGAAGCTTGTCATCACAAATAATTCATTGAAGTTTTTAAAAAACATGTTTGTCCGTTGGTTAACATTTATTCTATGATTTTTTTTTTCTTTTTGCACTCTTCATATACTTGTTGAAAAACTATGAATAAAAACATATGACAAGCTATATTGTAAGTAAATTCTTAAGTGGTTAGTATTTCGTGTAAAATAGTTATGATAGTTGCAACATTTGATTAAATGAATAAATTTTTGAAAATAAAGGACATTTGAAATAAAATATAATACTGCCCGATTAAAATATTTGCTCAAATGAATAAAATATAACAATGCGTAATACTATATTTTTCCTCTTCGCATGAATCAATGTGCTATGTTGCATCATTTAGTAAAACAACATGTAGACAAAACCACCTAAATCTCTAAATATAATGTAAAAGTAATTTTATATTAACAAATATAAAAAGAAATAACGTCCTCATCTGATTAGAACAAAAAAGAATTAAATCATATATATCACTTCCATTACAATCTAACAAAAGAATTGACCCAAGAATAGTCATGTGCATAGTTTAAGTGCTATATTTTCTGCTAACCATAACTAGTTATAAATTGTGGACATCATTGACATGCAAAATAAATATGATATAAATGTAGGCAATGTCTATGGTCATAACCCATCAATTAGAAGAGTGGTAGAGGGAATTTTGAAAATTATGATCCAATAATAATTCCTTTTTAGCAAAACATTATCAAAGATTATTGCGCATACATGATTCACTAGCATTAACTTTTTCAACATAATTCGAATGCACAAGGACGATAGTAAGACCAATTATAAAATCCGAAGTCTATGTTTTAAACCCAGTAGATTTTGGCACAAAGATGAATAGTATGAATTTTAGATATATCTATGAGCTCAACAAATCTCCACCGCTGGATTCTCATACCTTACATGGAATCCATGCAATTCAAAGGATGAGATCCATCGAGGAAGAGAATGCCATCGAGGCAACCGTGAACTCCACCCAACATGCTCTCCCTGCAAGCCCTAACGAAGAAGGGCACGAGTTTTGCATGACGGGGCAAAGCGATCGATTAGTAACTCATTCTCCTCCTCCCCTTTGATCTTCAGAAGGCAGGACAGAGTAAGCACATGGACATATCAAGGTTGATAGGCATGATTTTACTGCTGTTGTGCCTTTAAAAACTTATCCTTTCCCGCTTGAAACCCCGAGTGCGTGTACATCTAAAGAAATGAGGGGAACTCAATGCTAGATTCACATGGTTTGGCCGCTGGCGTGCATCTATAGAAAGCATGTACACAACATTCACTGTTGAAATGAAAGGCTTTAGCAAAAAATCATGGCATTTCCGCGACATGCAGCTTGATGATAAAACCGCAGAGCAGCTCAGAGGACGCTTTAGGTCCTGAACCTAGTGGAAGGCGCAGTACTCTTTCCCATCAGATTTCTCCTAAGCATTTTGGTAGCAGCTTTAGCTGTAAGGGTCTTCTTCAGGAGAGTTTCAAGAAGGTTCTCACACCTGATGCAATGTCATTGAATATACTTCCATTCATTTAACCGTTTACTTAGGGTATTGAATATTAAATGTTTCGAGACGTCGGTCTTGATCATATTTTGATGGGCGTTCATGAGGTCCTATTCGCGGCGAAATTAGCCTAAGGATCAATAGCCTCGCGAGGCCTTCTTCCCATTGCAGTCGTTGAAGCTCTCCTACCAATTCTTCTTCCTGTCTAATCTCAAGCGAAAAGAAATTGTGGTCAGCCAACAGAACCGTGAGTGAACATAAAAGTTATCAGAAAGCATCATCAAGGTAAGTTATGCAAATCAACGGCCATGACAAATGCATATACAGATGACAATGTCCCTGCTTCAACAGTGTTGGGTTTCATCTAGTTTGGTAAAGCTTTCCACCTTATTGTGTGAGACCACAAGTCACCATGCTTTCCTTTATGGAAACTAATTGCATTTAAGTTACTATCTGCAAATTAAAAATGTACGCGAGTGACGAGACAAGTCTTGACCGTCACACAGCATAAACTAATAACAACAACAATAACAATAAACCGACAAATATATATAGCAAGCGGTTATAACACAATCTCATTCAAGATTAACAGACAACTATGGAAGCAAATTTCCTGTTTTGTTGGTGGGAAAAGGTCAAAGCTCGACTTTCATCAACACTGGTTAAAGTTTTTTCCTGAGACCTGCGAAGACAGCATTCCAGAGATTTCACAATAAGAAAAAAGAATTTAGAAAATTCCGTGGTACGAGGATCAGCAGATTTTAGTACCGCGATGAAAATCCATGCAGAGGAAACAGTGAAAAAGGAAAATACAAAAAGACCAAAAACCAAACAGCAATGTAGCTCGTCAGAGAGAGCGACCAAAAAATAAGGAAAACTACACATTTTCAATTAGGGTTATTTAATAGTGACGTTCCTATTTCTACTCTCTTAAGCAAAACTCCCATTCTTGCCCCAGAAACGGGGCTATCCGAATGATCATTAGCATCTAACCATAAACTCTCCTTTTGCAACACACTCATTGCTCACATAATCAGTGAAAAAGAGACAACTTTTAATCGATGTGAATGTGAAAGAATAGTGCATACATCGTGACTTTCTTTTCACCCCTTAGTGAGGTGATAGGATATAATCAAATTATACCATTCATCAGCTTTTGCACATCAAACTAAGTCTACATATCAGACCAATTAAGATCGGCCATTGACCAAAGCCATGACTGGAAAGTTTCTGTAAGTATTCCTGTTTGTTCAAGCGTAAAGTCTGAATCACCTAAAGCATCATTGCGTTCTTGACCTAACAATTGCTTGAGTTAAAAAGAACAACAAGAAGAGGAAACAAAAGAAAATAACCAGCTCTTCACTATTATTCCTGAGTAAATATGTTTGCTAGCCTGATCACATAGAACCGCTGCTTCGATATTTTTAAGGAAAATTCGGCCCCAGTGGTTAATGATAGTAAACTTGCTAATCGGACATCAAATTTTTTCCTAAACAAATATTCCCAATCCAACGACGCTCAAAATACACAAAACTGCAGAGAGAAATATGCATGAAAGAGTCATACTTTGGTCGTTTGTATCTATAAAACTTCAATCTAACAGATCAAAGAGAAAAAGCACATGGCAGCTACTGAGTTCTCTTCAGTAAGCCCAAAAAAATGCGAACTATGTTTCCCAGGCGGAAGGAGAATTAAGAGGAGGTTAGCAATATAAACAAGCAAGCAGCCAACTTTAAACAGACCATTGGATGATGATCAGGGAAGTACATACAGAAAAGTGCCCAGAGAGAGTATAATTTCCAAAACTCACATATGGGAAAATCTCACTAACTGAACGGGAAATTAATTGACAAGCAGCCAAACACAAAATCGCCTCAACACATTTCAGGATATTCCAAATTCATTCCAGGACACAGATGACCGATTTGCAGATGTGTGTCTGGCATAATTCTACTTATTTTCCTGAAGACAAAATTCAAGCACAAAAACACCATCTCACCTGCTTAGAAGTTCACATCATCATCTAACTCACAGCTTCCAGCATCAGTATGTATGATCATCACAGTTTACATACTCTTTGCCAACTATAAAGGCGAAAAGAATAAACATAATCCAATAAACTAATGTGTGATCATCCTATCAATCATCCCCCAGGCATGTTAACAAGAAAGCCACAAAATGGGCAACTGTAAGGGTCAAAATAAGCTTGCAAGCCAGAAAGGCTAACCAATGATAATGCACGAATTTTAATAGCCACAATCATTAAGACCAATTACCAAATATTTCATAAAATACATGGTTTACACACTAACTAACAGGAGTTGAGCAAAATTGCTCGACCACCTAGACCTATTTGTTCTGAATGTTATCAAACTTCATCAAGAGCATAGTTTACAGAAAGTACTATCCTTGTTGAATGAGAGCATTTGAGAAAAAATCATACCAGGCACAAACTCAACAATGGCGGCACTATGAATTCTTTTCTTCTTCTGCATCATGATTTCTCCAAGGATTAAGAGCTTCTCTAATAGCCTGAGCTTCTGGTGAATTCTCCTGAGCCCGCTTCTCTGACTCCAATACAGTCACTTTCTCATCTGCAACCTACAAGTACCGCAATCTTGCTTTTAGTATAATACTTTCACTGATGGAACTTGGTTGATCCCCTGAAAGACAGACCCCCTTGGTAGCAAAATGCAACCAATGGCATGGTAAAGAATCTGATGATCTTCGTCATTAAGATGCTTACAAGAGTACAGGTAATTATTACGAAGGCAAGAGCAAGCAAACAAGATTCTCCCAACCTTTTGTCTATACCAAAGTCCATTGAGAAAGATGCAAGTGAGGAAAACTCATCCGTCTCCAATAAGATAAGAAAGGAATTGCAAATATAACAGGACTACCATATCACTGCTTTTAATTGTGTTCCTTCAGCACTTTTACCATTTTCCCGCTACCAGAAAGATATGAAGTAGACACAGAATAATCCGCTCAATGTTCTCTTGAGACGTGCATCACAGTCGTAAGTTCAGTTTTAACACCACTATCTCCAAAACTATTTTCTAAGTTTCTCCCACAAAAGTCATCAATGAACAGATAATTAGTTGCATTAACTATCTGATCTCATGAGCAATAATACTTCACAGACAGTGGAAACCTTGGCATTCACTGGCATTGCCATTCATCATTCGAGACAGTCAATTCATCGCCATAATAAGACAGTCTAAATCAAAGCCTTTCTCTTTCACAAGCTAGCAAAAGAGACATACCACTGAAATCATGAATCTCCCATATCCCCAACTTCACTTACGAAGCAACTGACTAAATGATGCTTTTCTCATCCGAAAAGAGACGAATTTGAACACGACCCACCACATTTATTCTGTACCATGCAGTTTAATAAGAAAAATCACATGCATTCAAATTTAAATCACAGAGGAACATCCAAATCTTCAAGTGTAAGAAAGTGGTCGGGATTATATCAATAGCCCTCAAGATCGCAGAGCATCGACTCCTCTCCCGAGCTTCCACTGCTAATGGCCGAGTTCTCCGGCAAAGTCAAGAAACCCTCGGGATCACCGACGCAGTCCTCGAAGAGAGCCGGGCAAGGAGCTTTTAAACTCTCAAAAACGGAATCCATCTCTTGATCGGTTAAAATTACAGGATTACAACCAGACCCAGCTCCAGAATCGCCACCAGAACCGATCATCACAAAGGCATTGTTCTCCAAATCTTCCAATTTTTGCGTACAAAATCACGAACGGTGTCATACTTCGCGATCAGGGACTAGACGTCCTCCTCCGTCGCGCAAGAATGCCACTCAGTCTCAATCCACTCCACCCACTCGGTCACACCCATTGGCGGTACCACGTCGTCGTCGCCGCGGAAGTAGTCGGAATTATATCATCGGCCGAGGGAATCGTGACGTACCCGAAGAGGCGCAAGGGCCTCTTCAAGAAGGCCTCCGAGCCCTGCCACCTCAGCGGTACTCCCGCCGCCGTCGTTGTCTTCTCCCCGCCGGCTGGCCCCTCTTCTTTCGGCGACCCCTCGGCCGATGATATCATCTCCGACTACTTCCGCGGCATCGGTTGAAAAACTTTTGGGAATTTCTAATTTTTGGTACTCTTAACTTATAAAGATTGACATATGTGGCTACCAAAAGAATAAGAATAAAAAAAAATTACAGGAAATTCTCGAAAATCCTAGGGTTTCGCTCTAAAACCCCATATTTTCTCCAAAATCCTGTATTTTTTCAGTGTTAAGTTAGGCATCATTAAAACAACTTGTAGACAAAACCACCTGAATTTCTAAAATGTCATGTAAAAAGGTAAATCGGTATTCACGAATATAAAAATGAATTAACAACCTCGCCTGATTGGAATAAAAAAGAATCAAATCATAAATATCACTTTCGTTACAATCCAATAAATAAATCGACACCAGTTTATGTGCTGTATTTCCCCTCCAACCATAACTAGTGACAGTTGGGGGAAACTTTTTCCAAGCACGCTTCTGATTGATTAAGTTGTGGACATCACTCGCAAGCAAAATTAATAAGATATAAATGTAGGTGGTGTCTACAGCTGTGACTCATCAATAGGAAGAATGGTGAAGGACATTCCGGAAAACATGGTCCAATAATAATCCCTTTTTAGCAAAACATTATCAAAGATTATTGCATGTGCATGATTCACCGGCATTTACCTTTTCAACAAGATACAAAAGCATAAGTACCGTAGTCGTAGTCAGATCAATCACAAAATTTGAATTCTATGATTTAAACCCAACGCCATTTTGGCTCATAGAAGAATAATATAACTATTAGATTCTCCGTATATATTTGCAAGCCCAACAAATCTCAATCGTTGATCTTTGGACCCCACACGGAATCTATGCCGATCCAAAGGATGAGATCTATCGAGGAAGTAAATGAAACCGAGACTACTGTGAACTTTTTCCAACATGATCTATACTTACTCAAGGGGGGAATGATTTGCGCATAACATAGAAGGATAGACATTTACACTTGCTTAGTGGATGTTAAAGTCCTAAAATTAACATTTGATTGGGGCAAGTTTCTTGCTAATTTGGACTAGCAGTGAAACCGGGGGCTCAAATGAGAAATGCAAAAGAGAACACTTTATAGGTTTAATCAACGGATGATGTGGCGGACCGTATAAATAACGGTACAAATACTGTACGGTATTTTTGGCAAGACCGAGTATAAATCTCACAAGTTCTCGAAATGCGATTGACTTTCGAAAAGCAAATTGTACAATCCATCGTAATTGCCCTTCGACGAAGAAACGTGTTAAGAAAGACCTCTCTTACAGGGCATGATCTTACTGCGGTTGTTCCTCGAAAAATCACATTTCACTACCTAAAAATTGTTCACGAGAAAATATTTATTTTCTGAAACTAAAAAAATAATAATAATGAGAAATATCTTTTGTACACTAACCGATTTCCATGTCGGATTATCGAGTCCAAGGGACATGTACAAGTGGCGCGTTTAACCAGCTTTGACGAAGACTTTGACCCCTTGCCCTAACCACCGCTGTGCTCATCACATTGACGAGCCCAACTCGCGGGCCATTGCCACAAGGACTGCATTGTTGCGTTTGAATTGGGTGCAGAAAAAAACTTGTCAAACGCTATCTTCGTGATATGATTAGGTCCTCCGCCTCCTTGGAATCATGCCTACCCGAATCGGACCGCTCGGACATAAACCATTTCTTGAGTTCATCGCCGTGGCTCGGTACGAGGAAAACCGGCCATCAGATATCACCCGATAAAACTTCGTTATTAGGCTGATCAAAGAGAAGAGGCACGCGATAGCTGCTTTGAGTTATATGCAGTATGCTAGACAGAATGTGAAGTGCATTGGATGATGACGAGGGAGGTACATAAAGAACAATGCCAAGAGGAACATATAAATTCCAGAACCAGGAAAGTCTACAGATCGCATCAGCACATTTCAGGATGTTCCAAATTCATTCCAGGACAGAGACGGCCGATGTGCAGATGCGTCTGGCGTCGTTTTTAATTTATTTTCCTGCAGACTAAGTTCAAGCATCAAGAATACAATCTCTGTTGTTTACAAGTTCACATCCTCATCTCACTCACGCAGCTTTCAGTATCAGCATGTATGGTCGTCCGAGAGTAAATACTCTTTGCTCACGTGTGAAGGCGAAAAGATTAAACATAATCAAATACTCTTTGCGTGATCATCCCCATCAATCGTCCCTCGGCCATGTTAACAAGAAAGCCACAAAACGGGCGAATGTAAGGGTCAAAATAAGCTTGCGCGCCGCTGATAGTACTACAAAGTCTAATGGCCAGAATTATTAAGACCTCTTGCCAAAATGTTGCATGAAAAACATGGTTTACACACGGACTAAAAGGAGTTAACCAAAATCGCTCCACCAGTTAGACCTATTTCTTCTGAATGTTATCAGACTTTTTTCATCAAGAACATCGTTTGAAGAGAGGTCTAGTGACGTGCAGTGAGAGCAGTCGAAAAAAAAAGAAAAGAAATCATACCAGGAATAACTCAGCGGTGGCAGCACTATGAGTTGTTTTTTGCTTCTGCATCATGATTTCTCCAAGGATTAAGAGCTTCTCCAACAGCCTGAGCTTCTAGTGAATTCTCCCAAGCCCACTTCTCTGACTCCAATACAGTCGCTTTATCATCTGCAACACACAAGACAAGCCGTTCGTTAGCAAAATATGCAACCAATGGCATGGGAAAGAACCTGATAATCTTTGTCGTGAAGATGCTTATGAGAGCATAGGTAGTTTTGAAGGCAAGGGAAGCGAACAGCATTCTCCCAATCTTTTTGTCTATACCAACGTCCATTCAGAAAGATGCAAGTGTGGAAACCTCGTCTGTCTTCAACAAGATCACAAATGATCTGCAAATATGACAGGCCTACAAATCACTGCGTTCGATTGCGTTCCTTCGGAAATTTAACCCCTTTCATATTCCCTAGCAGCAGAACAATCCGCTCAATGTTTTCTTGAGACATGCATCACTGTCGTAAGGTCAATTTCAAAACCATGATCACCAAATCTATTTTCCAGAAGTCTCTTACAGATGTCATCAATGAACAGATAATTAGTTGCACAAACTATCCATTCTCGTGAGCAATAATACTCACATTTATTGGCATTGCCATTCATCATCCGGGACGACATTTTTGTCGCGTCATGCATTTCATGTAGAACAGTGAGGACATCGCCATAATATGACAGTCCAAATCAAAGCCTTCCTCTTGCGCAAGCTAGCGACAGAGACATACCACTGAAATCATGAATTTCCATCGTATCCCCAACTTCAACCACAAAGCAACTGACTAATTGATGCTTTTCTCATCCGAAGAGATACGAATTTGAACACGACCCATCACTGTAAAATCTGCTCCCATTCGACTAAACACAATAGCTGTCGCACTAACATCGCTCGTGAGCTTTAGAGCAAGTTTTATCAGATAAAATCAATTTCAACTGCTCGATAGTGCCTAAAAACTATCGATATCGGAGTATGTCACACCATTTTTTGGTTACGAGCTACCCAACAAAGAAGCAGAAAAAGTGGTAACGAGAAAATTGCAGGAGCAGGCAAAGAAGGAACAAAAAAGAAATAGACGATCCTGGAACTGCTAGATATGGCAAAGCTTGTCAAGGCATGACATTCAATGCTCGATCTGATCTACATTTACGATGGAGATCCGAGCTCAACGATCCTGGAACTACTCGAGTTTCAGCAAGATCTGTTGAACACTTCTTAGTGACTAGCAAGCTGAGTCTATGTCTATCTTGAAGGTGATAACTCATCTGTTATTGAGCACTGCTCAAGTTTCAGCAAAATCTGATGAACACTTCTTAGCGATTAGCAAGCTGAGTCTATGTCTATCTTGAAGGTGATAACTCATCTGTTATTGAGCCTCTGATCAATCTGGAAACACCTCCTGCTTGGAAGTGGAGATTCTTGAACTCAGTCAAATCGAGAAGCTCTTGGCAAGATCAAATCCTAGGGACTCAATTCAACTCCATGATCAGTTACCCTTATCTTGCAAAATCTTGCCCACCTAATATCCACTAGTCACACTTACCCTTTTCATTTATTCCTTTTTGCAGTGAAATAAAATGATTGCATTCGAGGTGGTGTCGGTAAAGCACTAAAGAAGTAACGCTTTCGACCACAAATCCACGAAACGCTGAACAAGCACCCTAAGCGTTGCAACATTAGGGACTATCCAATTTCTAACACGCTAGTGTCACGGGGCGATAGATTCGGATCGAACCCGTGCGGCGACTCAGGCTTCCTTGGATCGTTGGAGCGCCTAAGCCAAGCCTTCTTCGCGGATCACCGCTCTTGCTACCCGGATCGTAAAGAGAGAAAGGTTTAGAGAGAGAAGCTCTGGGAGAGAATGCTTTGCTTTAGAATGTTTTTGGATTGATGAAATGAAGGAGAGAGCACCCCTACTTATACTAGAGGGCCTCTCGTTACAACCGTTGATCGATCTTTCATCTAAGGGACGAGATCGCATCTCCCCGTCTACCAACCACCGACATTATTACACTTTCCCATCTACCATCTACCGACAATAAATACAGGAAAGCTCTAGAATAGGGCGCAATTACAGTATCGCCTGCCCTTGAGAATATTCTGGAGGTCTTTAGGGCTTCTTGCTCGTTCATCTTGAGCTTTGCACGGTCCTTCCGCCGGTGGAACCTCAGGACCGTGATATTCTCCCCCACCTATTCGAGCGACGTCCTCGACGCTCTCAGCTCGGGGTTTGGTTTGGATGGCCGAACGTTGGCAATTCTTCTTCTGCCGTGATCGCTTTGTCTTCTTTTTCTTGACTGGATCACGATGCGGTGCTTGAACTCCAACATTCGTTGGGATGGCCTCCTTGTTTGGTTTGGCCGACTCCAGCTGGCCCGGCAAGTACGCCACTTCTGGGAAAAGGACATGGATTGGCATGCCCTGTTGAGTTGTAGTAGGAGGTTCTACCTTTGGCTTCTCCAACTTTTGCGATTCGATGCGGGACTCGATCGTGCGCTTCTCAACTTTTGGCCCATCATCCACGAGTCGGATCGTGGAGATCATCTTGGTCTCGGACAGCCCCGAAACCAACGGCACCATGGATGGGCATTGTGGATCCATGATGGTGAGCATTCTGGTTCTTGTATCCACCAGGGCCTTTGCAATATCGAAGAATTCCAAACCTAGAATAAGATCGTAGTCGTCCAGGGGAATTACCTCGAAGTCAAGTTTGCCTCTCCAACCACCGACTTGCAGGTTCACGGCTCGGGCAATGCCGACAGCAGCATCGTCTTCTGAGTTTATTGCCTTGTATCGGTGGGTGGTTGGTTCCACGTGTAGCCCCAAGCTCTTGGCCGCTTCGCTTGATAAGAACATATTCGAGGCACTAGTGTCAACCAAGGCATATAGTGTTGAACCACATACCTTGACTTCCACGAAGTACAAGTGCGAAGGCGTCGGATTTTTCTTGGGTGGAGCTTGGGTTTTCACGGATTTGGCTGAGTTGAGAATCTTCACGGCTCCAAGTCACAATTCTTTCTCTTGCTGTTTCGGCTCCTCGTCGTCGTGGGTGGCCAGCAAGGCATTGATCCGACTTTTCTTCGGACAAACTTGGGTCCAATGAGGACCGTTGCAAATAAAGCATGGGGATGGCGGTGGATTTTTGAACCGATCTTTGTAAGAATCCCCTTGGGGTCGGCTAGACTCACCTTGAGGTCGGCTCCACCTCGGGTTGGAAGGTTTGGATGACCCTTCTCCCCATGATCTTCCTCGTGGATCCTTTCGATCACGAGTCATTTCGTTGGATTCGTCTTTGTCTTGGTGGCGATCCGCTCCCCCACCATTTCCTTTGAACCTTGAGGCTTCAGGTTTGGTGAAGTCGACGAGGGACTCCGCCACGATTAGCGCTTTGGAGAGACTACGAACTTCCCGACGCTTGAGCTCGAGTTGTGCCCATGGCTTTAATCCATCCATGAATGCTCCGAGAGCCTCCTCCTCCCCAAGGCTGGGAATTTGGAGCTTGAGTTCGGTGAATTCCTTCACGTACTCTCGAACCGTACCTCGTTGCTCAAGGCGATGGATCTTGCTTCGGGCTTCTTGTTGAGCGAATTCGGGGAAGAAGTAATCCCGAAACTCTTTGACGAAATCGTCCCACGTGTTGATGGGATCGGCGCCTCACTTTGTCTCGTCGCACCTATTACGCCACCAAAGCATGGCATTATCGACTAGGAACATCGAAGCGGTTCGTACCTTGATCGACTCGTCTTGCATATTCACGGCGCCGAAGTACTGCTCCATGCTCCATAGGAAGTTGTCCACCTCTTTGGCGGATCGTTCGCCCTTGAACTCCTTGGGCTTCGGCACCTCTATTTTAGGCGCCATTTGAACGGGCATGGCACCGTTCGTGATGCTCGTTTTGCACAAGATGAGCTCCATCTTGAGCTCTTGGACTTCCATCCTCAAGGCTTCGACCTCGGCTTTGCTTGGGTTGTCCTCCTTGATTTCTTGGACTTCAACTCTTAAGGCTTCAAGGGAAACTTCGAGGGCTTCATCCTTCTCGTGCAATGGGGCCGTGGCTTCATTCACGACCGTTGTGAAATCGTTGCGGAGCGTATCTTCAACTTTGTTGATCCGCCCTCTTATCTCGTCGAGTTCGTCAATGAACTCTATCATGGCAGTCCTCATTCGAGTGAGCTTCTCGTCGACGGCGGCTACGGCGTCCATCGAAGCGTCTCTTTTCTTGTTGGTCTTCCCCTTCGCTGGAGCAACCTTCTCCTGGGGAGCATCATCCGCAACAAGTAAAGCAATTACCTCTTGGTTTGACATTCTCTCGACCGGTTGATATGCTTCTCGATCTCTTCGAACGGATCTCCTCTACTTTGCTCTGATACCACTTGTCACGGGGCGATAGATTCGGATCGAACCCGTGCGGCGACTCAGGCTTCCTTGGATCGTTGGAGCGCCTAAGCCAAGCCTTCTTCGCGGATCACCGCTCTTGCTACCCGGATCGTAGAGAGAGAAAGGTTTAGAGAGAGAAGCTCTGGGAGAGAATGCTTTGCTTTAGAATGTTTTTGGATTGATGAAATGAAGGAGAGAGCACCCCTACTTATACTAGAGGGCCTCTCGTTACAACCGTTGATCGATCTTTCATCTAAGGGACGAGATCGCATCTCCCCGTCTACCAACCACCGACATTATTACACTTTCCCATCTACCATCTACCGACAATAAATACAGGAAAGCTCTAGAATAGGGCGCAATTACAGTATCGCCTGCCCTTGAGAATATTCTGGAGGTCTTTAGGGCTTCTTGCTCGTTCATCTTGAGCTTTGCACGGTCCTTCCGCCGGTGGAACCTCAGGACCGTGATACTAGCGTCTAATTGGTCCTGCATAGCATCCACTGAGCACAAAAGAGGAGGACTTCAACATTGGTGCAGTTCTAGGGATTGGCATCTACTTTCTTGTCTCTGTCAATAAGCTGCATCATAGATTCAGATCTCATGTCGGGATTAGCGAGATTATCCACCAATGCACCTTAGGAAGGACGAAGCGACGGTTCAATCGCCGCTGCCAAGCGAAGCTTCTGCAATATTATTGCATATACTTCCATTCATTTAACCGTTTACTTAGCGTATTGAATATGATGTGTTTCAAGATCTCAATCTCAATCATATCTAATGGGTGTTCATGAGGTACTATTTGTGGCGAAATAAACCAAAGGATCAATAGCCTCGAGGCACCCTTCCCTTTGCAGTCCTTGAACCTCTCGTACCAAGTATTCTTCCTCTCTAAACTCGAATCCGAAAAGTGAACAGAAACTGTGGTCAGCCAACTGAAACATAAGTGAACACAAAACTTATCAGAAAGCGTCATAAGAGTAAGTTATGCATATCAATGGCCACAACAAATGCAAATACAGATGACAATGTTCCTGCTTCAACAGGGTTAGGTTTCATCTAATTCGGAAAAGCTTTCCACCTTGTTGTGTGAGACCACAAGTCACTATGCATTCCTTCATGGAAACTAATTGCATCGAAATTACAATATGCAAATTGAAAATGTAAGCTTAGACAATTCGGTATTTTTAATTATTTTTCGGTTCAACGACCTCAGACAGGGGCAGTCCAAGTGAATACAGGGGATTCAGCCAACTCCGAGAGTAATGTCGCAGTAATTTACCCATATAATTTGGGCTTTCACCTCACACATTGCATATATGAATGAGATATTACACAAAAGAGTACAATAGTATACTTCTGTAGTCTCTACACTGTACATACAGCATAAACAGAGGAGTCGCCATAAAGATTCATTGGAGCCATGGTTTTATTAACATGAATATGATGAAATTCGATACAGCATTATACTACTGAGCTTTGAGGACGATTCTGAAGGGTGTGAGGAGGAGATTGTTATCCGGCTCATGTCGTAACATTCATAACATTGGCATAAGTACCTGTAAATAAATCCATACATACCTTACCTGCATCTCTTTTTGTCTTTAAGCATCATGCTGCATGTTTATTCTTTGACTCCTCCAGATTGGTCCATAGCTCCGCCAGATTCGTTGTAGTTCGATTCACTTCTTCCTATAGACTATTGATTTTACGGTCTACTGTGACAAGGACCAGGTCTTTGCTTTCTTTCCTTTCCTGCCACTACACCATTCAAAATCCGGTTACAGTTATTTAAAATTGCACAATTTCCTATTAGATATGCAAACAATGAGTCTAAAAATCCACAACCAGATCCATTACAGGGGAAAAAAGATATGAAGGGACTAAGTTTATCGCATATGCTTCTGAAGCCGCACCAGCACACGATCTGATTTAGTGTTGGCAACATCACTTGAGAATCAGGGTCATACTTCCGCAAATTTCTGATCAAGCAGCTTCGCTTCCATACAAACTTTTAGTGTTGACATTTGATCTTCAGTTAGTAAATTCAATGTTCATAATTCATAATGCGCAATGTATCTGGTCATCTTGATGGCATAACAATATATCAGATTTCAGCTTGATTGAGATCATGTTTTTTTTTCATGTAGTTTTTAGACTCTACCCTCAATAATTAGAAAAAAAATGATTCAAATCCACTGATCAAGAAAGTGAAAAAGAAAGAAACAGAGAGAGAGAGAGAGAGAGCCAATGCCATTAAACCAGTGAACTGGAAAAAGAGAAATTGAATCCTGTACAATGCAGTTTAACAAGAAAAACCACATATATTCACATTCACATTCACATCACAGTGGAACATCCAGATCTTCGAATGTAAGAAAGTGGTCGGGATTATATTGATAGCCCTCAAGATCGCTGAGCATCGACTTCTCTCCCGAGCTTTGACCGCTGATGGCCGAGCTCTCCGGCAAAGCCAAGAAATTGTCATGGTCACCATCACCGACGCAATCCTTGGAGAGATTAAGAAATTCGTCAGGATTAAATCCACACCCGTCAAGGTCACAGAGCATC
>BCNH02000008.1:31454601-31498561 GCA_001662345.2 Metrosideros polymorpha var. glaberrima
GGTTTGGGATTTATACATCTCTATCACCATTGATAGGGTCAGCTCATGTTGCAGAGAGAGACTCTTCCAGAGAAGAGAGATACTCAACTCCATGTGGGGTTTGACTGGGCGAGTTTCTGGCAAATTTCTGTCTAGCAATGAAATGACGAGCTCGTACGAGAAAAGCGGAAGTGAATGCCATGCAGGTTTAATTAGCAAGTGGTGCAGTAGACGGTACAAATCACAATGTCAAAAAACCGCACAAAATTTGTAGCACGACCCGATACGAGTCTCATAAACTTTTTTAAATGCAATTGACTCGAAGTTTGGAAATCGAAAAACAAAATTAAACCTCGTGTATAGGCATAGTCTTATTGTTGTCGTGCCTCGAAAATTTATCATTCCCTTATTAAATCATGTCTTCATCTAACAGTTTAAGCTTTTAGAACAGTCGCAAATAGTCTCACAAAATCTCACATGGTATCAGAGTAAAAGGTTTTGAGTTCAAATTTTTACATGCCCCTATTTATCTACTCAATGAAATATTTTCACGCTTAGTAGTAAAAAAACAAATCAAATTAAGCGTGAGAAGAAGTGTTAGAATAATTAAATATTAAACTATACTTTCATCTAACAGTTTAATTTTTTAAAACAGTTGACAATAATTTCATAAAATCTCACAGTTTATGATAAGATCGTTTTATTTATTGCAAAAACAAAAGACCGAAAAATATCTTAAAAACCTGAATCGGCATCCACGTCAGATTATTGAGTCCAAGGGACGCATACACGTGGCGCACATAGGAAGAGCTAGCTTCGGGGAGGGGTAAAACGCCCTTTATTTTCTTTGGGCGATGATGAGACGAGGGAGGGGGGGTGCACTTTTTAATGCGACGACCAAGACCTTTTGACCCCCCTTGCCTTGCCCCCACTGCCGTTCTCATTACAAGAGTCTTGGCAATCACGACAAAGACCACCCCAACATCCATCGTGTTTCAATTGGGTTCGTCGAGACGCGATCCTTTGCGATAATGATCGTTAGGGTCTTTCGCGATCTCGGGATCGGGCCTAGAACGGGTCCGGCGGCTCGGTAATAACCATTCTTTTCATTTCCTCGACGCGGCCCCGGCACGAGAAGCACCGGCCGTCGAATATTGCCCGTCCACAACACGAACGGAGGGAAGGGGAATGTGGCGGAAGGAGAGAGGTGGGGAGGCCCGGGAGGGGAAGCGGCATAAGGACGCAACGTGACGGTGACCCTCGGACAAACTCTCAACCACTTGATATCATCTGAAAAATATTTCTGACCAAAAATAAATAAATAAATAAATACATCACATGAACATTCGAGGAAGTGAATAAATAAATTTAGGAGATGGCATTAAATAAAACTGTGCTCCGTCCGAAAATCCAGCACAGGTCTACCCACTCCTCCTCCGACACACCGCACTCTCTCTCTCTCTCTCTCTCTCTCTCTGTGTTGCTGAATTCGTGTGCATAGTTCTGATTGATCATGCAAGCGGCTCAAGCTCATCCGCCTTCTACACCCGCAGAGATTTCTCCTCAGGTCCTCTCTCTCTCTCTCTGCGTTGCGAATTCTTGTTTTTTGTGTATGCATGTCCCCGTTTGTGGGCTCGCGTGTGAGATCGAGGTTCGCAGTGAGGTCTAGTGGCTGTCGTCGGCAAGTGATGTGGGTTGGATCCTGCCGGTATGAGAAGAGATGGGTTGTCAGCGTTTAGGCGTTTCATTTCGTTCCAACTACTGCTTGGTTTTAGCTGATTCCGTGCAATCGGAGCTCTTTGAGCTCGAGATTGTGTCCCTGGCTTCCGCTTCCGGTGCTCTCGCCGCTGCGAAAATTTGGTTAAGCTATGGTTTGAGATCTTCATCAAGCTTGAGTGAGAAAAGTAGGGAGACCTATCGAAGAAAGGAAAGAAATAGAGAAGCCCCGATGCGATATGACACGAATGCCGTTAAATTTGAGTTGAACGCGACTTAGAGCATTGCGACGTGCTGTCTGGAACTTGAGCTACTTTAGTTTTGGAACTGATGATCGACGCGGCGATGGGGATAGGATATGATTTGCCACCCCTTTGGAGGCTTTGAGAAATTTGCAGATAGTGGGAAAATTAGCAGGAACCATGACTTTCTTTTTTTGAAATTATACAACTGCCTCCAATAGATGAGAGCTTTACCTCATTGAACATTTGATTGGTTTACAGAATTCATGGGTAAACAAAACAAAATTAAAAAAAAAAATGAGGGTAAGCTCAATGCTTGATTTACATGGTTTGACCTCAAGGGTGGACACAAATTCACTGTTGAATTATTAGAGTTGAGAGGCATGAAGCAAAATCATGGCATTTCTGTGACGTGCAGCTTGATGATAAAACCATGAGCAGCTCAGAGGAGGCTTTAGGTCCTGGACCTAGTGGAAGGCGCAGTAATCTTTCCCTTCAGATTCCTGCTAAGCATTTTGGTAGCAGCTCTAGCAGTAAGGGCTTTCTCCAGTCGCATGGTTCCGGCAAAGGTAGCTCGTCTTCTGGAGGATTCTTGCGAGCTTTGAGTTTCAAGAAGAAGGTTCTCACACCTGATGCCGAGAAAAGCTGCCTCCTCAATTCGGACCCTAAGGCGCCTCCTGAAAGTCCTTCTGCGGCCAACTTCATGTCCACATTGCGTTGGAACAGATGTACGTCTCTTCCTGTTACGCCTGCATCAAACCTGTCCCCTGCTTTAACCACACCTGTTTCAGCAAGGATGCCCGGTGAAAGGCATAAATCACAAGTGAGTCCCCTACTTCCTTTTCCTTAATTAAGTTTTTAATGGTATTAGTCTCTAGTTCTGCTGCACTTCAGCACCTCATATGTCTTGAAACATCGTTCTTAGAGTCCTTGAGTACTTCTATGATTGAAGTTTGTCTTATATGGATCTTAACGACAATTGGGTTATTGATGCTAAGTGGCATTTTCTTACTTGTTCTGACAAGAATTGACACTGCTGAGTTATTGGATCATTCCGGTAAGTTCTAGCTAATCGGAATGGATGCTGATGTGGTTGATTATGCTTTTTGCAGAAAAGTTCACTTCATGCCACTGTATCTAGGTCGCTGTCGGTACCGGGACGTAATATGGTAATTGTGAGATCTGTTTCTTTTGCTGCCCAAAAGCAACCTCCTGTGACAGATTCTTCTGATGGTAAATAGCAGTGTATTTAGTCTCTTTCTATTCTTAGATTTATAGCAGAGCCAAGTGGACATAAGTAACTTAACTTATGATATTAAAAATTTCGTAATTGGTTTGGTGCTATAGTCTTCACTTCACCGGTGTATGGTCAATCAGATTTTCTCGGAGAGACTTTTATAGTATTACCCCTATACTAATGATAGGTAGATAATGTGTACTCAAAACTTTTCAGGACCAGGATCTAAATCCATGAGCTTGCCTAGTCATTTTATGTTTGTCTCGGGTACTAATTGATTTCTCAAATTACATCGATCAATGGTCCATGGGCCAGACAATGCCATATCTGTATATGAACTTAAAAGTGTGAGCACTCATGAAAATTAACCGATAGTATTTCATTTTTGTCATTTCTGGGCAGATTTGGCTCTATATAACACTATCTCTTGGTAAATTAGATCAAATTGCTCCTGCTCCTGAGGAAGATGATGATGAAGAGATTCCTGAAGAGGAAGCAGTGTGCAGGATTTGTCTTGAAGTATGTCAGGAAGGAAATACATTGAAGATGGAGTGCAGCTGCAAAGGTGCCCTTAGACTTTTACACGAAGATTGTGCAATTAAATGGTTTAGCACAAAAGGAAACAAGAACTGTGATGTTTGTGGCCAAGAAGTTCGGAATTTACCCGTGACCTTGCTTAGAGTAGCAACCTCAGCTCAGCTCACTAATGAACAACAACAAAATCAACAAAGCTTGCATTCACAAACAGTGAGGTTGGATTAGCATTCAATGACACTTCTTAAAACTACTTGTCTAATCTTTCTAACCGGTATTCATCGTCTCATCTTGCTGGTGCAACTCTGAGCTTTTAAATTAAACTATCCCTTTGCACAACTTAGTCAAGCACTCAAGACTAAAGTACTACCCAATTTGTGCAGTGCCTGGCAGGATTTTGTGGTACTTGTTTTAATAAGCACAATATGCTACTTCTTCTTCCTTGAGCAACTACTGGTAAGTCTTTTTGCCATGAAAAAAGATATACATACTGAAAATTATGGGTCCGTTAGTGCAGTTATTGATTCGTTATTACTGGGTGTTAGTATAGTTTTATAATGACAGTTTCACAAATTTATGCTGGAGACTTCTCTAGTTTGTGTAGAGATAAAAGGAGAACTAAGCACTCTTTACCATTGGTTTCACTCAATGAAGGAGGTTATCTCTTTCACTCTTTGAAAGAGGAACCTGAACCCATTCCTCCTACAACTCCAACCAAAATTGCTATTATCATTTTCCTATCTTTGTTATTTTGCACAGTAATGTTCATTCTATTTCTTCTTCTTTTCTCTAGATTCATGACTTCAAATCTCAAGCAATTATCATAGCAGCACCATTCTCTTTTACATTGGGCCTCTTGGCATCCGTCTTTGCGATCATCCTAGGTATGACTTGTGTAAGGAATCCCTTCATCTTTTCAGTTGGAATTGTCTTGATCTAAGCCTTTTATCTTGCAGCAATTAAGGAGTACATATGGACTTACGCAGCTCTCGAGTTTGCTTTGGTGGCCATCACTGTCCATATGTTCTATTCTTTGGTAAGTATTGGAGTTTTGCCATTCTGGATGCAATGTGATGTGAATGATGATTTCACTTCTGTACATATGTTCAAAAATCAGCAGCACTTAATTGTAAAGTTGCTGAGGCTCTTCTCCTTTTCTAGTGAACAATGCTATTCTCTATTAACACAAACAAGCTATAAGCTATTACACGTTTAATTTGAAGAATGAGCCCAAATAACTTAGTGAAGCATAATCATTCGAAGCCACAAAGTCACACGGTTTTCTTGCAGTACTTAAGGGTTTTTACCTAAGTGGTTGATGCCCCTTCTTAAGGAGAATATATTCACTTCCTCTTGTGAGATTCCCAAAATAGTTAATAGTTTTCCCTCTCCGGATATTAGTTTTCAGCATACAATTTAATTTGCTATTGTGTTGTACGCTCATTGCAGCTTCATCTGAAGGCAGTCTATTCTATACTGTTATCGGCTGTTTTGGGTTTTGGGATAGCCATGAGCCTCAATTCATTGTTCATTCACATCTACAATTGGAGACTTCAAGTTCCCCAGAATGCTAGCCCAGTGTGAATCGACTTGCCCAGGTTTGACAATTTTAGATTGCCTTGAACCATTCACCCAATAGATGGACACACACTGTTTGAATTTGATGAAATTGCAATTCTGTCGTTGATTAAGTGAGGCGAGCTTCGACCAAAAAAAAAAAAAGAAAGTGAGGCAAGCGAAGAGGAAACAATTTCAAGGGCTTGATGTGGGACTTTGTCTAATTTTGTTCCTGCAGGACTTCAAAGTATGACATGATTATTTATTTCATACCAATATGTTGGAAAGATGGTAGAGATGAAACCTGATTCCCTGAAGCTGTGGAAGGCCGTGTTTCAGCAGGTAGTTTGTCAACGTTCCTCACATGCCTTGCTTGCTGCGGTAAGATAGGAGGTTTTGGCCACAGTGGAAGCTGTCACCATGGCCCAGCCAGTGTGTACAGAGAACCAGATCATGACTCGTCATCCCTCGCACGGTTTCCCACCTTCAAGTGTGTTCGCATGTGCATTACCAATGGCTCTTTCTCGTGTCGCGTCGTTCTCTATGTTGAGGTGAAGAGGTTATAGTTTATGCTATTTTGTAGGAGGATGTACCGTCTTCAAAGTAGAGTCTGTCCGGAGTGATTCGAAGAAAAAGTACAAGAATGTAAGATGCAATTTTACATATGCAGACTTGAAGAGTTTCGTGAGTGCAAGTATGACCAGCATGGCCAGGGCACAAAGTTGCGCCTGCAGTGTGGGGGTTAGCCTACCCATCCTCTTATGTAATTTCATTGGATCATGTCTAGTGGAAAGAACAAGAAATTCCTAAGAATGCTTGCCTAAATAAACCTTAAAAGCACAAATCCTCAGGTAAGAGTACATAGTCATATGTGATTTCTACTGTCGCCAGCGCGTTCCGATTCGGGTTGGAACCCTTCAAAAGGCTTTAAGCTGACGATGCAATAGAATTTCCATCATGCCATCGATTGTCGCCCTTTCTAATTCTTCTTGGCGTCTAATTTCTCTCTTATCCCTCCTAAGCAAGAAAATGAAGTGAAATCCGTCCGGCCGTTTCTTGGCTCCGACATCAGAAACTTTCAAAGTATATGGACGTGACTTTGCTTAACATGCTTCAAGACGATCATATCATCGTCATTTTGGCGTACAAAGTTTCAATGATTCAAGACTTGTCGGGTCTCTGTTACCATTGTCTTGGCTGATGAGGAAGGTGCCGAGCCGGTGTCATTTCGAGAGTTCGATGAATCAATAAGCTGTTGCCGCCATCAGATTCCTAGATCCAACGGTTGGGACCAAGGGTTAGTCCGGTTAATAAAAGCAAAAACTACTTGGGTTCGAATTTTTCCTTCTGTGCAGATTTTTTCTACTATCAAAGCCCATCTGAGCACAGAATTCTGAAGTGAAAATGGATGATTGTAGCAGTATATTCATGCCAAATTACGGCAAGTTGACAAGCTTCCACTTCGGTAAAGATGCAGACAGAGACTGAGAGGCTAAATGACACCATCAAACTAAAGAATGGAGTTGTGACATGTTTTTATCAGTCACCATTGCAGGAGTTCTCCACCAAAATGGAATTTCTACATCTAAATAAAAAGGATATTAAAGTTATCCACAAGATAAAGAGACTGCGCGAGAAACTTCAGTAGAGTTAGTTCAGGATAACAGACTCAAGTCACAGTGGCTAACCTGTAGCCTAAACAGTAAAGCAGCACAACCAATCAAAATGATCAGCCACCGTTCCCCCTGCTTCAATAATGCAGCTGTGCAAGCATCAAAAGTTAACCCAATAAGCCAAAAAACCTCTTCAAAAGAGAATTTATGCACGAGCCGTGGTATTCGAATAGGACTATGATGTGGGTTGTATCAGGGGTTCCGTGGTCCACTTCAGCTGCAGTTAGAAAAGCGCAAAGGTAATGCGGCTGTATCGATCTCCCAAAAGCCTCTTAGGCTTCCATCTCTTTCCTCCGTCAACCGAAAAGCAGGTACTTGATGAGAAAACCGCATCAGCTCTACCCGTGGAATTTCCATTGTAACCGTCGAGTCTCCTCTTGCTTGAGGCTTGAAAACCGAGTTGAACCCCGTTACATGCTCTAAAGCCACAACTTTAATCCCCAAGTCATTCTCCTCAATTACCTCCACCACCTCATACTCACATTTTCCCAACTCAGAGAACTTCATTTCAGGACTCCAGTTCTTGTACAATGCCCACACCTCATCTTTCCGGGGAAAGATGTTAAATGTTTCAGTCTTTCTGCCATGATCAAGTTCCACCTTCATGCAGTGTGAAAACGAACCAGTGGAAGTATAAGATTGAGGTTGTAGGCCCCTTTCAAGCCTAAATTTCCCACAAGTTATGGGCATGCATTCGTCGTCCCATTCAATAACATCGTCTGGAAGAAAAAAGTGGGAAATCCATCTCAACTGCAATTTAAATTCTGGTTCAAACAGGACTGTCATTATCCGGCCATAGTACTTGGGCAAGCCCTCCTCATCAGAGTACAAAGCCCACACTTGACCAACTCGGAAATTTTCCGGTGATTTCGCATCATCAAAGTTGTGAAATTCTGGATCTGGAACTACAACAACTTCTGGGGGTAAAGGAGCAGAAGCACTGGAATTTTCATTACTCTTCACAGAGCTACACTTCTTGCGCTCTGTGCAAACCTCCAAATCAGATTGACCGGAATTTTCCTCATCTCCCACCTCAGTTTTCACTTCCTCAGAAACACGGGAACGTGAAGCTTCACAATGACTACCAATAGTACTTATTTCTGGATCTTCTGACGGAACAAACTCTTCCAGGTTCACAGGCATTGAAGCAGGGTCCAGTTCAAAAGACCCTTTGGGAACTCCTTCCCCTTCATCACCATTCATTCTGTAAGATGGAACCCTGTGAGAAAACCTATATAATTCATCTGGACAAATCTGAAATGAAGAGATGCCGTTTTTAGCTTTTCGAGAGAAAAGACTAGCAAAGCCTTTCACCCTGCCCAAATAGGCAACGGACAAGCCAATACCTTCGGCATATACCGACAAGATCTCAACAACATCAAACTCATACTTCCTAAGATTGTCAGGATCAGAATGCAAATTAATGTCCCAGTTCTTGAAAAGGGCCCAAGTTTCCCCCATCTGGGGATAAATTTTGTATGTTTGCTTATGACTTCCTTTCTCACAAAAGACCACGTGAGAAAACATGAGACGATGTTTAGTGTTCTCACTCTGTCCAGGTTTAAACTTACCACAAGAAACTGGTAAGCTCTCCTTTCTCCAATTGATCTCACTTTCATCATCAGGATCTGGTTCTAACCATGTTATTCGTAGTCTGAAGCCACCTGTGTAAACTCTTCTTATCAGAGCATAAAATCTAGGCATGGCATCCAATGTATCATAAGCAGCCCACACCTGGCCACTTGCAAAGCAACCTTCTTTCCTCTCCTTGTCAAAGTCACTAAAGTCTGGATCAGGATAACTATAAGACTTTGGATCTTTCATGTCTTTCATTGAGAAGTCTGATTTGGAATCATCATTCGGTGGGTTCCCTCCCAAACACCCATTTTCTGTGTGTTTTTCCCCTTTCTTATCTTCATTCAAGTTAGTAGCTAAGCTGTCTTTTCCATCCAAGTCAGATGTCTCCCCTTGCAACACATCTTTGAAGTCCTCTTCAGGGCTGCCCCCTTTAGACCTTTTCGCAGGGTTGGTGTCTTCATCATCACTTAAATTTTCTTTGTAAGAAACCTGCTGTTTTTGCCGAGTCGATCTCCGTAGGGACTGCTCACCTGAGCGACCAACGTTCTGGCTCCCCTGAAACTTACCATCTTCACAGATAACCGAATCTTCATCAGACTCACTGCTGCTTCCACTGTCATAACTTTCACTAGATTCCACTACTTGTCTTCTGTTTCTCTTCTTATTTACCTTTTCAGGGCGAACTTGAGTCTTCCTGAAGACATCAGGCCTATCGTTCTCAGGGTTAGAAGTACCTTTGCCTCCTACTTCCACTTTAGATGCACCCTGAGTAGGGAAAACTTTCTGATGTTGGAAAGTCGGTGTATACATTCTAGCAGCTGGAGATGCACCTGCAATATTCACTTCACATGCAAGAAACGTCCTCCTACAATTTTTATTTGAACAAGCCAAAGGCTTATTGATGAGATCTCTGTAGTACTGATACCTAACAGAACAAAAAGAACAGACAGTCCAAAAAGTCTGGCGCCCATTAGGGAATCCAGGCTGAGCTGGCTGTTGTGGCTGCTGATGTTGGGTATTAAAGCCAGAGAATTTGTCACTGGTGTTGTTTTGATATCCAACATAAGGGCTCCAATTTGCCTTCTGTGGAGGCCGGTAAGGTGCTGAAGGTTGCCTATTATAGGAAGCGTGTGCCGATGGTCTAGGTACAGAAGCATGACGCTTCCTGTCATGCATGGACCGTTTCTCCCGATCCAAAAGGACTCTCTGAGCTTCCCCAATTAGCTTAAAAGCAGCTTCTGCCCCAGCAAACTTGTTTTTATCAGGATGTAGATAAAGAGCAAACTTCCTGTACTGCTTCTTAATTGAGGCCTCATCAGCAGCCTGTTGAAGTTGTAAGATTCCATACCAGTCCATCTCATTACCATACAATTTCTTCTCAGCAGAACAGTGCACATCACAAACCATGAGCATATGGGTAATATTCTCCAGATCAGGGTAAAGTTGCTGAGCTTTCAGCACAATTTTACGAGCCCCTGCAAAATCCTTGCTCTGTAACTTCTTCTCAGCCAGGGCCTTCGCACGAAGTGCCTCCTCCTTATTGCAGTCCATTTCATGTACTGAATCCAAGACACTCTCAGCTGAATATCCTTCCACGTCTCAGTGGTTATCGATAACTCATTGCCGCAAAAACCTCGCGATAGATACCGACAAGCAAAACCTGTAACAAACCATAACGAACCCATTTGTCAAATCCTCAACCTGATAGAGACTACACAATTTAGCCGTTCAACCAACTAAAAACTATGTATGGACTCCAGGGACAAAATCTAGAATTTGGCATCATGAGCTCCAAGACGAAATCAAACAAAAGCTATCTAACTCAAACAAAATTAACGACATGCATGCCAGGTCAAATTCATTTAGGGACACGTACATATGTAATTTAGCAAACAGAGTTTTACTACCTAGTCTTCTATTTCGCTTTTATGTGCACACCAATAATCGCAAATGAACCCATCCTGAATTGGACAAAAGTCCAATCCCATCAGAAACCTCCAACAAGGGGCCCTTACTACCTATTCCACTAAATCATCTTAATGTGCCGGATTCCATATCTATCCAAAAACAAATAATCTCAATGGGTTTACCAATCAGTGCGCAATTTCAGAGCTAACATTCGCAAAAGAACAAGAAACAGAGAATTCCTTGAACTTCACACTCCGCTGCGAAGTCTCCACTCAACGCAACACTCAAATCCAACTTCCCACACGTGTTCAGAAGACCATAGTCCCCATTTCAAAGACGGTGCCTACAAAACTATGCATAAACGCAACCGCCCAAAATAAATCGACCATCAAACACCAACACGAACGTCGGAAGTTAATTAAACAAAAGGAGAGAAAAAAACACGAAACACGTGAAAGCCCGAAAAGGACGTGCCCGACCCAACATGCGCAGAGTTAGAAGCGAGGAGCTTCGCTCGCCGAGCAGGAAGATGAAAAACCCTAGACATGGAACGACAGTTCAATCAAGCTAACGAGGGCCCAGTTCAGAGACGTCAACCCCACAATTACAAAATGACGAGTGAAGTAAAGCAATTCAGAGATGAAAAGCGCTTACGCCATTGGCGAGTTTCAAATACGAACTTCAAGTTTTCCAGGATCGGAGAGAGAGAGAGAGAGAGAGAGAGAGTTGGGGGAGATGGTAAGGCAATCGGAGTTTTTTTTACTCCCCCTCTAGTTTCGCCACTTCGGAATGAACGTGGCAATTCTCAATTAAATGGAGCTCGAGGGGGGCTTTTTGGTCAATAAACATTTTCATCAATTTGCTGCTAGGTCCCTCTACTTTCTCTAGTTTTTAAAATTTGGCCCCTGGAGTATTTGGAAAATACAAATGATCACCATAAGTGGGACGGGGCATGGATAAGTTGAACATGTATAAGTTGTTCCTTGGGCCTAATATGTGTGATTAAGATGTTCCTCGAACATGTATAAGTTACTAGGTCTCTCTACTTTCAATGAACATTTCATGTACTGAATCCAAGACCCTTTAAAGTTATCACCTTCATGGATAACCGAACTCGTGATCATGAACTTTCAATCTCTCTACTTTCTCTAGTTTCACCTACCTAGAACATGTAAAAGTCGAGTCTCCTCCAATCAAAGCATGCTATTTCCACCTACTCAGCATGCGATCATTTGTATATTCAATAAACTTTCATAAACTTTTTAAATTTTTCACCCACCTAGCAGCTGAAATTTAGAAACCACATTAAACATGTATAAGTTGTTCCTTGAAAGTAGGGGGACTTAACAGCAATTTAGTCACTAGACAACATGAAAGTACATGATAATGAGTTCGACGGTTTGTATAGACTTGAAATGAAAATGGACAGGACATGGATAAGTTGTTCCTTGGGCCTAATCTGCGTGATTAGGCCCGTCGAGACCAACTGAACCACAAACCGACAACCTAACTGGCTCTCTAACCGGCCCAAGTTTGAGAAGAGTGCAAAGCTCCAATCCCTACTCAAAGCAAGTAGATATGACAATCTTATACGAGTAGAAATGTAATGCATGCAATATTTTTACCACGCAACGGAAGATGACAGCAAGTTATTATACCTGATAGAGGTTCGGGTATTATAGAATTACGTGGTGGGAAGCTCCTCTCTCCCCTTGAGCATACGAGGGACGCGGGAAAACCTTAGACATCACTTCGTGCTTCTCGGTGGCAGTTTCGAGATCATGGACCCTCCTTGTTCTTGCTGTACCTTGTGATATGTAGACAACTGAACCTCTTCTCATTACATATACGTTGAAAAACTTGCGTAAGAGATTACTAATGGTTTTAACTTTTTAGTCTGATTTGCTTATTTTGTACATGGGAGTCAAAATGGTTCAATATTAAATAAAAACTCAAATTATAGACATTAAATGTGACCCGTTGCCGAATCACCGAGTTACAAATTTTAGGATGGGTGCTGGCCTAGGCGCGCCACAACCAAACCGGCAATCACAGGCAAGTGCTTGGCGAGCCATTATGAATAGCTTAATTGTTGATTCATATTTTCCTGACTTTATGAGCGATAAGTGTGGAGTTCGAGCACAATGCAGTTAAACCAAGAATTGATCACAAAGCAGATTGATTCTTTTCCTTTCTTGAGAAGAACTTTATTTGGTCCAATTTGAGAAAATTATAAATCGAGCGGGACTGAGGTGGGTATAAAACCGAGCTAAATCGAACTGAGTTATTCAATGTGAAATTAAAAAAAAAATCAAACCAAAATCTTCTCTCTCCCTCTTTAGGAATGGATCTTATAAATTCTTAAAATTGTAATAATTTATAAGATCCATTAAAACTCAATTTATAAGATCTATTTCAGAATAATAAAACTCAATTAAAACCTCCGTTTTTTTTTTTATAAAAAAAAGAGTGAGAAAAGAAAATAAAGCCAAGAGCTTATTTTCTCGCTTAAAAAATAATTAATTAGCGGATTTCAAACAATCAATTCGGAAAAGCAAAATCAATCCCCGCTTCCCGCCTCAATATATAAGATCCCCTCCAAATTTCCGATCGTTTCCCATCCGCAAAAGTTTGAAAGTCTCTCCTTCTTCGCAGAGCAAACCGACCTGCGAACACAGACGCCCGGAGCTTCATCGCCGATCGTCGCACTCCACCGTCGAAGATGACTTCATCTCTCAAGTGAGTTTTCGCGAGCTCCGCAGATTTCGATTCATGTCCTTTTCCGTGATGCGATCGCCGAACGCGATTCTGAGTTACGGCTCGTGTTCTCGTCGATGTTCAGAGCCGAAGAGCAGATGCAGATCGTGGAACGAGAAGACATCGAGGACGAGGAAGACCTGTTCGAAACGATCGACAAGCGTAAGTTTAGAGCGAATCAGACTGTAGGCGACTGCTCTCTGTTTATGTCGTTGCTTTGTAATGAGTTTCGGTGCGCCGTGCTTAGGCTAGAGAGGCGAAGGTTCGGTTTGATTCTGAGATGATCATCGTGATTTTCTGATCGCCGAGTCGATTATCGACTTCGCTAACTCATTGGATTCAGTTTCGTTCGCCTGGTCCTCTCTCTTTTTTTTTTTTACATCGAAATGAGTTCAATAGCATTTTCTCGTCCTTGAAAGTCGACCTAGTTTGTTTGGTCTCTGTTCTGAAGTTCAAATAAAAAGCGAATGGTTTGATGGAGCTATATAACTGTAAATCGCTTTGAATGTCGATATGAAGTGACTCTGAATACTGGTAAACGGATGAGCTCGATTTCAGTTTGGTTGCTCAGTTTAGTTCGATTTTCCTGGAACATCACCGTGAATCCCATAAGTTTTGCATCTCAACCTTTCTCTTGAACATGTCGTGATCTTCTGTGCATACAATTCAGCCTTTGTCATGTGACGCGACGTTGGAATTGCGCCACTGTATGTCTATTTTTCATGCATTTGTGACATAGCTGGATTAGTAATGGATATCCTAAGCTAAATTTACAAATAATTACTGTTGAAACACTAGATTGTCATTAATCTAGGAAATGCTTTTGCCCTGACATTCTACGTTCACCAAGAAACATAGAGTCTAAAACGTTGGTGAGTTGTTTTCATTTTCTTTCCCTGAGACGTTCTCGTTTTTTTATTTTTATTTTTTGCAGTTACTGCTCAGGGAATAAATGCTGGAGATGTGAAAAAGCTCCAGGATGCAGGAATCTACACTTGCAATGGCTTGATGATGCATACAAAGAAGGTATCTGATCTTCTGTTCTGAAATTTAAGTTGAAGAACCTCTTCCTAATGTGATTTCCTTTTCTTTGTTTTGATTTCTTGTAGCACCTAACTGGAATTAAAGGTTTATCCGAAGCAAAAGTCGACAAGATATGTGAAGCAGCTGAAAAGATAGTGGTTAGAGCTTCTTATCCTGAGATGGTGGCTCCAATCAATTGGAACTTTTATGAGCATCTCGCATTGACTTCCCTTTCTTTCATCAGAATTTTGGCTATATTACTGGAAGTGATGCTCTTCTCAGGGTAAGTTCTTAGTTCTGCAAACTTTGAGCCAAAATGGTTCGGAAGACCTCAATGAGTCATTGACCCTTGTGGCATGCAAATTAGCATATGGACTTTAGAATGCTGCACTTGCTCTAAAAAATATTGACCTCACAGCACAAAGTACTTTTATTGTCTTTATTTCCAGAGAAAGTCGGTTGTTCGCATCACAACTGGAAGCCAAGCCCTCGATGAGCTTTTAGGCGGTAATAGACTTTCTTTTGCAGACTGTGTGTCTTATTCTTCATGCATTTCAACAAAAACAAATTTCACCGGTTTGGCGATGTTAAACAGGTGGTATTGAAACTCTGGCAATTACAGAAGCATTTGGCGAATTTCGGTGAAAATCACAGTCCAACAACGTTACCTTTGATGAACTTTTAGTTGGTTTTGTTAGTTAGCTTTCTCAGAAAATGCTGCTATCGTCACTTCAGGTCTGGGAAAACACAGCTTGCACATACCCTGTGTGTTTCTACTCAGGTTGGTCTGAATTGGATATTAGGTTTCTGTCATTAACTTCTGTTGCATTTTTTGTTCAGATGAACAATGCCAAATAGTAACATAATGATTGAATTTCTAGTAAAGAATAAAGACGTGGGTGATCTTGGCATTAGAACGTGTGTATTAGGTGATTCTGGAAGTATGCCACTCTCCTTTTCTGTAATCTGCAGTCAATATACTGGAACGCATAATACAGTGGCTCAAACCAAGTAGGAAAAAGGCCAGAAGAGTGTGTACTATGTCATAACCGAGTAAAAGCCTTAATCATTGTCAGACTTGGACTCGGGTTGATGATCTATCTAATGTGCTGCTTGAAGATGCTCTCTACTTTATTTGCAAATCGTACAACAGTATTTACCCCTGTTTTCAATCATTCTTTATTTGTGGTTTGTGGATTCCATGTTTGTAAAAAAATTTCAGCTGCCAACTCACATGAGAGGAGGAAATGGCAAGGTAGCTTATATCGACACTGAAGGAACTTTGTATCCTATTATAATCTGTCTGTATTTTCTTGACCTCGACAAAGCTGCTTGTGTTTCATAATCGTCTTATGTCCATGTAAGTGCATGTCCACTTTCTTAACTTAGTACACCTGTAGTCGCCCTGATCGAATCGTACCAATTGCTGAGAGATTTGGCATGGATCCTGGTGCAGTCCTAGATAATGTAAGCTAAGCTTTCTATACTGGTGGCAACTCTTCCTTCCTTTCTGGCTAGTGTACTTGCTATAGTCTAGTCTTTCCATGAATTTCAGATCATTTATGCCCGTGCCTATACTTATGAGCATCAGTACAACTTGCTTCTTGGCTTGGCTGCCAAAATGGCTGAAGAACCATTTAGGTTACTGGTAAGACACTGCTCGAGAATCAAAGCGTACAGATTTTCTGAGGTGTGGATGGTTGACCTTAGGTGAGTACCATTTTCAGATTGTGGATTCAGTGATTGCTCTCTTCCGAGTGGATTTTACTGGAAGAGGAGAACTTGCAGAGCGCCAGGTTGATCCTGAAACCATCAAATCATACGAGTTGTGAGTCTTCAGCTCATCTGGTTTGACACTAATAGATTCCGAATTGCAGCAAAAATTGGCACAAATGCTCTCACGCCTAATTAAGATAGCTGAGGAATTTAACGTCGCTGTCTACATGACCAACCAAGGTATGGCATCACATCTCATTCTCCCACATAGTCGTGCATCCATTAAAAGATCTTATCCAGTTTACTCCTTTGATGGTTGCACTATGAAAGATAGCAATTTGGGGACCGCACTAAGCTCATGCTAACTCTTGAAATCTGAAGAATTAGCTATTTAGTGTTAACCAATGATACATAGAGTAGCTGCAGTCCATGAGTTAGGAAAAAAGATGATTTTTTGACAACTTTGTCTTTGATTTATTTGTTTCAGTCGTAGCTGATCCAGGGGGTGGCGTATTCATATCAGACCCAAAGAAACCTGCAGGTGGGCATGTTCTGGCTCATGCAGCCACAATTAGGTTGATGTTTAGGAAAGGCAAAGGTGAGCAGCGTGTCTGCAAGGTGTTCGATGCCCCAAACCTACCTGAAGCTGAAGCTATATCCTTTTTGTGCTGGATCTTTGTCTAGCTATGCAGTTCATTGAAATTTACCAGATTATACTGCAGAGATGAGAGAAGACTGAGATTTGTTCATGCCTGTTAAACTTAACAAACACACGTGTTTCAGATAACACCGGGAGGCATAGCTGATGCAAAGGACTAAAGTGGTCTCTGCAACCAGAACAATAAGGCCAGGAGAAGTGCCTTCTTTGTTATCTGCAATATGACATTAGTTATGGTATTGACAGTTCCTCTATCTTCATATTAAGTCTGTAACTTGACTGCTGCTTTAGCCTCAACATCAAACATTCTATCCTTGTCTGTTATTAAAGTTCAGATGACCCTTTATAAGGCATTGTGCTAACTTGATTTCCATATGGGAACTAGCATGTTCCAAATTATTTCGGTCTAATATACTAGTAGAGAAATCAGTAAAACAATAGACAACTAAGTGAAAAAACATGACATTGGATCAACTCTGCATGATGGGCTAAATGAAGTGCGCCAGAAATTATTGCACATAGCATATTAGTTGTGTAAAGGCTTGGTTTTATAAGCAACATATACAGCCTGCATAAAAACGATGTCATTTCAAACCCTCAACATAGAGTGACCAACCATTAGAGCTGAAAGTTGTCAATGTATGAGTTATAAGCAATAGAAGGCCATTCAATAACTAATGGCCTGGACAAAAAAGGGCCATAAACCATAAGACTCAGTAGTGCGAGGACCAGTTCGCAGCATTCCAAACTCTAGGCATGCTGGACTCCTTAGCCTCCGCATCCACTTTGAATGTAGTGCCGCACACTTGGCCAGAGCCGTCCACCCTAGGAACCGGCTTCACCTTATTCAGTGGGTGCTCATAAGTCCTCAAACCTCCAGAGCTGGTAAAGAAGCATCCTAAGTTGGAAAAGAAGGCAATGTTAAAAGGTGAATGACTTGGTGCTCAAAAACCATCGGGAGAGCAACATTGTAGGTGAAAATGCACATGTCAAAACATGCATACCAATAAAGTCTACTATTATAACCCCTTCCAATTCATGCCAGACCCTATACATCTTTGCTTCCTATAAGTCTTCCCATATGTTGTTACCCAACAACAGAACATTCTCCTCTGAACTCTGCTTAATATCAGCAGAGCTCATCCATCCTTACTTTTCACATTCCAATGCATGGAGGAAGAAGCTCCATTTAAGCCGCATCAACAATCCATAAAAATAATTACCTTTAGGAATGGGGCGAAATATTTACCACAGCCCATCTTCACAACTTCTGCATCATCCGAGAGAACAAGATTGCCTTCAGAATCACTTCCCCAGGAGAAAGGAACACTTCCATCAACATCCTGCATGATTCAGAGAGCAGAAAGGATTAGATAGATCGCAGGGGAGGGAGAGGTCGAGAGTGATATCCCAGAACGAAACCATGAAAATCATTATTACTTACAGAGGCCAGAAAAGCAGTTTTACAAGAGCTGTGGAAGAGCACAAACGCAAACTTTCTGGTGATGTCTCTCACGACTTGATCAGCAGGATAAGGCCCCCGATCCCTCAGAGTTCTATAAGCTTCTATGACAGTAACGACCTCATTGGCAGTCTTGTTCAATCCATATTGCTGCTTGAGAAGAGCAACGTTCTCTATGTGCCCTTGAAACAAGCAGAAGATGTCATCGACAACTGCAAACAATCTGCCACAGAGGGTAAGACATGTCAGATATCTATGTGTTATGACCCAATAGAAAAGAGCAGTACCAAAATTCCCGTGAATTAACAATACAATAAATTTCATTGGCTTTTGAAATGAACCGAAGACTAGAGTACCACTTTCTCCTTTAGGCTGATACTTTCAACCTCTAATGCTTTCACACTAAATTCCAACCAAAATCAGTCTGATTTGCCTCTCTAAAAAGTGAAATCACAAATCAGTTTTTTCCTTTAAGCTACCATAATTTTTTTTAAATGCCCAGCACCCTCCAAGAATCCTTTGGTTGGGCATGTTACCCTTCTGATTGAATTGTTAAATTTTCAGAGGAAAGACAAACACTCCTAACAAGGAAACCAAAGTCCAATAAAGACAAAGTAACTAAGATACCAATCCTTTCTCGTCTTTACACAATAACGTATTATAAACAGAATAAAACTCTACAAAAAGAAAGGCATATAACTTTGGATTTCTGGATAATATTCCACACGCCCCTACAGCAATCGCAGTTAGTCCACTTTGTCTAAGCTAGACCTAATCATGTGCTTTGCAGTAGTGGGCCAGTCTAGGCCATTATAAGCATACTCGACTTTTGCTAAGTTTTGGACAAATGCCAAACAGGTATAACACTCCATACCTGCAGCAACTCGGTTGCTGCTACTTCACTTGCTTTACACCATTATCAGTGCCAAGAGCAGTTCATGCATCAATGCATGAGGTGTTAATTGCTGTGCAAGTTCTTCTCTTCTTCTTTTCAATTAGGGGGAAAAAGGATTGCTACCAAGAGAAAAATGTCATGATCCCCATTCAATCCGAAATAAACATTCTCGAACTTCTAGCTTTGAAGTCAAGAAAGTTTAACATCTCACATAAATCTTCCATGAGTGGGTGCGAATTGTTCCCCGCGACAAAGGCCGTCACTACATTCCTCACTTCGATCCAACTGCAACCGGGCGTCTTCCTCACCCCTTGAGTATTCATCACCCTCCTGACTATCTCCGCTTCTTTCCACTTCCCACTCGCGCAATACAAGTTCGACAAGATGACGTAGCTCATTTCGTTCTGGGGATCCATTATTTTCAAGCCCTCCCCAATATATTTTCCAATTTCCACGTCTACATGAGCAGAACAAGCTCCTAATAGAGTGTCCCACATGGTCGTTGTGGCCTGAGTTTCCTTGGTCAGCTCTTTTGCTTCTGCTAAATATCCACCTCGGCCTAGCATATCGATCATACAAGCCACATGATCCATTTCATGTGCTACCCCATGTTCCAAGTCCATCAACTCAAAAAGCTTTCCGCCTTTCTCCAGAAGTCCTGAGTGACTACAAGTCATTAGCATGCCTATGAAGGTGACCTTGTCTGGTTTTGTCCCCGATGCTACCATTTCTTCGAAAAGCTGAAGAGCTTCCTTAGCCCGCCCATGCAAACCGAATCCAAACAGCATCGCATTCCAGGAGACTATGTCCTTGTTAGCAATGTCATAGAATGCACGACTTGATGCTTCTATATGCCCACATTTTGCATACATGTTAACTAGACCGTTGCCTACATAGGCATTAGCTAGGAACCCAGAGCAAATTATGCAGCCATGGATCATTTCCCCATGACCAAGCATTGCCACGATAGAACATGCATGGAGCACAGCTCCAAATGCCAAGTCGTCTGGTTTGTGACATTTATTGATCATATCAACGAAAAAACAGAGAGCTTGTTCTCCATGTCCATTTCTTGCATATCCAGTAATCATGGATGTCCATGAAACTATATTCTTCTCAGGCGCTTGCTGAAACTCAAGAAAGGCTTTATCGGTGTCTCCTATCTTCATATGGGCATCGATGATGACATTCAAAGACACCAGGGTCAGCGTACCAAAAGACTTGAGCAACTTCATTACATCCTCAAGACAGCACAGTTTAGAGTAAAAGCTCAGGATCGAGTTCTTTGACTCTGCTGCAATACCCCAGCCACTTTTTATGATGTAAGCATGCACCATACGGCCATGAAAATGTTTTGATGTTTCAGAACAAGTGTTCATGAGAGAACTTAAAGTCCACTGATCTGGCTGGCACCCACTCACCTGCATATCTTCGAACAAACCAAAACACGATTCAACATCGCCCCATCTACCACAGCCCGCGATCATTATATTCCAAGCAATTTGAACCCGCTTGGGCAACAGCACAAACAAGTTGTTGGCTACACCAAAATTGCCACAATTGACATGTGCAAACAAGAGAGAACACCATGTTATTTCATTCCTAATGCTCATTTCTTCAAAAACTTTGTTAGCACTATTGGGGCACGAGCATTTTCCATACATGTCTATGAGAGAGTTATTAACAGGCAAATAAGACAGGAACCCCAGAAGAATGACCAGAGCATGCGCTTTGGTCCCATAAACAAGATCATTCGATCCCGCACATGCAGCCAAAGTCGCGGTTAACGTGAAATGATCAGGCCTGGCGCCGCCAAACCTCATGGACCGGAACAGAAAGAGAGCTTCTTGGTGGAGACCCAGTTGAGCGTACCCACTGATCATCGCGTTCCAAGAGACAGAGTCTCTATGCGGCATTTGGTCGAACAGCTTCCGAGCGCATGAGATACGACCGGCCCTCGCCAGAGCCGATATCTTTGACGTGACACTGAACAACTCCGAGCGCATATTATGTCATCCTCCAAATTTGATGGGGACCAATCAGTGCAAAATAGCACGTGTTCTACGATCTGAGTCTCACACTGTAGCCGAAAGCGCAAGATGCATGTTGAAAAAGCCCAAAGTTCCATGCGATCCGAGGAGAATCGGCAGCAAAGTATGCATCGGTTCGGAGTTGAAGGAATCAAATCTAACAGAGGCAGATTCCGTCTAGTTGTCCGAAGGACAGAGATGTACGATGTTTACGAACAAACGAGTGTCAAATCCATATGGAAAATGTCAAGAACAGGAGACCTTATGTGGACCGACTCAATAAAGGTGATTTGAATTCTTCTTGAAATTTCAAAAAAATGACAACGACTAGTTGCTAATCATACAAAATTGCAACGTTTAATTTCCGAAATATAATATAGTATAACAGGAAATTTAATTGGTTGAAAAAGATGTGCACTTCCATTAAAAAATTCCATCCATATTTTTGTTATTATTAAGTCTCTTTACTCAAAGGTTTTATTAATTTGCATTTGAACTCATGCAATTTAAAATTGAAGGCCACGAAACTAAACTTAAAAAAATTAATTTACTTATTATGAGACTCAATTGTTGGAACAACAATACATACGATAGTCATTGAACGAGTAAACAAGTGACTCTTGTGCATTGTAACATTCAATAAGCGTTTTGAAATATCGAAACGAACTAATGAATGATCTTTGATTTTTTTTTTACTCATTTTTCCCGATCGTGCCGGTTTGACACAGCAATACAATTTTCGTGCACAGTTAATTGGAAGAAATTCAATTTAAATCTTAATCTATTTATTTATTTATTTGAATTTGATATTTAATTTATTTGACATATCTCTCTCTCTCCACGTTCTTCTTCCTCCGGGGGTTTCCAATTTTCAATTCGCTTTCGTAGTCCCGCCCATTTCCACAGTCTCTCTCTCTCACCACTCCGAGCTTGGCAGAGCTCAACAATCTCTCTCTCTCTCGTTCTCTAAACCTCATCCCGAAGCATTCTCAGAGTCTCTCTCTCGCGCTCTCTCTGCCACACAGATCTGTACAGCTACATTGTATTCTCGTGACCTAGCCGAACGAGCTCGGTCCGCACGCTCCGATGAACCACTACCACATCTACGAGGCCATCGGCCGCGGCAAGCACTCGGTAAGCTCTCCTTCCACCTTCCCTTGCTCCGATTTCGCGCACCGAATCCAGTTTAATTGACTCGCCGTGCGCTCGCCGGGTTCCTGTAGACCGTCTACAAGGGGAGGAAGAAGAAGACGATCGAGTACTTCGCGATCAAGAGCGTCGACAAGTCGCAGAAGAGCAAGGTCCTTCAGGAGGTGAGTGACGGATATCAACCAATTTCGTAGCCATACTTCTATTTGCTCTCGCGGTTCCTGCTAAGATTGACGTGCTTGAATTTGGGCATTGTGGTGCTTGGGGTGTTTGGGTAATTAGAGTGTCGGATAGACTTTTGAGAAATTCTGTCGGTTACGGCAATTTACTAAATGTAGTAGCACCAATTGGAGCTTTACTTACTGCTTTCTTTAATTGAACCCTGTTCTCGCCTCGATTCCTTGGGTGCAGGTTAGGATTCTTCATTCTCTTGATCATCCGAACGTCCTCAAGTTCTATTCTTGGTAAGGCTTGCTCGTATGCCTCAATGTAATATCCATCACATTTAACCCAAGTGGTCGTGGGTGAACTAATTGCCTCCTAAATTTAGTTTCTCCATTGAAATTTGCTTGCTTGAACTATCTGCTCTTCTGTTTGGTTCAAGGTATGAAACCTCAGCACACCTCTGGTTAGTCTTGGAGTACTGCGTTGGAGGAGATCTCATTACCTTATTGCGGCAGGTATTCGCTGCATGGTTACTGATATTTAGCTTTCCCATGGAAGTGAGGCCTTTGTTCTCTTCTTAGGTTGCTATGTGGTTGGTGGAACTAGTTCGATATGTGATGCATTTCTTCAAGTCAGACTTGTCATCGATTGATTATTTCAAGAGTGTTTTTGTGTTGCCTAGTTATTTTTAGGATATTCAATATGGTAATTTCAAGAAAAATTAAAATGTCGTTGCTGCTAGGAAGCCATAAACAAAACAAGATGATGTCCTTTCAGTTACAACTACTTAAAACTTGTTTCTTTTTGAAGATCTGAATGTCTGACATGCTGTGTGAACCTTATTTAACTCATTTTGCCTTCATGCCTAAAAGCTTTTAACCTTTTTCAGGATGGTCAATTACCTGAAGATTCAATTCATGATCTTGCCGCTGATCTTGTCAAAGCATTGCAGTAAGAATTGGTCATCAAGATTGATGTCTTCTTCCTATGAAGGAGACCTTGATGTCCTCTATCTCTGAGATCTTCTTTCTGTTTTAATTTTTACCAGGTACACCCATTCTCAAGGAATCATTTACTGCGATCTAAAACCATCAAACATTCTTTTGGACGAAAATGGACATACAAAGGTATTCTACGAGTTTAATTCGTTATCAATTCATATATTGTCAGTCTTCATGGGATAATTTCCTTGTTCTTGCATGCTGCAGTTATGTGATTTTGGACTGGCAAGAAAGTTGAGTGATATATCTAAAACTCCTTCTGCTTCGGTATGTTTTGCGCTCTTAAGTTCATTGTTTCACCTAATCCTAGAAAGGATATGGTTTTGGTGCCTCTACTAACTGCCCAATTGAACTTGATATATTAAGCTGCCGCAAGCAAAACGTGGAACACCATGTTATATGGCTCCTGAGCTGTTTGAAGACGGAGGCGTCCATTCTTATGCTTCAGATTTTTGGGCTCTTGGTTGTGTACTTTATGAGTGCTACACAGGGAGGCCTCCCTTTCTGGGACAAGAATTTACTCAGCTCGTGAGATCCATTCTCACAGATCCAACTCCTCCATTACCAGGGACTCCAAGTCGTCCTTTTGTCAATTTAATCAACTCTCTCCTTATAAAAGATCCAGCAGAACGAATAAAGTGGTCAGAGCTCTGTGGACATGCTTTTTGGAGAGCACAGTGTCCTCCTGTGCCTTTACCTTCTCAGCCTGCTTTTGATAGCATGATTGAACTTCACACTAAGCCACGCCTCTCAGAGTTCAATGGTGAAAGATCTGTCCAGAATAAGACACCTCCAAGGCATCGTGAAAAAGATGCTAAAGTGGGTTTGCGACGGGATGAGAACTCCATTATTGGGTCCAAAGTTCATGAGACACCTGTAAAGGCTACTCTGAGCGGCCGCAAGAACCATGCAAAGACTTCTGGCAAAGGCGGTGAAGAGAAACACAAAGATAATTCCAGTGGTACCAGGGCCTTGAATCTGTTAAGGCTCTCTAGAATTGCAAAATCAAACTTGCAGAAAGAGAACGAGAAAGAGAACTACCGCAGGCCTTTGCCTAGCGGTGCTGAGAACGATGCTGAGGTTAAAATTGAGAACACAGACATGGAACTTGACTTTAATGAAAATACAGAAGAGGATACGCAAGAAGAACTGGATGGCTCTGATATACCTTCTCCTGCCATCAGATCATCAAATGAAAACCTGAATCATGAGGGACAAGTGGAAGAAATGGATATTGATGAAAAAGTTGAGCCTGCAGCTGTTTCTGATTTGCCTCTTTCAGATGACTCAAAGACATTGGAGCAAGAATCTTTTTCAGAACTCACTCAAGTTGCAGCTACCCCACCCAGTGTCAGTCCTCTACCGAAAGGACAGAGGGCCAAAGAAAGTTTGGGTTCTGCTCATGAATCTGATTCTGCAAAATCAGCTAGCAATATATTACAAGTATTTTGGCATCAATCTGATCTTTCAGTGAGACCCGTAATGCCCAGTAGAAAATCTGATCGAACTTCTGAGGTAATTCCTTCTCTGCCATTTGAGGGACTGCAAGCATCTGATTTTGTAAAAATGTCGAAAGGACAGCTTGATGCACTCAGCAACAAAATCACAGCGATTTTGAGTGGAAGTACTGGCACAGGGGAGAAGCAGAATGTAATCAAGTATCTGGAGATGTTGAGCAGTTATCCAGATGCAGCTAATATCTTGACCAATGGCCCCATCATGCTGATGCTTATTAAAATGCTACGGCAATCGAAAGCTTTTATCTTGCGAGTTCAACTTGCCTCACTGATTGGTCTATTAATAAGGCACTGTACTTTCATTGAAGATGATTTGTCGAATTCTGGGATCTTGGGTTCACTTACTGATAGCCTTGGTGACAGGCAGGAAAAAGTGAGGAGGTTTTCCATGGCTGCATTAGGTGAGTTGCTTTTCTACATATCCACTCAGAATGAGCAAAAAGAAAACATGCCCTCAGAATCTCCATCAAAGGACAATCGAAGCACAGTCTCATCTAACTGGCAGGTGAGCTTGATTAGTAATGTCCTTGATTTCTAAGTTGTGCATAACTTCTAAAGCTCTACTTAGATGTGAATGAATTAGATCTTTTATGCTCCATATTGCGAAATGTTTGACATCATGCCATTTTATGGCCACCCTTGTTAGACCTTCAGTTTTGCCTGCAAATTTAAATCTTAAGAAGTGCTTATCAAAGAAACCTTAGGTGGACGACAGTACTGATCCTTTATGCATTACTAAGCTGCCATTTCCTTTTGGCCCAGGTTCCAAATTCCTTAATTTCACTCGTGACATCAATTCTTAGAAAAGGAGAGGACGATATGACCCAACTTTATGCATTGAGGACAATAGAAAATATCTGCAGTCAGGGAGGGTACTGGGCAGCTCGTTTCACCAGCCAGGATGTGATTAATAACCTATGCTATATATATAAAGCTTCAGGGAAACCGGAAAGCATGAGGCTCACAGCAGGATCTTGTCTGGTTCGCCTAGTTCGTTTTAATCCTCCAAGCATTCAATCGGTTATAGGGAAACTTTCTTGTAAGGATATAACATCCGCCCTTGTCAAGGGTGGGCCACGGGAACAACAGATCTGCTTAAATCTTCTGATCATGATCATGACAAAGAGCAATATGCTAACAAATAGTGGTCGGCACCTTCTTCCAGTTGCAGAAGACAAAAACCTTGTGCTTTGTCTTATCTCTTTGATTGAGCAGGCAGCTGAAGTCATGAGGGGAAAAGCACTCGTCCTTGTGGCTCTTCTCTGTAAAAACAGCAGGAGATGGTTGTTTCAGCTCTTTTGCAACATGAGGTTGATCTCCATAGTAGACAGACTGACAAAAGAAAAGGACAGCTTTGTTCAGCAGTGCCTAAATGCATCTGTGCATATTGTGGCATCAACCATTCCAAATTTGCTGGAAACTCTTACGGCAGATATTCAACAAATGATGGGGGGAAGGCGTCATGGTCACATGTCCCCCCTTACTGGTCGAGCTGCACAAAAGACAAACATTCATCTGTTTCCAGTTATCCTTAATCTTCTAGGAAGTCCACACTTTAAGCACAAGGTGGCAACTCATCAGGTTCGACATCAGCTCGCAAACATAATCAAACTTATGGAGAGCCCGTTTCAAGTAAGTAGCCAAAGCTGTGGATACTCCTCCTCTGCTCAATTTTTTTGTACGTAAGAAAATGATTTTAAACTTTTATGGTATTGGGAGCATACATTTGGAAATAATAAAACAGTGAATAAACCAGGCAAGCTGCTCTGGCTTTCAAAGGAAACAGTCTACGCGTCCATACATAGCACACGACTTTCTGGCAAGACTACCTGTATTGCTTAAGATATGGCAGAATTTGCATATCTGTACACAAAAGTATGAAGTATTCTTTCCCTTCTTGGAAGGGGAGAAGTTAGCTTTTTTTCTCTGCTCAGCTATGTCATTCCATTTTTATTTTTATTTTGGTTTTCGTGGTTAAATTCTTCCATGATTTTGATTTTCTGACACTTGTACACACCATATTTTGAATTTAAATTTCAGGGAAGAGACGATTTCCAGTTAACAGTTCTTCGAGTTGTTGAGTCCATCACAGAGGAGTCATCCTGGATTCTTGAAAGCTCTGATGTATTCATCTGTGGGATTCTGCCGAGTCTGGCTGCACTGTATAAGGGCAACAAGGATGGTGATGCCAGATTTCTGTCCCTCAAGATTCTGTTTGATACGATGGTTGTTTTCCTAAATGAACCCTCAGAGATAGAGCATAAGCTAGATGACTTGAAATCCATATCCAAAGTGCAATTTCTCCCTCTTTACCCAACCTTGATTGAGGATGAGGACCCAATACCGATGTACGCACAGAAGCTCCTCCTGATGCTCATAGAGTTCAACCTGATTAAAATTCCTGATATTCTACAACCAAAGACCGTCAGTCACTGCTTCAGATTTTTGCTTGGTGATCTGTCCAATGCAAATGTGAATGATGTCAAGCTGTGTGTGGCTCTGGCATCGGCACCAGAAATGGATACCAAGTTGCTTTCTCAACTAAAAGTAGTTCGGAGGATTGGAAACCTTCTGGAGTTTGTACATGTGAAGGATATGGAAGATTTTCTTGAACCAACTCTTGGCTTGTGCAAAGCTTTCCTTTTACGGTCACTAGGTTCTAGGATAGGTTCCATGTACACACAAGAGCCAACCCTACTTGATGAAAGTTCTTCTGAGGTGGGGAGTGCCGTAAGAGACATAACCGACTTTGGTGGCAGTGCTGGTGTTTTCCTGGAATTGAGTGGGTCTCGTGACAGAAACAATGCTGATATTGCTTCTGAATGCATGGTTCTGTTACTGAAGGCAGCCCCGAGGGAAGGTGCTGCCGGTTTTCTTACTAATCTTTCAAAAGTGAGTGCGGTTCTCGAGTCTTGGCAAAAGGGCGCTCCTTCTCTACTAATACAGCGAATGCTGCATTCTCTCGGTTACTCCTGTAGGCAATATTTGCTGTACAGAATGATTTTGTCAGTGTGCACATCGGAGATGGCAAAGATTGAAGGCATCGTTTCTGAGATAAAATATTCTGGTGCCGCTGCTTTAGCCAGTGCTGCCACACTGGTCATCTCGGAATTGCGGCGGTTCCCTCATTGTGGTTAAATCCATTAAGGTTGTGGGTCACCTGATTCGTCACTTGTATCTCCGTTAATTCCCCTTTGAGTGGAAACTAGGAAAAGTTGTTCGGCTTTCTGGAAGAGCATTGAAAGAAGCTACGCATCTCTTCCTGCTCATGCGAATTCAGAAGATCACTTGGCTTCCCAAATAACAGAGGCGGACTACTTCTGAACCTAGAATCAGTCCAGGACAGAGCATGTTCCAATGTACTCTGGCTCTTTTTATTGTCATTATATGTACTTATATTGCATATTGTCTTGTTCAGTCAGAATATTTTTTAACAAGACTCACCCTCAAATATTGAGTTGAATTATTCAGCTAGCTTGTCACATTGTTAATAACAAAACTTCTGTCATCAAGATGGAACATGACAAACTGCGTGGTTATTCTGTGGCATTGCTGATTATCTGGCAGTGGCTTCATGTGGATTTATGACAAGCATCATGCAAGAAACTTCGAAATCCTCAACATTGTGATTAAGGCAATACTGTAATTGCAAATTGCCAGCTCCAGAGGCGGACATGGAAATCTGCCCATGCTAAAAACCGAGAGAGAGAGAGAGAGAGAGAGAGAGAGAGAGAAGAAAATAGAGCAATTGGGAGTTGCTGTCATTATTCAATTAAAATGGGAGAGAGAGAGAGAGAGAGAAGAAAATAATAGAGCAATTGGGAGTTGCTGTCATTATTCAATTAAAATGGGACACGACTCTTGAAATAAAATGCAAGTACATCGAAGACAAAGAGGAATTTCAGGACCAACGAGCTCAAAGATATGCATAAATTAAGAAAAGCACGAAAAGAACATCTTCCTCGCTGTCTCTTCAGACATTAAGCGCCATTCTTCGTAAGTGGCTCTTCGATCGCGTCTGCAGCTCCCTGGACAGTCATGATACTTTGAGCACTGTCTTCCCCTATGAAAATCCCAAATTCCTCCTCAAGTGCCATCACTATCTCCACCTAAAACGAGGGAAGAGCAGTTTTCTCATCACAATCCCATTTTATCTAATAAAGGAGTAAGGTGGTAAATGTCGGAACCGGATAAAAAGAAAAACAAATTCCGCTATCGCAGAAGTACCATCCTGCACCGCTTCAGAACGAATGGATAAAGTGAAAGCTCGTCAAAATCAGCAGAAAAGGTAAAAGACTTGTGGATGAAGGGCTTACCGTGTCCAGAGAATCAGCTCCCAGGTGAGGGATATTTGACTCTCCAATCACTACAGCATCATCTGGTAAAGCTAGCTGCTTCCTTACTATTTGGCACACTTTATCCACTGTCTCCTTCTTAGCCTGCTCGTACATCAACTCAGATTATTTACAAGTTCTAAGAACCTTCGCATCACACTGAGTGGTTAGAAGGTTGGCAAGACCAATTCAAGCATTCCCCCATGAGCAAACAAAATGATATGTTTGAATAAGATCCTGGGATCCACTTTCCCCGGAACAAGCATGTTCTGAACGGCTTGATCATAAGCACACGGCGAGATTGTTCAGCAAGGGACTAATATAATGGCCCTGACTTCAGATACATAAGTATTTCTAGTCACTTTGCTATGCTCTAGTGTTATTATAGTTGACATGATATGGTAACACATACCGCACAGAAAAGCTGGAAGCGGCGTGCTTTAAGGTATGGGAAACTTCTGCCACCTAGAGGGAGGGAGACAGACCTGACATTAGATATCTTGCTGACAGGTACCTGTTCAAAATGTCAACAAACGAGAATTAGCATGGTGCTAGGTAAGTTGATGGCTCTATACAAGTCAGGTTAAAAGTGCAATGCCAAATGTTTTATAAGGTTTCAGAGATCCCAATCTCATTCAAAGTGCAGAACCATAACCAGGTCAGCCAAGCTCTATGACTGAATTGCACAGAAATGATGTTTCAATTTCTTGCATTTTGTTCCCTAACTTTTTGAAATTGGAGGCAATGTGCCCTCAAGCGCTTGACTCTTGGCAAAATTTTCTCACAAATCTAACTATGTGACTGCACGTGACTAGTTATGAAAGGTAAATTGGACATATGTCATATGTACACGTGAGAAAAAAATAGAAAAAGAGGACGATACCGTCACTTTGTGGAAAGTGACGGTATCGTCCCAACCACACACTTCCCTAAGTGTGAAATTTCGGGAACAGATTCTGGGAAGTATGTGGCCACTACGGTACTGTCAAGTGACGGTACTGTCCTCTTATCATTGCCCAAAAAAATATAGGGACTACCCAAACAATATATTTCAAAGCTATATATTCGTGTGCATTTAGTGTTGACTCTGTCAATTTCTCGCCGGAACTTTGGTCACATGCTCTCACATGCAATATATTTCCAAATTATTGTTCTACTTTTTTTATATCTATTTACTTATATGACGATTTTTCCCTCTGTAATCTGTCACATGCTGTCATGTACATAGTTGGAGGCTCCGACTTGGAGCCCCAACCAAAATTTGATCAGAGCAACACAATGGGACACATTGCAGTCAATTTCTTAAATTCAGAGAGCAAATTGCAAAAATCGAAATGTCATCGGCCAATTTGCAACGACACTAAAAACTTGGGGGCAATACGTAATTTGCCCCAGAAAACTTTCTGAGTCTTCAGACCACTAGATTACTAGCGATCACTAGACCAACATCAAACCTTTAGGACCTTCGGAAGCTAATGGAGATGCTAACAATCACCACAGTAATGAGACAGCAAGAACAAACTAAATTAAGTCTGAAAAAAGTGCATGAATATGCAAAAGGTACTACCTGAGAGCAACTTAACACCATATCGACAAAGACCAAACTCAGATTAATCCCCAGAAAGGATGCTCAAAGGCGAAGCAAAAATTACTATTTGCGCAACGAAACGATTAGAATCATGAGCTGCGCGGCCACAGAAAAAGCCGGAAGCCAAAACCGAGAATCGACAGCCTGAACTCGTTATTAATCTCACACAGCTCATTGTAAATTATTTGAAAAGATCATTCGGCAGTGCTGTAGCTTTTCGATGCGGTTTCAAATGCATGAAAAAAAACTCAGCATGTACCACAACTCAATGGACATAAAAACCTCCAGCACCAAAACATAAGCAGATTCATCCTAGTCTTGATGTAGCTAATGTCGGGCTGATACTATGCCTTGAAAATCTATATAACAAACATGGCACCTGCATCCAATATCAATCGTAATAACTATATCCACCAACCACAGCAATCAAGCTAACAAACCAATCAACCCTGAAATCGATCGATACCGATTTTAGTGCCTGCACCTGCTTCAAAGCGAACGAAGCGCGAGCTGGAGTTCTAGTGACGAAGTCCATTCCGAGCTCCGGTTCAACAGAAGCTGAACGAAATGAGAGAGAGAGAGAGAGAGAGATCACGAAGGGAGAACGCGAGAAGTTTGTGAGAGAGAGACCATGTACATATAGGGGAGTGGGTGTGAGCGGGGCCTTGTAGGACAGTGTTCGTTTGAAGTTGTCGTTGAGATTTGTCGGCAAATGGAAAGCGTCTTCGTCTGCATTTATATTATAGGGGGGTGTTTGGCTATCGGTCTTATCCTATCCCGTGTTTGGATAAGAGCTCCGATTTTCCTTTCCTTCTACTCTCGTAACTTTAAATTTGATCAAACAAAGTTTTCTTTTCTTTTCTAAGGACTTGTTTTCATGCACGGGCATCCGCGATTAATTCATTTTTATATGACGTCATAACATATTTTAAATAAAATTAATTACTTTAATTGAATGGCAAAAGTAAAATTCTTGACATTGTTATTCTTTCTTACCACTATACCAATTTTTTTTTTTTTGTAAAAAGAAAACATTTTAAATGAGCAATATTTCTACCGTTATAAAACCAGATATTCAAACTTTAGGTAAATGCGCTTCTAATGGAAAGGGGTAGTTAACTTCTTCCTTTAATTTTACCATTTTTATCCTCTTTTTTTTCTTTTGCCAATTTCACATTTTTCTCTTTAAAGCTAAATTGTATTACAATATTAACGTAATATGTAGATGAGTGCAAAATGAGAAATCTAAAAGCAAGACAAAATGTTGTTTTGGCTTATACATTTATAGATATAAAAACCGGTTTCTTTTCATCTACAATAATCGGAATTTGAAGAACAGTCTTTTCATACGGTCATGACTGTGTCGTGTTGAAATACATGTGTTTGGCAACACATACTTTAAAGTTGTGCTGTGGCTATGATGATTAATGTGTTTCGCTAAAACTGCTATGAGATAAATGTAATTATCAAAATGAAGAAAAGACTCATAACATTGTCGTGAAATTTTTACCGAAGTTTATATTTGTATTGTTCATTTGAACTTTTGCAACATACCATTTCACCTTGTTAGATTATTTAAATATTAAACCCGTGATCTCACAAAATTTTGCTCTCCCACCTGTCTTCCTCAACATCTCCTGTTGACCAAAGTAACAATCTTTCCCTGTAAGCTCAACTGTTCAAATGTTAAAAGAAAGTATGCTGCACCATATCTTGGAGCACGTGATGGGGGAAAACATTAAAGTTCACATTACTCACCATGTCACGCTTTAATGCATCTCTCTCTCGATTCTCCACTACTGCCCCGCAAAGTTGCTATTATCTTCTTTGATAACTCAAAAGAAGAGGAGACATAGCAAGAAAAACAACATTGAAGAGAAACGGAAAGCACAAACTCTCGACACAAGGCAAAAGAAAGCTGTTTACTTTAAGATGCATGATGAACTACTGGTCTCTAATGAAATTTTATAAGATTCTACATCCAAATACAGGAATAATATCGTACATCATGCTCCACTACTGCCTGAAAAGTTGCTATTGTCTTCTTTGAAAACTCAAAAGAAGGGGAGAGAGACAGAAAGAATAACAACATTGAAGAGAAACGAACATCACGAACTCTCGACAGAAGGCACAAGAAAGCTGTTTGCTTTAAGATGCATTACGGCCATGCATATGGTCATTGTTGAATTCCCCACTACAAAACCTATCTTTCTCTTAGCCTCTATTGAGATGTTATACGCATTACATCTAAATGGAGGAATAGTATTGTACTTTACGCTTCAGTACTATAATATATGTACATATCTGTTCAACGCAACCTAAAGAACCATGCTTCTCAAACACAAATCTCTCCCAAAATAAGACAAGTTTTTGAGTGTGAAAATGTTTACGTTCGAAATGTTATTGTTCTTTGGCATGGAAACATTGTAACTCAACACGGGATAATTGCAAACTCAATTATAAATCTATTGCATGAATTCAAATTCAACCCTAAACATTTTATTTAAACCAATATTGTTTAAAACCTTTGAGTGAAAATGCAATCAAGTCCTCCTGGTCAAGTCTCACCTAAAATATCTGACATGGCGGTCCAATCCATGTCACGACTAGTGATCTGGCGTGGACAAATTTACTCGAAATGACGCCATTGTAGCTCAACTCCACAAGCCATCACCCTTGCCTAATGACAGCTTGTTTGTAAAACAAACTAAGAGGTGTCTTGTTCCACGTTTAAAAGCTATGAGTGTGTGGACCAATATATAAGTGTAATGCTTATAGCCTTACAATTATTGACCATGGGCTAAGTGGGATAGACCCTACAATACTCGCATGCGGGTGCGTGAATAATTGCGCACTTAGTACTTTGCATGCTCGTGGACCAAAATGAAAAATTTATCAATGATTATTTTTTTAAAACTTCGAATTTACATTTTTAAAACATGAATAGTTTTGTCCTTTTGATACAATATGTTTGCTCACGAAAGGGTTTCACTATTATATATTCAATGTTTCTCGTTCAATAGTTTTTTTCACTTCTCAATTTTCCTTTCTTTAATAATAATTATAACCTTTTTTCTCCAATTGTTTCCTTTTGAGAGTTCTTGGAGAAATACAAAATTACTATATGGTGTTCTCACTTTGAGACTTTGTTGTATCTTGGAAGATCTTTGTCAATAACCATTAGCAACTTTGTGGGACAAACAATTCTTTAAAGAAAATGTATTCACATCTCAAAGTTCGATTCCATTCTTCCAATTATTTTTTTCAACAATTTTAAAGAATTTTTTCTACGACAATGGAGTCAGAGTCAATCAAAGTCATGAATCAAGACACGGTGATACTGGATTGTTTTGATGGCAACAATTTTTCTCGTTGGAGAGACAATATAATGTTTCTTCTCATTGCCTTGAAAATTTCTTACATTTTGGATCCCAATTTGATGCCTATAGAGGATCCAAAGCCTACCATTAAAGGAGGACAACCAAGTGCAGAAGGCATTGAAAGGGTCAACAAAGAGAAGATAAAACGTGAAGAGGATGAATTGCTTTCTCGTGGACATATTCTCTGAATACATTGTCTGATCGTTTATATGATTTATTCATCGAGATGAAATTTGCTAGAGACATATAGAATGCATTTGAATTCAAATACAAGGGAGAGGACCAAAGTAATAATAATTATTTAATTGCAAAATATTTTGATTTTAAATTTGTTGATACAAAAGCCTTGTTGGAGCAAGTACATGGATTGCAAGAGCTTGTCAGCAAAATTCGTGCTCTCAAGATTAACATCCCACAATCGTTTGAAGATGGAGCAATTATTGCAAAATTGCCTCAAAGTCGAAAAGATTATGACAAAAGGGATGTTGCAAGAGTCAGAGGACATCACTTCGGACCAGATAAAGAATCATCTCTGAATTGAGGAAGAGTCACATTTACGTGATAATTATGGTTTGTATGAGACCAAGGTGAATGTTGCGGAGGGTAATGGTTTTCAATCCAAAAACCACAATAACTTGACAGTCAAGAAATGGTAGAAATTTAAGAAAACACTAAAGAAGAAAAAGGGTTGTTGTTTTGTTTGTGATAAAGAGGGACACTATGCAAAGGAGTGCAGACACTGCAAGAACACATCCAAGGGCAAGAACACATTAACGGTGAAGGCAGATGCAAATGTGGTTGAAGAGAATTCGTGGTAATGATTTTAAACTTGAATAATTCTGAAAAAAAAATTAATGATTTTGTGGCCATGATTTCTAAAATGAATATTCTTCTATCAAATTTGGTTGATTGTTAGATTCAAGTGCATTAGTTCATGTGTGCAACGGCCAATCGTTGTTCAAACATTTTGAAGAGGCTATTGACATGAATGTTTAAGAGGGGTCCAAATGAGAAATAACTCACTTGGAAAGGTTGCCAATAGAGGCACAGTGGAGATAGATTTTAGTTTTGAAAAGAAAGTTACCCTTCTTAATGTGTTGTTTCTACCCGAAATTAGGAAGAACTTAGTTTCTGTTGGTTTACTTTGTAAAAGTGGATCTCGGGTTGTGTTTGAATCTGACAAGGTTATCAGTCTAAGAATGGGCGGTTTGTTAGAAAGGGTTATGCTAGTGATGGCATATATCAACTAAGCATTAATAATAAGACCCAATCTTCTTCTCATATTGTCGAGTCTTCTTTTTTTATGGTATAATAGATTAGCACATTTGTATTTTCATTAATTGAAGAACATGAAAAAGTCAGACTTGATAAATGTTAATAGTGAATTTGATAAATGTGAAATCTTTGCAAAATCTAAATTAACAAGGAAACCATTTCCTAGTGTTGAAAAAAAAATTGAATTTATTAGATTTGGTGCATAGTGACATATGTGAATTTAATGGTATGTTAATTCATGGTGGTAAAATGTACTTCATTACTTTGGTGGATGATTGCAATAGGTATTTATGTGCTTATCTTCTATGATCAAAAGATGAAACATTTATCGTGTTTAAGAAGGCTGAAGTAGAAAATCAATTGGAACAGAAAATTAAATTATACGTTCAGATAGAGGTGGAGAATATATCTTAAATGATTTTTTATCCTTTTGGGAAGAACGTGATATTTTTCATCAAGTTTCAGCACCATACAGTGCACAACAAAACAGTTTGGCTGAAGAGATGAATAGGTCTTTAGGAGAAATGATAATTGGTAGCTTTGAATTTAAAAGCATACAATTAACCATTGGGCATAATCTGGCAGCAGTGATGGTGATTCCACTGGGCTGGTGAGGACTACTTTTATCTTCCACTCCTCTATGTATTTACCACTTTCTTTATCAAACTGAAAATCTAATAGAAAAATTCTGCAGTTAACCTGAAAGATTATGGAACATATGGCAGCACTACCTACCATGCCAGCAGTAATGTCCTCTTCACCTGTATCAAAAACTTGTCTCTGCACTGCAGGCCAGGTGGAGCTACCTGCTGTGCTTGCATGGTTACTGCATCAAACAGAAGATAGGATGAAAAGCCTGCTCCAATTCTTTGGAAGTACAGCACATAGCTTCTGAGGCCTACCATGGTTTTCCTCTATCTCAATGTATATAGGCTACTATGTTAGGCATTCGATTCAAAGAGACGATCCGTGCTGCAATGCGACTGACTCTACCTTAAGCAGTTCATATCCCAGTAATAATACAGTCTAATTAACATGTCATGCCAAAGAAAATGCAGAAGAATCATCCAGCTGATTCATGTACCGTGGGCATCTCCCCCCTCACAAGTATGTGAGTGGCTTTAATAAGGATGTGAACATGATGTTCCTCAGACTTGAGCAGCATACTTTCGAAATCAGATGCTCCATTTGGCTTGATGATGCCTATATTTGGCCGCACAGTGTTTCTCCGGAGAGGTAGTCTTAACCCAGAATGTTTTGGATATCCAGCTCATAATGTTTCTCTACAATAGAGAGTTCTTACTGCGCGGATCTCCTACTCTGAAAATTAAATTACATCAAGAGAATACAAGATTGAAAGGAGATTGTTCGCCCGCCATGCCATAACCGTAAAAAGCGTGACCATGGTGAAAGAAAAGGTCCAAAAAATCCTCACCTTGAAAGCAACATACCGATCAGTCTTATTGCCTAGTGGAATCGAGCATGAGCTTTGTTTACTCAACTCAACTGCATAAACACGGAGAAGAGGCTTCAGATAAAATAACCTAACGAGAAAGAGGGCACGTCACCCGAGCAGGATGTGATGAAATGTACCATCGTAATTTTCTTCGAAGATATAATGCAGTTCATTACAACAACCATTCACCTACTTCATCTCCAGGAAGAAATTCACTCACAAGGCATTCCAAGAGTTCGTGGCATGAGGATAGAAACTATGCAAAAAAGAAAAACCTGACCAAATATTCAAAAACAATGAGGAAAAGAATTTGAAAACAGGGCGACTAGTGACTGATTTACACATGCCACTGAAGCTTACGCCTTAAGATATTCCTTCTACCATTATTTATGAAGTTAGAACTGCAAATTCTTGAGCAAACTATTGTAGAACAGAAAAAATGTCATCCCCTTCATTTATTGCCTAATAAAACAGGAGGCAAGCAACGCAAATTGAATGTAGCATCCACAATGAAGATGAACCGAAGGCGCGGCACTATATACTGACAGATAAACTTGATGAGTTCATGAGGCCGGATCTCCAAGAGCTCTCCAGCCATGACGACGACTATATCACTGATCCACATGAAACGGCGGGTCACAACGCAGGGTAACAGAACAATCAAGCAAAAAGCTTTGTATAAAACTCAATCTCAAGTACCCATTTCATATAAATCCAGCCACGCGCAGTCTCAAGCACATTCCTCATTTCATCAAACAGCAAAATCGCACATCATCACCCAACACTAGACAGGCTAAACTCAGATGGTTCACGCTCTCACGAAGCATGATTCAGCACAGTAATTACAGACACAATCCAAGATCAGTTCAGGATTTACCCAAAAACACCAGAGCACTACATCGATCCGCTCCTCGAACCCGCATTGCCCGCGCAAAATGCACCCGTCGTGATCATGATTGTACTATCCTTCGCAAAATTTCGAGACTGAGGATGACGATCCGATGCTCTGTTACCACGACTCTCTGAATGGTTATGTTAAGTCGCACAGCGGCGGTTGCACCCGCTATTTATATATTATTCATTTTTCAATATTTTGTTTTGTTGTATTACCCAAGAAAATGTTTAAAAAAAAAAGAATAGTCAATTTATTATTGCCAACTTATTACACAAACTTCTTTACTAGCCCTTGCGCAATTGCTTTTTTGGGTCATCTTCTGAAAATTTCGTGCTATATATATATAAAACCAACTTTTCAAATTCGGTGTCTGCTGTCGAAATATCCAATAAACCCTTGATATATAATACTCTGTTAGTAAGTCAGGGTGGGGTAAAATTGTAATCTAACTAGTGAGATGGAGGGCACGGTTTTTTTTCTTTTTCTTTTTTTGTTCTGCTAATATGTGCACCCCAGTCATTAAAGATGGCGAGAAAATAGGAGAAAATGATGTGGCAATGTCTATGAACGTGGAAGAGAAAGCAAATTGATGGTAACTTGCAATTAACTGCCCAATAGCATTAGAAACAACAACTATTAAGATTCTTTCATAAAATTAATGCGGTGCGCGTAACTCGTTTTGTTCTTGAGAATATTAAAAAAAAGTATAATGTTAAATGAATTATGAACTAAGTAATTACAGACAATCCCTCGAGAATTTCGTCAAAAAAGAGCCTGGTTGACAGGGTCTGTCTGGTTCTTTTTTCTTTTTTTTTTCTTTTTCGAATTTTGTCACCATAAAGCCAATCCAAACTTTGCATATAAAAATATCCAGGGAAGGGACGATTTCCAGTTAAACAGTTCTTCGAGTTGTCATCCTGGATTCCTGGAAGTATAAGCTAGAAGACATTGAAATCCATATCCTAGGTGCAATTTCTCCCGCCTTACCCAACCTTGATTTAGGATGAAGACCCGACACCGATGTGTGCGCAGAAGCTCCTCCTGATGCTCATGGAGTCTTGATGTTCATGGAGTTCAACCTGACCAAGATTCCTGAGGTTCTGCAACCAAAGACAGTCGGCCACTGCTTCAGATTTTTGCTTGGTGATCTGTCCTATGCAAATGTGAATGATGTCAAGATGTGCGTGGCTCTGGCATCGGCTCCGTTAATGGATCCAAAGTTGCTTTCTCAACTGAAAGTAGCACGGCGAATTGGAAACTTTTTGGAGTTTGTACGTGTGAAGGATATGGAAGATTTTCTCAAACCGACGTTTAGCTTGTGCAAAGCTTTCCTTTTATGATCACTAGGTTCTAGGAAAGGTTCCACGTGCGCATGCAAGAGCCGACACTACTTGATGAAAGTTCTTCAGAGGTGGCGAGTAGCATAAGAGACATAACCGATTTTGGTGGCAGTACCAGTGTTTTCCTGGAATTGAGCGTCTCATGACAGAAAAAAATGCCGATATTGCTTCTGAATGCATGGTTCTATTACTGAAGGCGGCCCGAGGGAAAGTGCAGCCGGTTTTCTTACTAATCTTTCGAAAGTGAGTGCAATTCTCGAGTCCTGGCAAAAGGGTGCTCCTTCTGTACTGGTCCAGCGAATGCTGCATTCCCTCGGTTACTCCTGTAGGCGATGTTTTCTGCACAGAATGATTTTTGTCAGTGTGGACGTCGGAGATTGCGAAGATTGAAGGCATCGTTGCTGGTGCCGCCGCTTTAGCCAGTGCTGCCACACTGGTAATCTCGGAATTGCGGCAGCTCCCTCATTGTGGTTATATCCATGAAGGTTGTGGACCATGTGACCTGTATCTCTGTTACGTTCCCTCGGTGTGGAATCTAGGAAAGGTTGCTCGGCTCCGGAAGAGCATCGAAAGAAGCTACACGTCTCTTCCTGCTCGCGTGAATTCAGAAGATCACTTTGGCTTCCCAAATAACAGAGAGACTGTTTCAGTTTAAAATATTCTTGTGGTTTACCAAGACTTCCCTCGAATATGGAGAAGTTGCATATATTCAGCAAGCTTGTCACATAATTAATAACAGAACTTCCATCGTCAAAATGAAAGATGACAAACTGCCTGGTTATTTCGAATGCGATCCCGAGACTACTGCAGTTCACTGATTCATGGGAATTCAAATCTAATTATTCATTCCCACGGCATCCATGATTATTTGGTAGCGGGTTCATGTGGATTTATGGCAAGGATCACACGAGAAACTTTGAAACCCTCGACATCGCAAATTGCCAGCTCCAGTGGACTCGGCAATCTGCTCATGCTAAAAGACAGAGAGAGAGAGAGAGCCCAAAGAAAATAGAGCAATTGGGAGTTTTCTGTCATTATTCTAAGAAAACAGGGCACAATGATTCTTGAAATAAGATGCAAGTAGTAGTACATCAAAAACTAAATTCGGAGTTCCACAACCAATGGGCAGTGAGATATGCATAAACTAAGAAAAGCTCACAAAGAACTCCATCTTCCTCAATTCTTCTCAATTAGCTTTTCGATCATGTCCGCAGCTTCCTGGACAGTTGTGATGCTTTGAGCACTTTCTTCCTCCACGCTAATCCCAAATTCCTCCTCGAGTCCCATCACAATCTCCACCTGAAATGCAAAAGAGCAGTGGTCTCATCACAATCCCATTTTATCTAATAAAGGAGTAAGCTGGTAATCGTCGGAATCAGACAAAAAGAAAAACAATTCCAATATCGCAGAAGTACCATCCTGCACCGCTTCAGAATGAAGGGATAGAGTGAAAGTTCGTTAAAGTCTGCAGAAAAGGAAAGACTTGTTGATGAACGGCTTACAGTGTCCAGAGAATCAGCTCCCAGGGTAGCAAATTTCGACTCTCCAGTCACAGCAGTATCATCTGATAAAGCTAGCTGCTTCCTCACTATTTGGCACACTTTATCCACCGTCTCTGGTTTAGCCTGCTCATATCTCCAGTCGATTATTTACAAGTTCTAAAACATGCTTATGGGCTTCACACTGATTGATTAAAAGATTGGCAAGACCAATCCAAGCATTCCCCCACAAGCAAGCAAAATGATATTTTGAAACATAGAATGAATAATATTCTAGTCATCCACTTTCCCCAGAAGGAGCATGTTTCAAATGACTTGATTATTATCACATGGCAAGATCGTTCAATATGAGACAAAAATAATGACCCAGACTTGAGATATGTAAGAACTTGTAGTCACTTTGCTATGCTTTAGTTTTGTTATAATTGACATGACATAGTGATACATACCGCACATAAAACCTGGAAGCGGCGTGCTTTAAGAGAAGGAAAACTTCTGCCACTGATAGGGAGCGAAACAGACCTGAAATTAGCAATCTTGCAGATCGGTACCTGCTAGAAAAGTCAAAATGTGAGAACTATTATATTGCTAGCTAAGTTGATGGCTTTATGCAAGTCACATCAAAAGTACAATGCCAAATGTTTGCTAAGCTTTCAGATATTCAATCTCATTCAAAGTGCAGAAAACCTCAACCAGGTCAGTCAAGCTATATCCTAAATTGCACAGAAAATTTGGAGAATTACATTTCGCCCCCAAGTTTTTTGGATAGTGGCAAGTTACCCCTGATGTTTCAAGTTTTGCAATTTGTTGCCCAGCTTTCCGAAATTGGAGGCCATGTGCCCTCAAACATTGACTCCAGCAAAAAAAAATTTCACATATCTGACCATGTGGTTGCTCATGACTTGTTATGAAGGGCAAACTGGACATATATCATCTATATATGTGAGAAAAAAAATATATAGGGACTACCCAAAAATATATTTCAGAACTACATATCAATGTGCATTTGGCGTTGACTCCGGTCAAATTCTCGCCAGAACTGGTCACATGTTCTTTCTGAATCATTGCTCTACTTTTTACATGTATATACTAATATGACGAATTTTCCCTCCATAAGGAGTCACGTGGTCAGAGCTCCAAGCAGAATTTGATCGAAGCCAACCCAGGGGACACATTGCAATCTATTTCTAAAATTCAAGGGCAAATTGCAAAAATTGAAACATATCAGGCAAGTTTGCAACAACTCTAAAAACTTGGGCCATATGTAATTTGCCCCAGAAAATTTATCGAGTTTTCGAACCAGTAGATTATTAGCAATCATTAGACCAACATCAAACCTCAAAAACCTTTGGAAGCTGATGGAGATGCTACTATTTACCGTCACCAATAACCACAGTAATGAGACAGCAAGAACAAACTAAAATAAGTAGAAAAAGAAAATGCATAAATATGCAAAAGCTGCTACCTGAGAGCAACTTAAGAATATCAAAAAAGACCAAACTAGATTAATCACCAGAAAGGGTGCTCAAGTTGAAGCCCCACATTTACAGCTTGCTAGACGAAACAGTTAGAATCATGAGCAGTGCAGCCACAAAGCAGCAGGAAGCCAAAACCAAGTATCGCCAGCCTGAACTCATTATTAATCTCAGACAGCTCATTTAATCAATCTAGATATTTAAAAAGCTCATTTGGCAGTGCTGTAGCTTTCCAATGTAGTTACAAAATGCTTACGCAGTTCACCCACTCCTCTGGTAGCAGACTACTGCCACAAACGGGACTGTTTTTCGAAAATGCTTATGCAGTTCACCCACTCCTCTATCTACCCAGACTACTGCCACAAACGTGACTGCTTATTGAAAACCGCCAAAACACGTACTCATCTCCCAACAACCCCTATCAAATCCTTAACGTAGCCAAAAATTCACTCTATTTGATCAATCATCACACACATCTTCCAAGACAAACATTCTAAACCAGCATCTCCCGTCCAGCAGACATCTAAATCCAGGCTCTAATCACATTGAAAGTCAAGCAACTTCCTTCTTTTTTCCATGTCAAGTTGAATGAAACACCACTGCTCGATCAATCCATGAAAAACTCAACATTTACCACACCATAATGGACACCACCACCAAAACATAAGCACATTCATCCTAGCCTGGAAATAGCTAATGCCAAGCTGATAGCACGCCTTGAAAATCTTCAAACAAAAGAAATAAAAAAAATCGCACCCTGCATCCAATGTCAATCGTAAAACCGCATCCCATCAACCGCAGCGATCGAGCACCAAACAAAACCAATCACGCAGAATCGACACTCGCGATCATCCAAAAGCATCAAGCCTCATCACAACGACAAACCCACATCAAGAAATCTCGAATCGACCGATACCCATTACCGTACCTGCGCCTGCTTCAAAGTGAACGAGGCGCGAGCCGGCGTTGCGGTGGCGGAGGCCATTCCGAGCTCCGATTCAACAGAAGCCGAACGAACTGAAGGGGAAGAGAGAGAGAGAGATCTGGGATATCACAGAGAGAGAGAGAGAGAGAGAGAGAGCGTGACGAGCGTGAGAGGGACAAACGCTACATATATAGGGGGAAGAGTGGGAGTGGGAGCGGGAGCGAACGGAGGGCGTGTAGGACACTGTTTGGTTTGGTTTGGTTTGTTCGTCGTTTGTAGTTGAGATTTGTGGGCTAATTAAGAGCGGCTTTGTTTGTATCGAAATCGCAGGGGGCTTGTTTGGCTACGGGGCTTATCCTATCCCGTGATCGGACAAGACCCCCAATTCCATTTTCCAAGGGGCTTGGTTTCGGGCACGTGCGTAGTAGACAATTATTTCATCCGTCATGTCACGTGATCAGTATTAATCACTTTCATTGGGCGGCAAAATAAAGCTATTGAGTCAAAGTGGCTTGGTTAGGCAAATAAGGATCGAACTCTCTGCATACCATGTCCAGCTTCGAGTCATGGTGTCAACAATCTCAAATGTCTTGACATTGTTCTCTTTTTAACCACTATACTGTTTTTTTTTTTTCTAAAAAATGGACATTCGTTAGGGAAATAGTCACAAAAAACTCTCAAATTATATTTATTATAACAGATTTACTTTAAACTTTTTTTTGAAATATCAAAAATCACAAACAATGCTCATTGTAACACATTTACCATAAAAAAAAAAATTTCTTACGACATTAAAAATCCAGAATTTGTACTAGAGTGACATATTTACCCTCCAATACTTCCTCGGATGATATTCCAGTCAAAACGATGTCATTTTTATTTCATTTAAGCCACGTGGGTACTATATCTACAACGCTTGCCTTCTGTAGATGGAATTTTGACGGAAGATAAACGTGTCACATAGATATAAATTTGAAAGTTTTGTTGTTACAAAAA
>BCNH02000008.1:31502586-31529652 GCA_001662345.2 Metrosideros polymorpha var. glaberrima
CAGTACGTCGATCCGTTCCCAGACCTACATTGCCGACTCGAAAAACGCAAAGCGTCGTGATTACGATTACATTCCAAGAAAAATTCGAGACCGGCGGTGACGCTCTACGATCGCAAGCTCTCTGAATACGTTCCGAATCTGATGAGGAAGCGCCAAAAGAAAAAGGGAAGAACACTTACAGTTACGCGTGGATAGCGAGAGAGAGAGAGAGAGAGAGAGAGAGGTGAGAACGAAGAAACGATGATGGAGGAGGAGGAGGAGGTGGTGGTGGTGGTGTTTGGTTGGGTTTGCAGAGTGGCGGTTGCACCCACTATTTATATATTACGCAATTTTCAAAAGTTAACGTCATTGAGAAGTTACCATTCTCTCCAGCGCCATTCCTTAAAAATCGGCCACTGAAAGTCTCGCTATTTACATATTAGTCCTTCGAATTTCTCTGTCGCTCTCTCTCTCTCTCTCTCTGTGTCCAGCCTTGTCATATGCTTGTGTGGATAGAGATATATACATGTAATGGGTTAGATTTGGAAGAAATTGAGAAAGTGGGAGCAAATGTCGGTATTGGTTAAAATAACGGAAGATATATTGATATAAGAAAAACAATCCTGGGGGGGTGGGAATCGATTGTGAATGTAATGGCAAGAATTTTGTGCCATAATTTGGACAAAGTGAAAGATTATTTTCCTTTGGAGTAATGGTTATTTAATTGTAGGTTGGGATGGGGACCAGTAGTAATACTTCTCTCTAAGATAAAAGTAATAGGAAAATTGGCCTAAAGAGTAGATGTCATCCATATCTATGTCGTGAACAAAGTCCTGACTTTTAAATTTGGCGTCGACTTTATAGATATGCAAAACACTCTTATCTTGTCTCGACATAAAAATATAAAGAGAGAACATCGGGTATAATGTATTGTTAAATTCAGGTCTATTGGCCAGTTACTCGACAAATCTTCTACTCTTATGGTGCATGAATCGTTACCTTTGAAATTTTATATTCATAAACTCATGCTAGGAATCATCCAAATCTATCTTGAATAGGCCACGTGTACAGCGCGTTTGAAGAAAATAATTTAGCTAAAAGAAACCATCCTCGTATTATCCTAAACCATTTAAGAGGGACAATCTGTTATAGAAAGTGTCATTAGAATCAAGTGACCTGCGAAAACCTATTGCTAGCTCAATGTTGTACTTTCTCTAACCTAAAATCTCTCTCTAAATTCGAATATTTTGTTCTCTTGTATATAATAATCTTAGCCACTACATCTGAGCAAAAAGTGAAAAAGATGAAAGGTTAAAGTCCCATTAAAGCACTCCAAAATAGATTGGTTGCAAGTCGTAAAAGCAAACATAACGCGTCCCACATCCTACCATGTACAAAATGCTCGACCACTCTTTTCTAGGGGTCACTTTGGTGATAATAAACAAAATAAGTCCGGATTCCTTTTCATATCGATAATTCCTCTTTTGCTTAAGAAAATGATGTTATTTACACTCAAGAGTTGGCATGGTTGTTCGAGCCAATAAGGGACTTCCAGTCCGGAAATTTGTTTGAATCCCATCAAATGCATGCGAATCAATATACATCTGGCACATCGACACCAGCCAAAGGTCACAAGACTTACATGATGCTCTATTGGCCTCTGGGTAGTCGTGTCTTTGCACTCATGCTTATGAAGTACAAAAGATAAGATTAAAGATGTCATTTTTTATATCAAGTTTGCTATATCTAGAATAACACGTCTAGATTGATCAAAGAATAGAATTTATTCAGCTTCCGAAGTTACCATGTGTTTCGTACGGCTTTTTTGCAGCTCCCATTGTTGTGAAATAGGCTCTTTTGCCTTTTCGAGGAGTTTGGTAAAAATCTCAGGAAAAATTCCAATTAATGGCTTAAAGTGCTTTCGTTTTTTTAAATAAGGGTTTGAAATAGACCTCATTTCAATTAAGAGCTTGAAATTCCCTTATTGTTTCAAAAGAAGACTTGAAGTGGCCAAATCGTCTCAAATAAGGGCCTAAAGTGGATATTATTTCAAATAAATGCTTAAAGTGGCTAAATTGTCTCAAAAAAAGGCCTAACCAAGAACATTTTCGTCATTTACTTTTTTTTGAATTTTTTTCTTCTTTTCTTTTATTTCTTCCATTTTCTGTTTTTTCTTTTTCTTTTTCCCTTCCCCTCTTCACTCTGCCAACGTCAATGGCCAGTGGAGCTGCCTGACTCTGACAGCGACCCTTGCCTAACGCCCTCGCCAGCGTCAAGCGAAGGTCGCCTTGGCAAGGAATGCCCTTGCTATGTCAGGCAAGGGCAACCCTCGCCCGACACTAGCGAGGGCAACCCTTGCCCTCCCCTAGGTTGGTGAGGCTAGGCGAGGGCAAGGGGGGCCCTCATCGGATCTGGTGAGGAATGCCCTCATCAACCCAGGCAAGGGTGACCCTTGCCCAATGCCGACGAAGGCAAGCGTCGCCCTTGCCAGCGTCGAGCAAGGGCATTCCTCGTCGGATCTGGTGAGGAACGCCCTTGCCAACCTAGGGTGGCCCTCGCCCACATAGGCAAGGGCGGTCCTAGCCCCACGGCGACGAGGGCGACCCTCGCCCGATGCTGGCAAGGCGGGCTAAGGATGGAAGGAAAAAGAAAAGTAAAAAATATATTTATAATAAATTTGACTAAAATGCCCCTTCTCCGATGATCGGAATTATAGCTAGTCTTTATTTGAGACGATTTAGCCACTTCATGTCCTTTTTTGAAATAATAATGGCACTTTAGGCTCTTAATTGAAACGAGGTCTACTTCAGACTCTTATTTGAAAAAACGAAGGCACTTCAGGCCCTTAATTGAAATTTTCCCAAAATCTCATGCAAAGCTACTAATAGAAGCTTTGAGATACTATAATACTATTTAAAGATTATTTTATCAGAACAAAGTACCCATGCACAAACCCTTTCTTACTATTATTTATTTCAAATTTATTTTAATATATTTACCTAGAAGGAATGTTATTGCTACTGTTCTAGAAATTTAAAAATAAAAAAACTAATACTACCACTATGTTAATTTTACAATAAAATTAATAATAAAAAAATTATAACAATAATAACAAGGGTTATTACCACAAAAAACTCTAAACTGATAAATCTGTGCCAAATTTATCCCACACTAATTTTTTTATCTCAAACTGGTATACATGTGACAAATTTACTTAAAACTAATTTTTTCACTACCAAAAATTTCAAACTAATATATTTGTGACAAATTTACTCTAAATTTCAGGGTTTGTCGAAAAAGATGAATTGAGCCATGTTACTTGAAGAAACCTCAACTAAGTAATTATTATTTTTTATTTATAAAAAAACAAAGTTTGGAGTAAATTTGTCACAACTCACAAGTGTACCAATTTGGGGTTTTTCATATTATATTAACCCTAATAACAATTTAAGAATATTTGGGAATGAAACTTTGGTATGACTAGAATGGCAATCGAACCAGAAAATTTATAGGCAGAAACCAGTAACAGTGTAAAGTATGTACGAATCCTTTTGCCAAGATTTTGCAAGCAAATTGCTACAAATGCTTGAACTACAAAACAATCACTCACTTCACCACCATCTCAGACACAAAATTTTATGGGAAACCCCTCTAAGATCACAATTCAAGCACCCCATGCTCATTGAATTGCTCTCGATCCGCCCTGTGCGCTTCAGATCTTCTGGAAATGAGCATACTGCATTCCGAATTTACATCGGAAACCAGATGTTCCATTAGTCTGGCCTTACTGCCATTAATGGTTACTGCGATCAGTCGGTGATCCGGGGACAAAGGGCACGAATCCTCGCCCTCCAAACACAGGGCGCATGAACGCGTCATCAAACTTCCGCCAGTAGTAGTGTACAGTGTTGGTAGGAGTTGTTAGAAGCATGCGTAAGCTCGATGGCCGTGGGACGTTTTGGTTGCTCTCTATGCCCTGGCCATTGCCGTTGCCAAGGAGTGGCACAATGAAGGACTTGGGGGTAGTTGGCTCGGACGAAGCCATGCGGACTAAGTGCTTCGGTGAAGGAAGCAAGAGCCGGATGAGAGGTTTGGTCATCAGCCCAAACACCTGGAGAGAATAAGAGAGAGAGAGAGAGAGAATTGTTCAGGCAGGTTGAAGTGGATTAAAGCAGTATGCAACTCTTTCGCATCTCCTATAAAACATATGAGTACTGACTTACCGCCGTGCTGAATAGAACGACCGTGATGGTACTGGTGATCATAAACGCATTCTTCCTCTCTTTTGTCTCGGACATAGCAGCGAACTGCATCAACATGCATAAGGGGTTGGCAAAAGCATGTTCTTGACTAATAAAACAATCTAGAAAGATCAAACTGACTGAATAAAGTTTCACGTTGTGATTTTGTCTGCTTTTTACCTTATTGTAAGCAAGAGCCATGGACACAGCACCGCGCATAAGACCAGCCCACCATATTACAACCTGCAGAGTTTCTCATTAAGAAACAGATTCCGCTGACATGTTCTGAGTAATTAACTAGAAGACTTCGGGCCCTGTATGTGCGTGAAAGAGAGAGAGAGAGAGATCACCTGTTGCTTGAACTTAAGTTTCTCATGTGTAGATTTCTTAGTCAAGTTGGATAAAAATGACAGAGGGAAAACAAAGGCTGCTCTTCCGATCAGAACCAGTCCTATCAATATGGAGCTAAACTGGACTGACATTTTGGGACTGAAAGCAAATGAAATGAAAGAAAGAAACGTGTTCAGTACATAAGAAGTGCTATTTACTGCATTATTGTTCTCGGCTGAATGTGTAATAAATGCCAGGAACATATGCATAACTGACCTATCGCTGACAACGCTCCATCTCTCAATGTCCAAGGCATCCATGCCAACATAAAGGAATATAAAAATCTCAGCAACAAATGACAAAGTTGCAAAAGTGTGCCTGTGTTTTTGCCAAAGAGCAATTAGTTTTGTAGTAATGAATGCAAACCATTTCAACTGAACGAAAGGAGAAATGATCGACGTACTTAGTGGTCACCCTTGAACTTTCAGTGACATTATGCCATGTGTAGTGTGACATGACGATTCCGCAAAAGAATACGGTGAGGATGGCACTTAAGTAAAAGAGCTGCACAGATAAATTTAGAATTTTACACCATCATCAGTGTTTGACAAGCTTCCAGTCATATGTTAGGAAGAACAACAGAAAATAATAAGAGAGATAATTGGAGAAAATCATACTTCAGCCAGCATATACGACATGTATGCCATGAGAATCATGAGAGCAACTTCACGGTCAGTGGAGTGCCTGATTTGAAAGACAACAGAGTATATGAGCAGGAATAGTGGCTGCAGCTTCTATTTATAATGCAAGTTGTTTGTAGCAATGGTGTATACTTATGTGACTAATGCATACCTGCCAAAGTAGAGTTTTCTGATGATATAAGCACTAAGCAATCCAGTCTGCAGGGGACAGCACATGTTGCAAAGGATAATGTTATGGTTGGAATTATTATTCTCTCAAAAGGGTCGGTGCACATGAGAGAGGAGAGCGAATCTCACCAAAACTCCCAGCAATGTACTCAGGATAAATAAGTACAAAAAGTTGCCAACAAACTGCAATGCGATGCTTGAGTTGATGTGGGAAAGATCAAAACTTTGAATCGCATTGAAAAGAACCACTGAAGTAGCATCGTTTACAACACCTTCTCCGAACACTAGACTATACAACAAGGGAGTTTCATCCTGATTAAGGACCTGCAGCAATAAGTTAAATAAACAGTGTCCAGAGATGGCAATCCTTCGAAAATTTTGAACCAGGTAATGGTTCCAAAGGCTATCTTACCTGCAAGGTACAGACGGAATCTGTAGCAGAGAATATTGCTCCAATTGCTGCAATCAACGGAGAAAGTCAAAGGAAACAAAGAAAATAACGAGGAACCTCTTCAGAAGGGAAAAAAAATGAGATGTCAAGTTACTGGGAAGATAAAGGTAGTTTTTAATTACCAAGATAATCTACTATATCCAGTTTATGGAAGTTCAATCCCTCAAAAATGTATTTGGCACCTAGGACAAAAGATAGCAAACATTATTAAACTGTAAGATACATTAACAGATAAACCCATGTCAAGATTTTTAGAAAAAGAGAGGGAAGAGTAAAAAAGAAGAAGAAACCGACACACTGGAACATGTCGATTATCAGATCATATAGCATGTGAAAAGAGGAGAATGAAGTAACAAAAAATGCAATCGTGAATCTGGTGCAGGACCTGGGCGGATGAGAAACACTTGGGAAGGTCTTACTCGAATAAAGTATTAAGCATACCTAACGAAATGATGCCAAAGGATATCAGAGTTCCAACTGCACCGAAGAGTATGATTGTCATAAAATTGCGGAAAAACTGCTTCTTCTTCACCTGGAACCTGGTAGAGGAAGGAAAGGAAGCTCATAATCACGCATGACCGTGTCTATATATAAGCACACCCACTCGAAAGTTAATGCTTCCCCTTTTGATTCTCATTAAGCTCTGTGTTTGCGCGTGTGCGCGTAATTTAATCATAAGTTGCAACCCAGTTCAAAAAATAAGGCAAAGTGGACTTTTGGGTAAATTCGACACATTGAAAGAACTATAAGTTATTAGATTATGACTCTTGCTAATTTAGACCAAGCATTCCAATCACAAAAGAACATGTTAGTTCTTTATGATAGAAACAGCATTGATTGACAAATAAAAGCAGGATGCTGCAGAAGCTCAAACTTACCCGGCATTAAATATGATGGGTGGAAGAAGATAGATAAAGAAAAGATCTTCACTGAATACTAAAAGATGGGAACTCTTCCCTCGAGTAGTAAGCAGAATGACAACTCCGGTGCAAAGACCCTGCAATATAACTCAAACTGAATCAAAATTCAGCCCATGATAACCCCAACTCAACCCTCACAACATTCTAAAACTCAAATTCAGAAATTCCATCGTATAAATCTTACAATCGCGAGGGCCGTGATCGACTCGTTCATCCATCGATTCTCCTCCAACAGGTGACCAATCACAATACAAGCACAAAGCAGTGCAACAAAGAGGTTCATCGACACAACCGAATCATGGTCGGATGTGAATGATCCCAATTTGCTAAAGATGGAGCTGGGATCGATCGCCATGGTTGCAGCAGCAGTGGATCAAGCTCACAAAACAAAACCCCTGGAATCAACGGATACCCAATTCACTGTATCTCTTACACAAAGCCAAAATGTTCTAGGGTGCCCTCTGATCTTGAAAATTGGATCCGAAATCTGGAGATTCATGAAAACCCAACTCTGGTTTCCTCAGTCAACGAAAATATCTGCAATGTGACAGGTAAAAAACTCTTAGAGCTTTAAGTATAAGAAAGACACAGAGGTTCCTGTACGAGAACTGGGAAAACTAATGGAATATTGGCAGAAAGTAAGTCATCAAAAGCTCCAGCCTTCCCTAATGGTGGACCACAAAAAAAAAAAGCACCGAACTTTAACTTTGTAAAAAAGGAGTGGTTGTCCGAAAGCAAAGCCAAACAACAAAAGAACATTTGAGTTCAAACCTATAATTCAATCTTCCGCTTACTTATGCACCAAATTTGCTGACAATACCAAGCACAAATCAAAGCTCAAACAAGAAACACCGACCTATCAGAGTATCACTGACCCATGAACGAGCTTCGATTCTGCACATTCACAAGCATAAATGAAACATGTTCAGCAATCCAAGCATAGTCTTGTTGTCGAATTAAGCTGAACTTGATGAATCTAGAGAGAGAGAGAGAGGATATTTCAGTGTTTAACAGAGAAAGCTCAATAAGAGATGCCAACTGCAAGAAGCCACCAAAAGCAATGGACGAATGGAATTTCGCTTCTTACAAACCTGCAGACACATGGACAGTTTTAAAATCTGAAGAAGGAAAAAGTGGCTGACCGCTGATTACGCATCAAGATTCAAGATTGATGATATTCTGGTACTGGGTGACAGGCCATAAACGGTGGGCTTCTTAGTTTCTTGGAAGTTAATGGACGGAGGAGAGAGACAGAGAGAGAGAGAGGAGAGAGAGAGGATCCACACCTGTACAGAATGATGGTGTCTCTGTCACAGAGACTCTGTGTACAAAAATATCCAATCAAAGGCGGAAGCATTTCTTGGACACGACAAAGATTGTAATGAAAGAAAAGGAAGGGTCTTGGTCTTTGGTACAGTTTGAATGAGTTAAGAGAATACTGCCATGGACAGTGATGGAGATATAAACAAATGAGAAGTGCTTGTCTTGTTCATCATGTCGTGCTTTCTCATTGGCGGACACGAGAGTGATTTTCGGTTGGTGATGGCGAATCCATCAACAGGGTGAAATCGAATAATATGGAAATTGGAACTTGTCATAAATTGCAGATTCGTTTAAAGTTGTTGCCATTTCCCCTGGAATTTTCTAAATATGGGCTCCCCATGAGAAAAAATTTTTACATGCCTTTTTATGGGATGTATGGAAATATAATTAGTAAGATGCCATGGATCATGTCGCATGCAATGCAAATGTGTGGTCCGAATATTCAAGAAATTGGATCAAAAGAGTAAATTGTTTCGGATCTTTGGAGCGCATTTTTGTTTTCCTTTCGAAAATCTAACAATGGAGGATATATTTTAAGTTTTATATCGTAAAAATCATTAAACACTTTCATATAGTTATATTCATATATTTAGAAGAATTTCAAATGTCTGCCTGCAGTTTTGAATAAATGTCGAGTTTCAAACCCTACGGAAAGAGAAAGAAAAAAGGAAAAATGCAAATTGATTCGATTTTATGTGTCTGTATTTATGCATTTTATAGGATTTCAAATGTCCACATCAAACACACGTATCCCTTTGATTTTAGACAAGTTCTTGAAAGTCTTTGGGAATCCTTCAAATTATTGAACCAAAGGGAAAAGGGTGAAGAAAAGGAAGAAGAAGTTGCCAAATCGACATTGGCAACTACACCGGTGTCTAGTCAAATCTCAAATTGATGCCAGAGTCCCTGTCGTGGTCCTCAATTTTATTATTTATTTATTCACGTAAATATATTTCTAATTTTGTTAAAAAAATGTTTAGTTCTTTAAGTCAATGTCAAAACGGTGCCATGTTATGGCCCTGCGTCTACTTTAACGTAAGCGCAGGCGTAGCAGTTGGGCCGCATGCTCAGGCGTTCATTATTCTTTCCGATCAATTTTCATCATGATTCTCTTCATTTTAAATGTTGAATGCTTTAAAAATACTTTGTTCCTTTTTATTTAGGGAGGGGGGCGATGAATTACAAATCCACTGAGACTTAAAATTGTTAGTCGAGAGTCGAGACCGATCAAGTAGTTGATTAAGCGGTCAAAGCCTTGGTTTGCAAGTTGAAGATCACAGGTTCGATTCCCTAGTTTATTCTCGATCTCAAGAAACCTTAATTAGTCTGCGAAGGACGGGTTGTGACTTAGGTGTATCGTCGGTTTTGAGCTTTCTACTCGCACTCGGAGGGGTTGTGGTGACGAGCTCGCCCAATGAGCAGTTGATGTTTGCTGACGCCCTTAAACCAAACCTTCTAACAGCGAGTGAAGTATGTCTCAACCCCGTCGAGACCTTCTTCAATTTTTCCTACTCGAAAGGGAAAGATTGTTAGTTGTTTGGTCTTTGCTAATTCCATTCAACACATCAATGCCTAGGACGAGGACAAAAACAAAGAGAAGCCCAATCCCATGGGCCATGGGCCCGTCCATCGGGCTCTAGAGTGTGTAGCCACTTCGTCGAAGCTTTACCTGTGACTGACAAAGCCTATCCATTCCATGCACATATTAATCACCATGTATTAATTTGGAAAACACAAGGAAGTAAACCTACGTAAACACAGTAAATTCAGACCAGATGATTTTTCAAACTCGCGCGTCGGATACTGCTAATTTCCGGGCTTCGATTTTACTCAATCGATTTTGTGTAGATATTATTGAAATAGGCTAAACATGTGTTGCTTTCCCAATTGTAACGAAAATGGCGAGTCACGGAAAATTTTCCACAGCTGAAAAAACATAAATATGAAAAAAGGGAATGCAAGCTCTGGAAGAGAGAGATCAATGAATTGATTTTTCAGAAGGAGGGACCTGAGTTTTGACTTTTTGCTGCCACTTATAGCAGTAACTTAAGGAAGGAGAAGTGGACAGGACCACTCCTTGTTTGGTCCCTTTCTCTTATTGGATCTGACTGTTGTGTGATAAAACACACACAGCACTATCATTGAAGCCCTCGTCTCATTCATTAATATCAGTTAAGGCTGGATTTGATTCAGCATTCTCAAGAAGCTTTCGGCCTCCAAAACTCTTTGAGAAAATATTGGGATGTTTGGCAATTAGCTTTCGACCAAATTTTAGTTTTGAAAATGCTGAAAGCCCAATACTTAAGGAACTAGCATTGAGCTTTCGGTATTTATAAAATTGAACAAAACCCACCTTAAATGGGTCTTATGTCCCCATAAAAAATAGGAGGAAGAAGATTAGGGCATGAGGTGGTGGCATAACTAGGTTAAAAGCTTTCGTCGACCTCTTTATCAAAGGCTTGGGACGGATTACTGAATTAGCTCATCCGTTATCCTAGAGTTTAAGCTCATCAATGTATCCTCATCGACATGTACCGAAAATCTTTCCTCACGAGACAGCAAATGCCCAAGTCACGAGTCGGCTCCTAATCGATTCACAACATTGGCTAAAACTTATAACTCTATGCAAGACGGTCGACCCATGTACCATGAAGCTACAAGTCAAACCGTACTCTAGCGAGGTACACGATCAAAAACCCCTTTCAAGCACGGTCTAACCTAGCAAAAAGAAGTACAAACACTAAAGCGGCGAGGGCGAACTTTAGCCTCCTTCAAGGAAATTGCTCTGAAAAGCCAGACGACGCCAAGAGATTTTGGACTTCACTTTTGGCGACAAAGAATTTGCATTTCTTAGAAATTTAAGTATTGTATTGCCATATACTAAAAAGATCGATGTAACCTTTTCTTTACCGAATTGCATTCTGAATTAACATGAAAGAATCGAAAACCAATGCATTTTTGTCCGATTGTAAAAAGTGCAATCAAATTCAAATTTTTTTTAATTTCGTGTAATTAAGTCTTTCGAATAGAGGTTCAATCTGGTTTCGTGGCACAACAAAATCTGACTTTCGTTTTTTGATATGTTAATTTATGTACGATGATGTGACGCTGATGCAACATCACGTCAAATCAAATTATTTTAAGAAAAGGAATATACAAAAGCCAAAGTTTTATAAAAGAAAAAATGAAACAAAGAAAAGCCAAAAAATTAAAGAAAAAAGAAAAATCGAGTAAAAATCATAGAGAGAGATAGTGGGACTGTGGGGTGGCCCGGTGGGGATCTACTGGTGGCGCCGCCCCCAATCTTCAAACTCACGGTGCCTCTGTCCCGCCACTTAATCAAGTCAGTTGTCGCAGCCAAGTTGATCAATTATTTCGAATGAGAGATGTGGAAAACGTGGTTCTTAAATTAATTTCAAGCGAGAAATGCTACAATTCAATTACAATACCTGTCACATCTAAATCAAGCATTCAACCGCTGGGACAAATCCTCAAAAGCTCGATCTATATTTTCACATCTTTATGTGAGAATCCTCATATCGCATCCTTGACAATAATAAATATACGTTGTTGCTTGCCTATTGTCATTTACATCAAATTACGTTTAACTATTGAGGTTAATCGCATATAGTTATTCACTTACATCCCCAATTTTTAATTTCGGAGCGAGATCTTTTGCTTATGTTATATGGATGCTCTATCTTTTGAATTATTTAAATTGGTTAGTTCTTTATTTCCTTTTTTCTTTTACCGACATAATGCATTTTATCTACTAAAGTTTGAAGGGTATTGTCCAAGCTACCCCTAGAATTCAGGAGTGACCACGGGCTGGTCCATTGGGCTCTAGTGTGTTAACCACTTCCTCCAAGCTTTACTTGTGATTGACCATGCCTATCCATTTCATGCGAATATTTTAGCCATAGATTAATTTGGAAGATATAAGTATACCAAACAAACGAAATGTATTTAGACCAGAAAATTGTTCAAATTCGCGTCTTGGATACCGCAAATTACCGAGCTTCGATTTCATTTAATCTGCGCATGACAATATTTCTGTTTCACAATTTCCATTCTAGAAATCATTCTGAAACATATTTGGAACAAAAATCCATTTGGTAACGCAATTTCATTTTTCTATTTCTAGAACAAATTTTTGTTTCATAAATCATTTTGAAATATAAATAAGAAGTTATCAACTTCTTGATTTCTGTTCTAGAAATCAGAAATTTTCTCTCTCCTCTCTTTCTCTCTCTTCATGACTAACTTATCTCTCTCTCCCGGCTCCCCACCATCGCTGCCTGCCACTTGTCGCCCACAGCCCACCCGCTCGCCTGCCCGTCGCCGCCGCCCATCACCAATTGCTGCCGGCCATCCACTACCCGCCCATCTCCAGTTGCCACCTGCTCGCCAACCATCGTCGTCCACCGCCCGCCACCGACCACCACTGGTAGTTGATCGTTGCTGACTATCACCTGTCGACTGCCACCAGTCGCCCTCGCTTTCCGCCACTAGTTGCCACCATTGCTCACCGGTCACCACCGCTCGCTGATCACCGCCATTTGCTGCCTCATCGGTTGTCGCTGCCCTCACCGCCCGCCTTTCGTCGCCAATCGTTGTCACTATTCGCCGGCTGCCACCTCTGGTTGCCTCCACCATCTGCCGCCCACTAATTGCCGCCTTCCATCGTTGTCCGGTACCGTTAGGAAAATATAAATTTTATATTGTTATCAAACGAATTTCTATTTCGAAAATAAAAATTTCGTGTCATTATTAAACGCTTTTTTCTACTCAGAAATTGATTTGTGAAAGAGAAATAGAAAAATAAATTTCTTTCCAGAAATTGACTTCTAGAATAACAATTTTGTCATGTGCGCCCTTAGTCAAGTTTGTGTAGATAAAATCGAATCGGGCTAAAAATGTGTCGCTTTCCCCTCCTCCAATCGAAACCAAAATTAGTAGTTCCATTTCTTTTCCTATTTGTATTCAAAAAACCGAAAATAAGTATTTCAACATGCCATAGAGATTTCTATCTTGAGACTATGCCTATTATTCCATCATTAAGTTTTGCATGCAACGAAAATGCTGAGTCACAGAGAATTTTCTACAGTGGAAAGCAAACAAATATGAAGGAAAGGATCGCCTTTTTGGTACCACTTTTAGTGCAAATTATGTAGGAAGAAGAAGTGGACACAGGACCACTCCTTTCCATCAATATCACCTAATCTTCTTCTGTTCATATCAAAATGGGAGGAAGATTAGGGCATGAGGTGGGGGCTTGATTGGTTAAAGCTTTCGATGACCTCTTTATCGTAGGCGCGAAACCGGTTGCTACAGTAATATTACTTGAACCGGACACAATTGAGGAAAATATCTAAGTTACAAGTCGACCAGCTGAATCCCACTTGCATCATCGGCTCAAATGTGTAACTTCATGGAAAACAATCAACTCGTCTAACATTGAACTACACACGATCGGAAAGCCCATTTCAAGCACAATCTAACCTAGCAAAAAGGAGTACAAACATCTAGCGACGAGGGCAAACTTGAGCCTCCTTCAAGGAAATTGCTTCAAGAAGCCAGACGACAGCCGAAGGGATTCAGACTTCACTTTTGGCGACAAAGGATTTTGCATAGCTTCGCAAGCTAAGCATCGTATTTTTCAAGACAACGCATTGGATATGAATATAGCAGCATGGAAAGAGTTCTAGGAATGCACAAGATTCTTCTTCTATTCTGGTCCTATTATAAAATGTGACTAAAAACATGGTGCGACCTTTTCTTTACCGAAGTGCATTCAGAACTGACACGAGAGAATCGAAAACCCACGTACTACTTTTGCCCTAGGCAAAGGTGATGGCATCTATTGCATTGTGCTCGTAACAAGTAACGAGCACCTCCCAAGTTGGATTCAAAGTGCTAGGGCCGGTTTCTGCATGTTTCAGATGCTCCCATTGTCCCCATCCTTCTCAGAGACTCGACAAGTCGTTTTCACATGTGTTTTTAAGAGTGAAAATCGCGGCCGCCGTCTCCAACATTTGGCATAACATATAATCTAATTTTAGATAGGAGTGCACGGTTTCCGAAACCTATCCTGTAAGAACCGGTTCCCTAGTTTTTTGAATCTGAAACCTAGCCTGCGTATCCTGAAACCTAAAAGTTTGGGACTCACCTTATCAATCGGTTCTAGAGTTGGTTTCAAGGTCTACTCGAGAACCTTTCAATTTCTTTTTTCTTTTTCATTTATTTTCGTTTTTTTTTTTTTCATTTTTAGTTAAGCAAAAGAAAAGTGGACGCAACAACAAAAATACTCATTTGTCAATAGCAAGTAGCAACATTTCTTAAAAGATGAACACGTAAAGAAAAAAAAGAGAAAGTTCAAAACAAGTTACTATCGTTTATCAATTCCTAATTCAGGAATCGGAAATCGAACCGCACAATACTAGTTTCACTTTTTTTGGAATCGGGAATCGTACCTGTTTCTATAGCCGGTTTGGTCCAATTTTCGATTCTACCCTAGATCATGCTCACTCCTAATTTTAGACGTTTCACAATGGTACACTCCAAGTCTTAAATTTTTTGAAAAAAACGAATAATGTCGTTCGTATTTCTCCTTTTCTTGGACCGACCTTAATTTGTTGTTGTTATTTAACTCATTTAATTTCTGTTAAAAGTGCTTATTATGCCATTTATAAAATAAAAAGAACAAATTGGATTTATGTCCCAAGTTTCATCAATGTGAAGCCCCCTTGGAAATTAAACGACGAGGAAGAATAGCCCTCGTTTTACACGTGAGCTTTCCCTTTACACAAGACGCGGCCCACACTGTTGTTATTCTTCCCATTAATAAAAGATTGCTTTTCACGAAACTGATGCGAATTATTGACAACATGAATAAAATATTCGAGGTGGGAATATCTCCTCCTCCTTTTCCTAATAAATAAGAAATTATAAGGCGGAAACTAGAGTTTTTGAAGTGTACTCCCTTAGAGTAACTAATCCGGATATATCATCACTTTCATGTAATTTACTTACTGGGTACTAATACAAGATGGAAAGAAAAATGATATTATATATCATTTGCGATGAAGAAAGCTGTTCAGAATGATCATAATGAATGTAATAGCTAATAAAATTTCAATACGATTGTCATTTTAATCGATATATTTATGAGATGCCATGTAATAACTCTTGTGGGCATTCCGACAGTCGATGAGCGATGAAGATACCCCAAATGGACATTCGCATGTTATTATTCGAATCCATATTTGCTAGATTTGATTAATGTAACTCAATGTTGTTTGACAATCGAAGAGCGACGATCACCAGAAGTGACTCCATTGTCAACATTTGCATATCTTTAGTCATTTTTCAAAATCAAATTTGAGTGAAAGTCAACAATGAAAAGGTATAACATCATTGTATTGTACCTCAGTTTGGACATATGCTAAATATCTCTCTCTCTTCCTTTAAGCACGTGTTTTAATTGGGAGATATTTAGGACACCGCATATACCAACTTGTGTCATGTATTGGGAATAGTGCACGCACGAGCATCGATTGGATGCATAATTTTCATTGGTGTTTTAGACGATACTTACGATCCTTCTCTCTCTCTCTCTCTCTCTCCCGGATTCCCATCGTGGATATTTTCTTGGGTTACCTTCAACCAGGGGCTTCCTTGATCCTTGGCGTGGTTGGTTTGTTCCTTCTATTATGGACACAATTTTTTTTTTTCGATTGATATTTCTCTCTGTCTCTGTCTCTCTGTCTCTGTCTCTCTCTCTCTCTCATTCTATTCTTTTTAGAGTATTTATTTTTTTTTGTCAATAGCAGCTGGCAAACACTCTCATAATAGGGAGACGGAAATACTCATTTAACCCCTCATCTAGATATTGCCACTAGTCTCTCTCTCTCTCTCTCTCACGGTACAGATCTACATTAAGCTTCAGAATCAAAGCTAGGCACCCATCCACACTAGTCCATCAAGTCCAGGTGCATAAATAGCTTGATTTTCATTTAATTTTATGTATGTAAGAAGATTTCTCTCGAAAAGTAATGCGAAATCAAATAACAAAAAATTGCTCAAAAAAGATTCATTTTGTGATGGAAAATTCTCTTCTTCTTTTTTCACTTTCTATCTACAAACACAAGACAAAGCGTTTGTGCACTTTTCTATTAAGAAAAGGCATATACTTGAGAGACCGCTAAAATGCCTCCACAAACCTCGTAAATCAAGTTAGGTGGGTGCACAAGTAGTGTGGGTATGGCCCCAATATGAAATTGATTGCACTTGTTGACGTAGAGAATCAAACATGGGTCACGTGTTTACTCCGTGTGCAATTATCCAAGTTCTAACCACTTAATAGAGTGTGATCATATTCTTTTGCTAGTTTCGTATTAGTGAAGGAGATATAACAGGAAACAGTTTGATCCAAAACAGAAGACCCTAACTAGAACTTCTTCTTCGTCTCTCGAGCGCTTCTACATCCCCTCAATCCTTCGATCATGATCCATTGTCATCACAAGCATTTCATTTTAATTTCTATACAAAGTATTGAAGAATGTACATCATGGATCAAAATCTACACCTCTCGATGTAAAGACTATCCACTCTAGAATAATGTTTTTGGATGACACATTATGGAAAAGAAAAAAGGAGCACATGTCACACAAAAAAACGCTTTTTCGGGCCAATAGATAATAGTTTAGTTGAATGAAGATAATATTAAACTGTTGGCGGCCATCAATGGCTCAACCTCTAGTATATAATACAAGCAATTTTGACTTTGTACAGAATGATTTTTTACCAACTAATTCCAACAACAAACGATACCAAACAAGAAGTGATGCCAGATAAGAATGTTGTTTTGTCATCATAGAAAGTGTTGGGAAGTCACTTTGGATTGGATACATAAATACTCCTGTGTCAATACGCAGCTGTCAACGAGGTCAAAATCCTGTGCCTGCTGGCCACGGAATTAGCCGATGCTTAAAACAAATATCCAGACGAAAAGGGAGCTCTTGGAATTGTATTTATTATGCTTTTTTTTTTTAATCTTTTTGTATGCCTAGATTAAGAATTCAATTCTCCACGACAAAAAAGTATAAATATTCCATGGATTATCCATCCGAGGTTTATCATTTCACATCTTGCCGTGTCGTGAGATCAATCGAATTGTTCATCCACCCGTGTTTAAAACGGGGTTTCTCGTCGTGGAAAGAAATCGAGAATGTTTTATTTGAGATTTTCTTTTTCTTTCCTTCTCTTAGGTTTTTTGAGTTATTGTTAGGTGAAGGACAATAGTTGCATACCAACAAAAGCAATCTATATTGAAATTAGGAGATTCGTAAGGAATTATTTTCTAATCGATAATGGCTTAGTATGAAAAAAAAAAAAAACTTATTAAACTTCACACTTTTGAAAACCTTAATCTGTTTGGGGCAACTTTTCATCTTTTCTACTTCTCAATGATCGTTTTCCCTCTAAAATCTTGAAAACAAAAATACGAAAAGACATCATTAACATAAAATAATCATATACGATGTCACATACTAACGATCATATCTGTTGAAAAAAATCTCAGGCGCCTCGCGTTAAAAAAAAATAAAATCAAGACATGCCCTCATGAAACTTCCGAGCATGAATATGCATTAAAGGATTGGGATTAAAAAAATCATTGGTGGGCCTACCTTGATTGATAATTTGATATGAAGATAAGGATGATAACAATTGGGAGTAGGAAGATGGGATGGAGTTGCGGGGAAGGCATTATGTAGGTGGGTCCAAGAATCCTAATTAACCCACACCAACTCACTTTGGTTGCTTTCCTTTGGCCAGACCAAACTAAAAACTCTAATGATTGACATAAACATAAGTTTAAACAATATTAATCAGAGGCTTAGGGTCACACCCATCATCAATTGAGATGATGGGCAGTGATCTCCTCCTGTCCCTTGGCTTCTCTTGAAGCACAAACCATTTACTTTGTCCAATTAGGACAAGAAAGCCCTAGAACAGTTGTTGTAGGTAGACCATATATATGACATTTGCCAGTCTATTATAAATTTTTAAGTAGCCTAGATTTTGTGGTACTCGAGTAAAGCAAATTCTGATGTGTGGAGGGAATTTTCTGTTCTCAACTTTTGGGTCACTAGCAGATGACTCAAAGAAAAGTATCTATTAATAGGGCTATCTTTTTAGTGGCAAAAAGAAAAATTTCTGAAATTTTAAGTGGCATGTATGTAAATTCAATTATCTAGAAGATAGATGGACAAAAAAGCAAAATCATTGGTTATGTGTTCAATTTGAACATAAAATGATTGTTTCTATTGATGATATGCAATATGATCTCATGAACTCGTAGAAGATTGATTTACATTCGGAGATATTACCCATAGAGAACGGGATAAGATGTACAAGTACGTGATTCTGATTGATCTCTTGATGCTTAAGTTGGTAAGTGATTAAGAACTCCGTTTGCCTCGATAAGATCAGATTGCACATCAACGTTTGCCTTGACTAAACTTTAATTAGTTGTCTCTAGCGATGCATCGCACGATTTTTCGATGCATAACTACATCATATGCTTCATCTTTCGAAGCACACACAATTTTTACTGAATAGGAAGTTATATATTTTGTTTTTGTTTTTGTTACTTAACTTGGCAAGAACTTTACTGCTTGGTGAGCATTTCTGGCCCAAACAAAATGCTTTGGTTACCATTCCTGCTTATGCATCCCTTTCCCACATAATAGACCCGTTAAGAATTCTCTGCAAGGAAAGTCTGAAAGGATGCAAAGTTTTCACAGAGGTCAAGAGCAAACCACACGTATCAAGATTAGAGTCCGACATGAAGTGATCGTCCCGAGCAAGAACCGGACATTAGATCTCACACTTTTCGAAACGGACCATGTCGATCCATTAGATCAACCTCTCGAAGCCATACTATTTTTCGTTAGAGCTTCTTCAACGCGACATATTGACTCAAACTCTTGTTGTGCATCATATAAAGCTATGAAGTCCATATCCTCCATCTAAATCGAAAGGAGAACTTCAATGTTGGCATCAATGAATTTTGCTCCAATTGCTTCCCACCAATATATCTCAATGGGGTCATGCGGATGCTAGAAAGAAACGCACGACCCTCACATTTTGATAGCACAAAAAATTGCCATCGACAGACATGGCCATTATACCTTTCATTAGTGGTGAGCAACAATAATATCTCATAATTTCAATTTCCAATAAATCCATTGATTTTTTAATTGCAAATAAGGTATTAAATCAATTGATTTCCTTTTTTGGGGGGGATTATTTATTCTAATAACATGATGTATAGTTATACTCCACTCCATTAATTCATTATTCATGCAAATTTTGCTAATTTGATCAGAATTGCAAATGGTGCGACTGAAAACAGGATTACTTGTAAGAAATGGGACAACCCTCTCTCTCTCTCTCTCTCTCTCTCTCTCTCTCACCTTAATAATTCTGCTAAGCCAATTCACATCACCATCGTCCTCATCTTCATCTTCATCTTGATATTGTAATCTCTCTCTCTCTCTCTCTCTCTCTCTCTGTGACAGCAAAAACCCAAGAACCCCACCACCATCTACCTCTCAAGGAATCACCTTTCTGCTGGAACTGAAACATGCACAACTGCAACACTTAACCCATCTTCACCCTCTCTCTCTCTCTGTGAAGACAAGAAGGCAAAACAATCTTCTTCCGACGCACCCACATGCCAATCAAGAGCCTAATCCACGACATGCGCTTGCGCTCGAGCCGCGCGGTACACGACGGCTCCGCTGCTGCGGCGGCCGACGGCTTGAGCCGGAGCTGCTGGGCCAACTTGCCGCAGGAGCTGCTGCGGGAGGTGCTGGTGAAGATCGAGGCGTCGGAGGGCTCGTGGCCGTCGCGGAAGAGCGTGGTGGCCTGCGCCGGAGTCTGCCGGAGCTGGAGGCACCTGGTGAAGGAGATCGTGAAGGTCCCTGAAGCTTCCGGAATCTTAACCTTCCCTATCTCGGTTAAACAGGTGAGAGGAAGAGGAAAACCATGGGAATGGTTTGAATTGTTAAATTCCATTTCTTCTATGCCCTGTTCAATGTCGTTGCCTCGTCATACTGCATGTGATTGCTAGTGAAGACTGTGATATGAGAATTGAACTGGAGTTTGATTCTTGAGAGGAAATTTTGAAAATTTCTGGTCGAGTTGGTTGTTTGTGGGGGAATTCTTAAGGATTTTGGTTTTCCTAGTTGTTTTTTAATTTTGTGGTTATAGATGTGGAGACGAAGTTCTTATGCGCGTTACTGAATTGGGGAGTGAAAAGACTTTGGTTGGCAGTGACACATCCAGGTCGCTTTGTCTGGCATCGCTGGATTCTGTTTTCGAACTTGGGTTTCATTTCCCTGTAAGAGGAAAAGCGTACTATTATTGATTCAATTGTTAATGGGGCTAAGATGAGTGGATGAAGAAATTTTTTATTCCTGTCAGGAGCAACTGTGAATGCTTTAACTTCAAGCATGATCATGCTGATTGGTGAGGCACAGAGTGCTAATGAATAGTTGGAGATTCTACCTGGTTTGCAGGAGCGTCAGTGATGCTCTTTGGGCTATGAGCATGATAAGATTCTGTCGAGACGAAACCTACGACCTGAAATATGTGATGTTTCTAATATCTAAGCCTTATCGTCCTTTGCAGCAACCAAGTAGAAACTTGTGGCTCAATCTCCTTGAAAAGTTTACTCATTTTCCAATAATTGTAAGCTGTTGATGAATGTCTTGGAAACAGGACTTAAAGTTGATCCAGGCTTTGTCTGGGACCACCTGTAGGCTTTAAAGGGGAGGGACAGTTGTGATGATTGCCTTCTACCTTTTTTATCTGTCTTTCCACCTTGGGACAATAAACTGGTCCTCACAGTCCAGAAAACTTGATAGTGATTTGTCCTCAAGATGCTGCATGATCAGTGTGAATCTTTATCACATCTTCTGCATTTTTGGTTATGCGTACAAGTTGCATATCATGCTTGAAGTGCAATGACCTGGTGATATTCTAAGAATCATAGTTTCTCTATCAAGACAATTTCGTGTTTAAATTTTTCAGCCCGGGCCTAGGGAATGTCTGCTGCAGTGCTTTATCAAACGAAACAGGTCCAACCAGACGTATCATCTCTATGTCAGTTTGACTAACGGTGAGTATCCGCTTTCTTAGGCATTAGGATTGGTGTTTGACTTGTTGAGAAGTGCATCATTTGTTTGCAGTTATATTCTTACTTATGCAAGATTTTGCAATTGCTATGGTTCTATTCCATTTTCATTTTTGAGTTTATGGTCTATTAGGATATGAACTGTTTCATCATATTTTGTTTGAGCCATCATAATTTTTCTTTCAATGTCTTCCTGGTATCCATGGCAGCGCTTGTTGATGACGGGAAGTTTCTTCTTGCTGCACGCAAATGTAGACGCCCCACCTGCACAGATTATGTGATCTCCCTGCATCCTGATGATGTCTCTAAGGGTAGCTGCACCTATGTTGGGAAACTAAGGTTTGTCATTTTCACTCTTATAATACTGGGCAGACTGTCAGTTTGTTGAAGCATTAATATGTTATTATTGACAGTTGTCTCGTTTTCTTCTCTCTCTTTAGGTCTAATTTTCTTGGAACCAAGTTCACAATCTCTGATGGGCAGCCACCTCATGCAGGAGCAAGGATGCCAAAAAGTCGCTCAACCAGGCTAGTCAGTTCAAAACAGGTTTCACCTAGGGTTCCAGCAGGAAATTATCCGGCGGCCCACATATCTTATGAACTGAACGTGTTAGGTTCAAGGCGAGTATTACGTCTGTGGAGAAGTTAATTGCTATTTCTTTGATGAAACGACTTGGGTTATGGAAATTACCATTCACCACCTCTTTATTGTTAGATTATGCAGACACTCCTTTGCTAGATGAGCCGAAGCATTGGCCAATATAGGTCATTATTTTCTTTGGTGTTCTCTGCAAATGTAGATCAGTAAGCTAAGTATATATGTCACAAGTGGTTCCGCTAAAAATTTTGCATTAAATACGCATCCGTAAAATAGGATGCAATAAATATGACAGTGAGTGGAAGTGTTTCCCTATTGTAGGTTTTTCTGAGTGTTGGTTTTGCCTTTCATTAACCAATCAATGCCTTTTTTATCTTTCACTCACAGAGGACCAAGGAGAATGCACTGTATTATGGATGCCATCCCCGCCTCAGCAATTGAACCTGGGGGAGTTGCCCCTACACAGACAGAGTTGCCTCTTAGCAGCGTAGAGTTCTCTCCCTCGCTTCTTTTTTTCCGAACGAAATCAAATCGCGTGGAGAATGTGTGTTCAGGGCCTATGGTTACTCAGAAAGAGGGAACTTTGGTGTTGAGAAATAAGGCTCCTAGGTGGCACGAACAACTTCAGTGTTGGTGCTTGAATTTTCACGGACGAGTAACAGTTGCTTCAGTCAAGAACTTTCAGCTGGTTGCTTCTCCAGAAAATGAACCTGCTGGGCCCCAACATGAGAAGATCATCCTGCAGTTTGGGAAGGTGGGGAAGGATTTATTTACGATGGATTATCGGTATCCCGTCTCAGCATTCCAAGCTTTTGCAATCTGTCTCAGCAGCTTTGACACAAAGATTGCGTGTGAGTGAACTATCGAACAGGTTTGCCTCTAAAATCTTGATTCCTGTTGATCTGATAGTTAGCTTCCAGTAATATTTAGTGTGAATTTGAACCTCAAGTACAAAAATCTTTAAAGGCACAAGCTGTTTGCATGCCACTTATCTTTTGCCAGAACTTTAGCCGGCTGATTATCAATTTGATCATTCCCTAAGCACCCAATTAGTGGGCGTTCCACTATTGGGATGGCTAGGAGGAAAATCATCCGCACTTCAAAATAGTTTATGATCATTAGTCCACGATGTGTATATTAAACGGGCGACCATTCAAGCCAGTTCAGCTAAATCGTTTGTATGCAATATGTGGCATATAGTGATGTAGTTGTTAGTTTTAACTTTTTATTGACCCACAATGTCCAACTAGATACTTTTCTTTTGGTGTTGAGCACCTTTCCCCTCTAAATGAGAATCTCTCCGCCCTTTCGCCTTCTGTGTGACTGACTATTTGCTCATTTTCTTTTTTGAAGAAATAAAGTACAATAAACCTAAGTCTGCTTCTGGTCCAGGGGATGCCTAGTCTGTAGCGAAGTAAAACTCTTCTGAGCAGGCAACGACAGTGCTTGGATGATGGTACAATCGTGGGATGCAGAAAGCTGCTTGTGTCGAAGTGTGAAAAGATTAAGTTATTCGGCTCGGTTCTTTAGTTATCTGAAATAATTGGAGAGTATTTGGGATTCGAACTTAGGCGAGCACATTGCAATCCATTGTCAACTGACCATGTTCTATTTTGTTTCTGTACATATAAGTTTCTCATGTACATGAAGTTGTTGGTGCTTCTGTGTTTGTTATACACTCGTTTATCTTTTGAATAAGAAAGTATCCCTTGGGTGGAAAGAAGTGTCTCCTCAATGGTCAATCAAGGACTTGTGCAACGGATGATTGAATCGATGAATTATGGAGGAACTTCACTTTTCTTGGTTATAGAACATATGATGGTATACTCTGTTGGTTTGCGCTCGATCCTACTCCGAACCAATTAAGCTGATTTACATTTCTAGAAGAAGTGAAAACACGCCGACGAGTTTATTACCTTCAGCCATGGTGTCGATGGGTCTCCCGGCTATCTAGTGTGATAATGCACAAATTGATCCTTCCGCTCGGTCCGCAAATTGGTCTTGCATGATAGAATCAAGACTAACGTTGTTTAAATGGCAAGTTGCCTAACAAGAGAATCAAATTACAGTGGGCTGTCCTGTTACTACCTGCTTGGCTGCTAACTGTGTCATGGCAGGATGGTAACATGTAAGAGCAATGGAGTGATGTGGTTTTGAGACTCAGTCTCTGTGTTGATATCCCGAGCACCACCCTTGTTCATTAAGGTTATGGTTTCACTGTTTCAAGATGACAAAAGTGTGCCAAGCTGGTGAGCGGAAAGAACCGGAGGCGTCCCTGAACTACGTTCGACTCGCATGAACGTATATTCGTCAAAAGGCACAGAGTGTTTCAGGAGGGAAAGTATCCTACACCAGATCCAAATTCTATCCGAATTTAGAACAACCGATTCCACCACTTGCCATAGAATTGAAAGTTAGGAGGACAGTACTTGCGTCAAATTGCAAGAGATAAATAAACAAATGAACAATGCCAATGATGAGAAATTGCCATCCTATCAACTACCAAAATTATCTGGAAAACAGGCTTCTCAATAGCTTAATAGTAATTCGACAGTACTATAATACATCTGTACATTTTCTCTAGCTCAATACATATTGCTGTACTTCAAGAAGACTTAACTCTAAGCTGTTTGCATCTGGATTCCTGATTCAGATGTCACAGCCACGGGCTCCTTGGCTTCTTCCTCCTCACTAGGGAGATCGTCAGTGTGCATCTGCGGCTGTTTCATGCTTTGAACAAACTGAGTAAACAAGGGAAAATGCTCGGGCGAGAAGAAATACACCCCCATTCTTTGGTAAAAGAACGAGTGTGCCGCATCTTCACCCGACAAATGCTTCCTAATCTGCTCAAATCCTCCACGAGCAACAGCGTCTGATGAGTTCTCTCCAGAAACCTCGACCCCGTGCTTTTTGCAAGCTGACCACATTTGTCCTAGCAATTGCTCCGGACTCGAGAGGCCCTCCTGTAGCTGGCCTTCATCCGAAAGGTCCATTCCCGGCAAGATCATCTTGCAAGAATGCTGCGCAAACATCTCGGCGATCGCTCTGTAACCATCTCTATTTTGCGTGTTGTAGAACCCAGCTGTTAACTCGGCAGCATGGGACTGAGTCTTGTACCACTGGTGCACCAATGGAACTTTACCGCAGATTGCTACCTCTGAATCCCCAAAAGCTGAAGACGCAAGCGAGAGAAGGCGGTCTGCGTGACGTATTAACAGGCTTGAGTACCAGGAAAGGAAAAAGTCAGCATATGGAGATTCCCATGACCCTCCGTGATCCTTGAAAAAACCGTTCGAGCTCGGAGACGCATCATAAGCAGGGGCATCGTGGGGTCCACCGAGTCCCCACAAGGGATTTTTGGTTGTTTCCCCGTGTTCCTTGAGAAGCGCAAGCATGCTTTTGTCATAGCACTGAAATTCTCCCACTCCGGGGACTTTGCAACCTCTGGATAGGCCCTGGTGAGAAGGATATCTGAGCTCGCCATCTGGTCCGAGACCCATCAAGATGCCCTAAAAAAATTCCATGTTCTGTCAGTGAATGAAGAAGGTGAAGATTGGTGCGGCAAAATCGCGGAATAGCGAAGAAAACGCTCTTACATTGATTGTGGAACCAATGAATGAAGAAAACGACAACTTGAAGCTTTCACAGAAGTCATTGTAGACTTGAACCGGAGTTTTCCCCTCTAGGACTGGGACTTCATCGACTGCTAGTGATAGGCACTCTTTGTATTGCTGACCAGTGCGATCTGTGAAGAAAATGCTGGGGTTATGTTCTCCTATCTTCGTCACCCACTCTGGAAGGGGGATCTTCGGATGTTTAGATCCATGGAAGCAGAGCGAGACGTGAAGTTTGAGACCCACTTTGTGGACCATCTCTACCAGAGCAAGATAGCCAGACCAATCGTACTTGCCCATGGCTTCCTTCTCGACAACGCCCCACCAGATCGGGAGCTCCACACCTTCAACACCAAGAAGCTTCAGCGCTTTCAAGCCCGCTGCTATCGCTCTTGCATGGTTCACCACATTGGAATTGGAAACCACGTCCAATGGCAAGCCCACATATAACCTCACGCCACCTCGCTGCAGATAAAAGTGCATATTAATACATTGCAATCCACAGATTAACTAAATAGAAGATGAACAGAGGAGAATAGGGCTAGAGACTCAGAACACGGTCAAAGAAGAAAGGTAATCATAGGCCAATGTTAAGGTAAAACTGAGAGTTAAAGGGCAAACAATTTTAATTCTTACTCACTCAATTTTCAGAAGTTCATTCCGTACACCATCAGTGGGAAATCAATTTCCACAAGTGATGTTATTCTAAGTTTCTAACAAACAGCCGGTAGGTACATCAAGGAAATCATGTCACATTCTATAAGAAAAATGATACATCTTGTTGAATAGCGAGCATTGTCTCAGAAGACAAGCTTTTCTATGACACAGGAACCAGGATACATTTCTAGCAAAGAAAAAAGGAATCAGGATGCATTAAGAATCCTTGAACATTTCTTGTCTTAGAATACAATACATCTTACTCGGTATTACTTACTCTCATAGAAAGAAAAGGAAGATTCTTAAAATCTTTCCTTGATTAGCTCCACAATGCACCCCATAACGAATCCGCCGACGCAATAAAGGAACAACACTCAAGTTTCTCCTGAATTATTCGGTCAACAACAACAACAACTCAGCAGATATCAGACACTCAAGGGGGGTTCTCCAACCACGGTAGGATATCAGGTGTTCCGGGACCGAATCGGAAATTAATTGTAACATAAAAACGTTGAACCCAGTTTAGGTAGACCTTAAAAGAAAAGGCCATATATATCTTGGCTCACAAACCAGATTTAAAGCGTTCAAGCAGCATGGTTAGAGAGAAAAACAACAGGGAAGAGAATCAAAAGGCATGGAAACGATCTAAAGATACCATAAACAGCCACCAACCTAGAGCTCCATCATTTCTAATTAAAATTAGTTTTATATTTTTTTTTTATCACAGAACACATCATTCAAAAACAATTCTCCAAGCTCAATAAAATTCACCTCTTGCAGCAATACCTTCCTCGTCTCTGTTCTTCTAACATCCATCTAGCTAACATTCTCAGCAACCAAACATATACAAAAAAAATTAACCACAAACAAATCACCCCCCC
>BCNH02000008.1:31529672-31667685 GCA_001662345.2 Metrosideros polymorpha var. glaberrima
CAAAAAAAAATAAACTGCTTTTAAACGAAATTTCTTCTACAAGCATACAGATCAGAGTCCCATCAACGAAAATTAACCAAAAAAATTGGGGGAAAAAACGAAAAAGCTTACAGATTGAGGTCTTAAAATTTTCTGGGGCCGGATTGCTTCAGTCTGCACAGCTTTCAGCGTTAACCTCACCCCAGAATTCCTCACTCCAGAGCTCTGACCGAACGAGATCTTGGACTTCCTCCAGAAAACGTCGTTGCCGTTCTTGAAACTCAACAGCCCGAGCTCTCTGCACGCCAAGTCCGCCTTCAAAATCTTGGCTTGAGAGCTTCCAATCACAGAAACCTCCATAGTTTCCCCCCCAAGTAAATACAAAAGCTCAAAACTTTCCCCACGAATCGGCCCCGAGAAATCTAAGAACCCGGAGCAAGAACTAGCTGGGAAACACGCGATAATCACTCACAGCTCGATTATCAAGAACAAGATTTCGAAGCAGAACAAGAACCTAGTATCTACTCAAGATAACTGAGAAATGAAATGGGATCTTGCTCGAATATAGGGAAGAACAACAGCCGGGGGGAGTCTTGTTGGAGACTTTTTTGCGGAAAACGGAGAAATGGATGATGAGGTTCATTGTCGTCTCAGAAGACGCGATATATAGACGGAGAGCCACCTGTGGGTAGATTTGCCCTTCTTTGTGGGACCACCCAAAGACGATGCCAAAAGGACGCGACACGTGTCGACGACCCGTTGCGCCAATTTTTCTAGCCGCATAAAATTCACATTTTGGATCAGGCTTATTAAAAAGTACAAGGGAAACCGATTTCAGTTTTTGTAAATTCAAATTGTTTTTTTGAAGGTCTGAGGGCTGCTTCCTATGGAGCCAATATTTTTATTTTTATTTTTTTCAGAATTTTCCTATTTCCTATTTTGTCGAAAATCATGCAAAAGGATTTATCTTCACATCAAATGCAATTAATGCGATGATAAACGACATGTTCCTCCGTGCACCTCGCAATCTGTCACCGTTTAGAAGAACCTTATCTTCAAACCCCAAGGATGCACTTTTGAAGTTCGATGGAGTTCCCTCTCGAGGGGGCACCATTTCAAATTAAAGAGAGGGAGATAAGAAAATTCTATAAAATCTTTCACTTCGATAGAATAAATATAAAAATTATGAAAAATTTGAAAGGTGTAGCAAGAAAATTGCACTAAGTGCCAAGCGATCGGAAAAAAAGACGCTGCTCTTTAAATTTTTGGAGCGATTTTCAAATGGGTTTTTTTTTTCCCTAATAATAATTTTCGTTTATATGGCCCACGAGCATTTGAATTTTAATCTTTTTGGTTGCCTTTCATCATGTACCGTCAATTGTTTTAAATTTCAAATGGAGGTCAATTTTCTCTTTCGGCTATTAGATTTAATAGTCTATATGGTCGATAAAGATATTTGAAGAGGTTATGAATCACGTGCCTAGCACGAGGATCCAATTATTAACAGCGAAAGATTGACGTTTACAATATTTAGCACATTTTTTTTTCAGTTAAATCAAGATTCTAAAAGTTGGATATCGTGAATCACATTCCTCGCGGAAAATTGTGCTTACCATACCAAATAGTCAAAAAGGGTACAACAATAATTCACATTTTACTTGTGATTCGTTTCATCGTATTGATTAATCATAAGATAGATGACGTATGAATTTGTTATTTATGTTATTTCCAACGTACGAGAACAACGATTTATGGTCATTTTTGCTTATGTGGCCTGACGAGGAAAATTTTAGCCACAATAATTGAGGATCAATAGCATGATACATGTGAAGCAATAACTTGTAGGCTTGTAGCTAAGTAATTGTATCAGCTACAAAATTAAGAGATTTTAAAATTTCTGTCTTGTATTCTATTTAGTCCAAAATTCGCTAACATGTTTGGTTCGTGGAAATAATTATTCGGGTTGGCGGAAATAATTATTTCATTCTTGGTTTACTCTCTATTAATCAAATAATTGTCTCACCATGAATAACTATTTATGGATGGACCTGGAATTATTTATTTTTGTGATTTTCAATTGTTTTTGCATTTTATGAATAAAAAAGGGTGGAGACGAGCAACCATCGCTAAGGGTCCCCCCTAAGCGTCATCACAAAGGTCCTACACCCATTATAGAACGTTTAGTACTAGCGATAATTGCTTTGCATCATCTAGGACTCGAAGGCCCAAGTTTGGCAAATCTATCGTCGCAGACTCATCAAAATACTAGCGATCGGGAAATTTCTTCGCTCGAGATATGCCATAACTAGTAAACGCAACATGATCGGTTCAGAAATTCGATCATGCCGTGAATCGAACTTATGATCTTGCGAGAGATCGGCTGCGTTTGATTTAAATTTTGTGTGTGCTCCGTGTTACTGCCGAGGGGGGGGGGGGGGGCTGAAACGTGAAAAGAGGAGAAGAGGGTGGGTTATCTTCGTCGACATGGAGAGATGGAGGCCGCTCTCAAATGACGTGGAAAGTTCGGAGGTCACACCGCCCTCCCAATCGTAACCTTCAAAAGTGCAATCATAGACAAATTTGGATCGGCCTGACACGTGGCGTCCGCCCGGGGGGTGATGCCTATGTGCTGACTCATATCCGAGCAAGCCTTTGGATTATGTGCTCTCTTCTTGGTGAGCTTTGGTTTCGAGATTCTATGGTCTTTGAAGGTGCGTTTCATAACTATCCATAATTTTTAATTCTACTCCAGAAGTAATTCTAAAATAAAAATACGTTTGATAAAGAATTATTTCTGGAGATTTTTTTATTTCTGAATGAGAATTGTGTTTAGAAAAAAACGTGATTCTCTAAAATTAGAAGTGATTTTTCAAAAATGATTTTTTTTTATTTTCATTTTTTATTTTCCTTCTCCTTTCTTTGTCACGCTCATAAGCCATTGCCGTCGCTCCCGTCGCGCGATCACCAATTGCCAAACGATGGACGATCGCCGGTCCCTGTCAATGGGTTTGTATCGCCGGTCGCTGGTCATGAGTCGCCGATCGCCCACCAGTTGCTAGTCGGGCCGTGGGCGGTCGCTGATCCCCGACAACCATTTGGTAAATTTGTCAGAAGTAGAATAAGAGCGCATTTGGTAAACGTTTTAAAAATTTAATTCTTATTCTCTTCTAGAATTGATTCTAGCCTGAATCAATTCTTGCCAGAAGTTGAATTCTGGAAGAGAATTGTTACCAAACGCGCCCTTATCCAATTTTGGATGTGAAATATATACTTGGTTGGTGCACCTTTTGGATCATGACGACTAATCCATCATGGTGGTGGCAATTTTAAGGTTCCCAATCATGATGGTCCATTATTGAGTAAGGTTTTTTAAGTTTAGGAAGGGAGCTCGCCAGCTGGTCAAATTCAAAATTAACTAATAACTCAATGATATTTTGGAGCAACGAAATTAAATAACATCCACGGCGAGTTAGTTCGATTAGTACTAGTTATTTCATCAACTTCGACAACCTCTACGACATTCCGGGGATCCCATAAAATCGACCGTCGATGAATAGATATTGTCTAGGTTAAGTGCTCGCTCCATAGTTTGATTGTCTTCGACTTCCCTTACGCGTCCGATCTAAGACGGCATCAAGTATTCTAGCATCAATACACGTAATCAATGTTAGGACCATTTGACTAATGGACCCTATAATGCTCATAATCCTACATCCTTTTAAGGTACGAATGGAATATAATATAAATTAAGTCGCTCCAACAATAACTTAGTGGGAGCTCAGCCCAATATTCTATTAAGTATGGTCCAATGATGGTGCACCAAGTTGGCCTCTGTCCATGGGATTGCGTGCATCGATCCGTGATTAATTGGTTAAGTGACTCAACGAAGCAATGTCTAAACCCCAATTAACGAGACAAAACATGATCAGAGACTAATCAATCCTCCTCCTTGCTTAGGATTCGATTGCTTCCAAGGAATGATGCGGCCGCGACAAGAATTCCTCGAGGTTTTCCGGTGTGCGATTTTTGTCTTCCACTTGGTATGACCTTCTTCATTTTCTTTTCTTGGTACCGACTTTTCCTATGGAGCTTTGGCAATTTGTTGGCCACTCACCGCGTGAAATCGATTTTTGTGGACTTAATGTTGTAGCGACCATCTTTTACATGTGTAAAAGGAATCAGCTTATACATAAAGTCCATCTCAGAATATCGGGTAGACCCAATTTTCCATCAAAAAGTTGATACATAACGCGTCATATCAAAAATTGCTCACCAACCTTTTAATAAAACCCTACTTCGATTCACCTTGCCCTTCAGCTACCGCAGTCGGTGATTCTCTACCATTCTTTTTTTTTTTTTTTCTGGGCGGGAAAAGGAATGATAGAGAAAGAGAGAATGGTTTATTGTTACGATTTGTTTCATTACTAGGTAGATTAGCAAGCGACATGATTTTAACTAAGGATTTACCTTTAATAGGGGATGCTTAAACCTACCCAACTTTTCGCCAAAGGTCCAAATTTTAGATGGCGGTCAATAATAATTTTATAAGGGGAGGACAAGTGAGATTAATTGATTTCGACCGCAACCAAATGCCTTTTTCACGTGCACCATATCAAACGCATCTAGTCGAATCTTCGTATTGACGTCATTTATGATCTTCAACGAGCCGTGAGTATCCCATTTGAGAACATTGGATAATTCCTAATGAAGACTCCCTCAAAATTGTATGATCAATTCCTGTATACACGACACCAGAAAGTCCTCTATTGGATGAGATTGATGCTTTTCTTAAACAACTCATAAGTAACGCTCGCTCTAAATGATTATCATCTTAAATATTCCTTTCGGAGGCTTGACTTGTATGAACCGGACATTATCGTTGCACATTGACATGACAACCTCCTGGTGCTCGTGGTTATCTTTGGTAAGGAGTGATGACTAAGCATTTTGCATGGAGGTTTCACACATTTCTTTCCCGATCGACCTTTCCATCTCATTTCGTTCCAAATGATCCAAAATTGCAACATCGACAGGTAAAGATGCGATCGAAAGGGAATCGTTCCAGCATAACATCCGACAAGCAATCGACCACCCGATGATTAAGACACGTGTAGGTCCATAGCTGAGATTCCATCGTTCCAAGGGTAGGTGTGGCAAGAGTTGAATGGGCAGACGTGTCAATGAATGATGAGTGGTGCCATACCATGGATAGGGTGATGATCCATCTGTTGTACAACATATTATGTTGTGTCCATTCGTTTGGCGTCCATTTGGAGGAAGCATGTCGAGGGGGTCGGCCCGGACAAGAACATGATGCCTGATGTGCACTTACCCTTTGTTTGGAAAAGTTTTTGGGATGTGAGTAGCAAGCTACCATTTGGAATTTCTGCAACCTGTCCAATTATATTACAATGATAACGGATTCCATGAATATGTTCCTTATTTTAATATGTCGGTGCCCGCACTCCCAAATCCCCTTTAATTGATACAGTATCTTTTTTCTTACCTCGTTCCTGACAATACTTTCTAATTATTTTATATTTGGGTGATTTCGAGGTCCGAATGATGATTCATATGTAACATTTTAAGGACTTGCTAAGGTCCATAGGAAAGAGAAAATGAAGATAAAGAAAAGAGAGGTGAAGAAATTATTCTTTTTGCTAGTGAGACTAAACAAATATCAAAGTGGGTCTAGACGACAAGGGCAGTATGGTAAAAATTCATGTGGACTTGTTGATTTCCTAACTTTTCTCCTTAATTTGAGGAGAACCAAAACTTGTTGAGGCCATGGTAACACATTCTCCTCCAAATCCTCACCTACATTTCCCCATTATTCCTAGACAATGAATTGTTTTTTTTTCCTTCCTGTCCCCTTCTTCCACCACCATTTCTTTTCTCTACTTTTCTTCACTTCCAAACATAGGCTTAGTGCTTGTCAAGCTGAGAGAACCGTGCTTTGTGCATGGGTCACATGTGATCGATCAGTTGGCCGCGTGATATATTTGTTATCCTAAGTAGCAGATAACTCATTTACAATTGGCTTGTTACACCGTACGTCATTGTCGGGTGACGTAACCGTCACATGAAGTGCTTTTTTTTAAGTTAAGGCGCTCAAAGCTCCGATTTAATGGAACATTGTCTCATATTAGATGGCTCAAGTCCTAATATATTTGACGTGTCTGACTTCCCTATCCAGAGGATCTTCTAAGGGTTAAAAATGTCGATACTTCTCTTCGTGTTAGTTCTAAGAACACGAACTTGTATGATATGATAATTACTTGATTGTGCTGGGGACGAAAGGAAAGCCACACCCAACAAAGATCATCAAACGCTTGAAATATCTCACTACTCAAAGAAGACAGGGCAATAATGAATGAGAGAGGGACTAGCAATATGGTATAAACAACCCGATCCGATCCGATCCAACCTACCTGTCCACAGTGTCAGAACTAGCTGCACCGATTCCTGCGGGCGCTGTTTGGGTTGGGTTCATGCTGGTTCCTGAGAAACGACCGAGTCATTCAATTCGCAAGCGAAATCGAAATACAAAAGCTCTTGTCCACGGAGGATCCGGACACAACCAACAAACGATCGACCAGAAGCGTTTTGGATAGGGTCATGTGGTGGAAGTATAGAAATGAAAAGCATACTGTACATCTTCTGGAAGAAAAGGGGGGGTAAAATATAAGAACTCTTTGCATTCCTAGAATCGTAACGAGAGAAATGCTTCCATCATGAGATAGACACTACTTTGGAATTTTCTTACAGGGCCTGAGAATGATCAACACAAATGAAGCCTACAATTCTGACCGTCTTTTTGTCACAACGTGATGAAGCTGTCTTCACATTCAATTCGACTTCCATGGGTTCAATGGTTAGCTTAAATCTGTAGTCAGGGAGGTGGGGGTCCTGGAGGCCCGCCAGGAGGTCCGAACGGACAGGGTGGGCCGAAAGCAGGCCCTGGAGGCCCGGGTGGAGGCGGGCCAAAAGCAGGCCCGGGCGGAGGAGGACCGAATGCTGGCCCAGGAGGCCCGGGTGGGGGCGGGCCGAAAGCTGGCACTGGTAGAGGCGGGCCTGGAGGAGGCGCAGGGGGCCCGGGGGGAAGCGGAGCCGGACCGGGCGGCGGAGCTGGTGGGCCGGCAGGAGGCCCGCGTGGTGCCCCGAAGCAGTCGTTCAACAGCCAGCAACAGCACAGGACGTACAAGCTGCACCGAAAATGTATTGCAGGAAAGTTAAAAGAGTTAAATTCTGATGTCAGAGAAAAAGATAACTTGCAACATTCCCGGTTCAGCTGAGCTTTTATTATTATTATTATTATTTATTTTATATTTTTGTGTTTCTAGTCTAAAAATCAAAAGTTGAGGAAAGTGAGACAACACCGAGTCACCAACCACCATCTATACTGGGGTACACTTTCCAAATTTCATTCCTCAAATCGAAGAGCAACAAGAGAAAAGGTATATTAAATAGGTATGAAAATAACATCCCAATTACAGTATAGCCAAATAATGGGCATTAGCGGTCAGCCAAGCAATACTCCATGAATTGAATCAGTCGATAAGGAATAAAATATATAAATTACGCACGATATTCGATTTCTCATACCATTCATAAGGTCAATGACTTTACGAGACCTAAATATTAAGTCAGGTCTTCGTTCGTCCCCCCAATCTTAAGGGAATCTCGTTAAGGTGGGTAATTTACTTACCTTATATGGAACTCTCCATTGTATTAAAAATGGAAAATGCGAAAGCCGGGTTTTTCTATTCTGACATAAACCAAGAGGGCAGAAGAGTTGAACATGCACCATTTCTCAATAAGCAAGCTATTGACAAATCACTTCATGAGGTGAGAAGTAAATAACATAGCAGGATTCCCTCGGGTTCAGTAAGGGGTGGATTGTCAAGTGTCTAGGAGTAAGTAGCACACATTTGCCAAGGCATAATTTCAGTGATCAACCATTACCAGTCGACAAACAAGGCCAGGACACATACTTATTCCACGCACTTACCAGGAAGACAGGGTGGTGCACAAGCCATCAAAGAGGCCGCCGAGAAAGCCCACCGGCCCGGGCCACGGACCCGGACCCGGACCCCCGGGAGGTCCAGGCGGACCCCAACCAGGCCCAGGAGGACCAGGTCCGCCAGGACCAGCAGGAGGTCTCATTCCAAACCAAAACCTCGTGTTATGTCACCTTGGTGCAGTGCAGCGACCCGGAATTGCTAAACCAGTAGCAGTTTCTGGATTCCCTCTCTTCCAAAAGTAAAGCGAACGATCTACTGTTCAGACGGGCAGAAAGTGATGAACACTAGAGACAATGGAAACACAAGTGGAATAGAAAATGAGCTAAAAGCATGGAGTTGAGATAGATTGTGAGGGGCTGTCGTGTGGACGCTAAATAATATATAGAGAAGACCACCAAGGGATGGTACGATCTTCCCAGGGGTCGTATTTTCATGGGATTGGGTCGAACGATGGACACGTGCAGGGATCTTTTTCTTTCTTCGCCGAGGTTCTAGACACTTTGTGCTTTGCAAATCCGCCTGTCAAACCTCTTCAACTGCTCTTCCTCTTACCTACCTTTCTTCTCTGCGCCTCTCAGTCTTGCCCTGAATTTCATACCCAGCGAGCGAGAGAGAGAGAGAGAGAGAGAGGGAGGGAGGGAGAGAGAGTTGATGCCTTAGCCTCTCCCTCTCAAGTATGTCTCTTACGTGTGTTTATTAACAGCGAGAACTGGAGGTGGGTCAGATGGCGAAAGGCGGAACAGACCACCTGGCTGGTCCATGCACACAAACGATACGCATGAAGAATTTGGAACGGTTCGGTTCGTGCATTCATGGTATGCCTATACATCAGCTGGGTAAAGATAATGCACAACACGCGTCCTTCGATCAGAACCGATGCATTCTTAGGATTCCATCGCGCTCTCTTGCAACGCACCCCATCACTTTCGCTGCTTCACTGTCGTTCTCACGCATCTCATGCAACAAAATGTGACGTTGCATGGAATGGAACGATTTGTATTTTGCGGAGACTCTCTCGGCCTCGCTTGGCCCTGTCTCTCCATCGTTAAACTGCTGTTGATATGCATGAACATATGTTGTATCGTCCTATCGCCTCGGCCAAGTGGTAATAGCACGTAGACGGACGAAGAATGGTGACGCGCTCCTTCACGGAGCTCGATCCACCCTGATGTCGGCCAGCACGAAATGAGCGACGCATTTAGAGGGAACGAGAGGATCGAGGGCGTGGCGTTACTGGGTTTTGTTTGATAGTTAACAAACAAGTTGTGAGGAGCACACGTATCCACAAACTCTCGGTACAATCACTAGGAACAACTCGGGCTTGGGTTACTGAAGTGCTGTCTAGAACTAGGATTTGCAATTACCAAGAGGGTTTGGGAATTTAAAAAACCGGAGGGAGAGGAAAACGTCACTCTAAAGGCGTTCTCCACTTGTCTCCTGAAGGCAGAGAACTGCTCCGTCCCTCCAAGGTTGACAAACTCCTTTCTCGACACAGTGGCACAAGCAAACCGACTAGTTCCTAAATATTCGTGCACAGGGAAATTGTGCCTTGGTGAAGATAAAGCAATGGCTTCCTATCAAGGGGCAGGAATGATGCATAACCTTTTACTCATGCAAAGATAGATCGATTAACCCGAAAAATCAAGCGTACCAAGCAGCAGGGCCCTTACGGGTTGAGATAAGGCTTCGATTATGGACGAGATTATGGATCAAAGACCGCACATGTTCACCTTTTTATAGTGTTGGTTGTTGAACTTAGTGGACCTGAGAACTTCCATAGCACAAGATGTTGGCACAGATGGTAAGACAATTTGGTTATCTATCAAGAGCTTTCTGGCCGGAATGACAGAGAATATAGAACTTTCATGGAGCTCAGAAGGTGAATAAGTGACACATCTGGAAATTTGTGTGTTACATATCAACCCTACATTACAAGGACAACAAAATTGCAGCGTCCGCAACATCCACCTCTTAAAATCATGGAGTGACAGGCTTGATTCTTGAGAGCAATCAGTTCGACTAGATGCCTTCTATGTACCGCAACTAAGTGATGCGCAACGAATACAACATGACTTCCTCGACCGGGTCAGTTCTCAAATCGTGAGTCGTGACTACTTAAAAGTAGAAAACCAGCAACCAAGGATTGAAATTCATAAAAATCACTCGGACAAGAGGAATTCCCAACAGCACCAGCACTCATAAACCACTGCTACTCCTAACAGTTGAGAATAACCCATCATTTAAAGTAGTATATAGGAAATCATTTAAGTCAAAAGAGCCGTGAGCTCCTATATGAACCTAAGCAAATTGGCATAATTCAAAAACGAGGATATACGTATCAAATTAGTGATACAAGATCCACTTTCAAAGATGAATAAATTTGAAAATAACCTAAATAGAGTATTCCGCGAGAGGAGAAAAAAAGGGGAACAAATACAGTTAGAAGAGCTTCCCAAATCCCAAATTTACATAACAGGAGGATTGATAAAAATTGTGTAATAAATGGTACCTCTCAACAAAATATAACTCTTGCCTTGAACATAGAGCAGCCGAATCCAGTCTTCCTAGCATCCGGAAATTCCTCGTGTGAAAACAAAAAAGGAGAAACTGTATCATCTGTCCATCTCAATCTTTCATCCGTGTATTTGCCGCTTCTTTTCTTGACTGTGCATGCCCATCCCTCTTTGAGTGTTTCTTTTTCCGGGGAGCACCTACGGCACCGGAGTCAACCAACGGTCCCGACCAAGTTTGGAAGGATGCTTTTGGATAGGAAAAATTCGTGGAACTGAACGGGACATCAGGCGGCTCAAAAACTGGATCAATATGATGTGAAGTACCCAAAGGATAGCCAAGCGTCCCATCTTGGTGTGGAGGAGGAAATTTCTCACTCTTGCTCTTTGCATTTGCATGTGAAATGAGACGCCGTCTCTGGCATAAATGAATGCAGACCTCAGTAATACATAAATAAGTTTTCGCAGAATGGCTTCCTCATTCCTATTCTGACTATGCAAAACATAGGACATGGTGCACACATACACGGGCATCAACATATCAGAATGCATAATAATTATGCTATCTATATACACTTTTTTCTTGCCATCACAAAATGTGAAACATATATCAAGACATACTCACAGCTTGTTAGGAACCTTAAAAACTGTGAAATTCTACTTAATAATTTTGTTTGGGCCTGCCACAAATAAAGGACCACAGTGTAATCCACTACTAACAATTAGAAAAACAGTTGCAATTTCTAAATTGGAGTGTAAGAGCTCTCCCAACCAGCTTCCTCCTCCTTTTCAAAGACAAGAAAAAAAATAAAAAATCACATGGTGGTATGGGGCAAGTAGAAACAACATCATCGTCATGCCAATGAGAGATCCATGACAGATGGAAGGAATGCAGCATCAACAAGTCCAGATTAACACGGTAGACAACATCAGCAGCCAGTAAATAAAAAGTTAGCTTATCTGCATACATCAAGATTGGCTTGAAGCTCGGCATTGGCTTCTGGAGCAGGTATGGCCCTAGGACGAGGTCGTGTTTTCTTCACCCCGTCAGCATTACCTTTGCCGGCAGCTCTCAGTCTGAAAGATGATACTCATATTAGTTATGTCCCAAAAAGAAAGTAACTGGTAAAGCTAGACTACATACAGAAAAGAGACTCTTAATATTAGAGGACAGGGCAAAGAATGATAAAATGTCAAAATCAACATAAACGAGAACATCCTAAATAAGGCAAGAGAAAGCTGTTAATAAGGTAAGATTGCTAAGCAATTATGACACAAGAAAAGAAATCCACTTAATATCAGAGCAGGGCGATCAAATTGAGAAAGTTTTCGCGGTTTCTTTCTGGATTATATTTGTATATAGCATGAGATACCCCCATCCTGATTTCAAAATATTTAGCTCTATCTAACCATTCCTTTCTTATGCCTAATTCATTTGAACCTCTATAGCCAAAACATATATAATTATATATCCATACCTTCTAGCTTCTTCATCCCGTAATTTGGCATCCATTTCCTTGCTTGGAGGGTACTTTGGAAGGCTGGAAGGTTCACAAGCATAGGGATTGGTTGTGAAAAACTGCAAAAGAAGAGAAACATTTCCGTTAATTGATGCCATGTAGGTTTTCAAATTGTATATTTGAAGCTAATAAAACATCATACAGCTCATTTTCTTAAACAAAAGCATCACCAATGATTATCCAATTAAGTAAGTGATTGCCATAAATCTAAAGTTAGGAATCAATTAGAGCAATCAGAACCCAGATTTGCAGAACCTCACAAAACTCTTCCCTCTTTGCCTTCAATGAACTCATTTTAACAGCCAACAATGGAAAATACCAATGGAATTCTGTCTGCTATAATAATAACTAAAATTGTGAAATATCAATCGCTTGTGCAACCCTGTTCTACATTTTATCCAGTCATTCACCAGCTAGCAGCAGTTTTGGTTAAACTGATAATGACACACCAATTTGCTTTTGCATTAATGTTATAGAGCCTCATATAGATTGGATCTTGTCAGACAACATTTCACAAATGGCCTTCCAATATTCAAGAGCATGAGGAAGTCCCCAATCATTCCATCATTATTCAAATCAAAATTCGTCAGATCTTAGGGAAAAATTATCTTGTAAATGAAGGTTTATCCTGGAGAATCCACAAACTCTTGCTCTGTGTGAGTCTAAGTATACTCAAATCCCCAGCCAAATGCTGCTTGCTTGGTTTTGCTCCGTAATTTAGAGCTTTCTCATCCATTGTGCCACACTCGAATTGAAATTACACCACCAAATAAACAAGTGCAAAGCATGCGTTAGATCAATAGCCTCAATCCTAACTGATAGTGTAGTCACAGCATCTATCAAAAGAAAAAGAATAATGAGATGGCTTAATACCCTAAAAAAGGATGGTTCTAGAAAGAGGAAAAAAGCCTTCAAAAGTCAGGGTATTCATCATCATAGAACAACTAGAAAGAACAAGATAAACATTTGACAAATTATACAGTTACTAGAGCCTAATTCTATCATAAAAGTGAAAGCACGCATCAAACAGAAAGCAGGATATATCTCATCGGTAGAATCAAGTATTATTAACTGAACTAAAAAAGGAAGGATTCACTCACAAAGATAACATCCAAATGCAGGAGCATAAACAAAATATAGAGCAAATGAAGTGCAAAAAGGACTCACTTCACTTCTTAGTGCAGCAGTAGCATTTAGGCGTTCAGCTGGGTCAATTGCAAGAAGGGTTTCAATCAGAGGTAGAGATGATGGTGGAAAGTCCTTAAATGTCTCAGCTATGCAGCGTTTATAAGATTGCTGGGGCTTAAATATGGTTGCATGAGGCAACTTTGACTTTTTCCAATATTCTTCTGTAGGAGAACCACATAGCTTAAATATCTTGTGCAATTGTTCCACCTATAGGCAAAACAAACAAGCACAATGAGTGTCATCCATAATCTTGAAAAGCAGAGAAACTTTATCATGTCAAACATTGTACTTGGAGGATTGAGTTAACTACAACAAACAAACTTATCAAATGAGTCTAAAAAGCAGAATTACATCAGTTTCCAATTAATCGGAATGTCAGTTGTACATTAAATTTCATAAAGGCAAAAAGCTCCGGCGCAGAATATGTTTGTGCCATAAGAAGGTGGAAAGTCTAATTCTCATTGGTTCAAGAAACAAAAGCACTAGGCATGCCAGGATAGTGCAAAAACATTAGCAAAAAAATTAAGTGATACAGTTAGAAGTTAACCTCAGTTCGACCAGGCATAATAGGCTTTCCAGCTAAGAGCTCGGCCAGGATGCAACCCGCACTCCAGAGGTCCACGCCCACACCATAATCAGTAGCCCCAAGAAGAAGCTCTGGGGGCCTATACCACAGAGTAACCACCCTACTAGTCATTTGCTGCTTGTGATTGGGATCAAAGAAAGAAGCTAATCCAAAATCAGCGATCTGAAGAATTCCATCATTGTCAATAAGTAGGTTTGACCCTTTGATGTCACGATGAAGGACATTGCGATCGTGGCAGTGTTCCAGTCCAGATAACAACTGGTGCATGTAACATTTGACCTGCAATCCCATTCAGGTAGCACGAGAAAATCTTTAACCCAACTTTAAGCACCTCTTCAAACAGAGACAACTTCAGGAAAGCATACAGTTTCAACCGTCCACCATCAAAACTAGAAGCTGTGGAATCAATCTTACCTGAGACTCAGTGAATTTGATCCCAGGGCTCGCGGCGAGTCCAGCCAAGTCATGCTCCATATATTGAAATACAAGGTACAAACTACATGACATTCTTGATGTCACCAGACCCTCCAACTTCATAACATTGGGATGATCCAGGCGTCGTAGTATCAAAATTTCTCTCGCCATGAACTTTACACTCTCTGGTTCCAAGTTATCGAACCGCACTTTCTTCAAAGCGACAATCTTCCCTGTTAAAGTATCCCTAGCTTTATAGACATTACTGTACGTACCTTGCCCAATCTGAAAATTTCACAAATAATAGCTAAGAAACATAAATCTGAACATATTTTACCTCATAGCCAATAAATACAAACAGGATCTTAACGAAGCCATAAATAGAAAGTTCATTCAAGACATGCAGAAATCTCCTATTCAAATTCTTACTCTATCATCAGGACAAACACAATAACTTGAAAACGCCTAATAAGACAAGCAGATTGTCAAATATCCACTTCATCAAGCATCTCAAAAAATCCACCCATTGACCTCCAAGTGCACAAAACAATCAGATCACCGAAAAACTGCATCGTTTCTGTTCAGATATAGAGCAACAATATGTATTCTTGTAACATAGACACCATCAGCTATGTAAACAGTTCGACAGTGTCTCCCACACTTCAAAATCAACAGGAAAGGCAGCAATCGCTGCATTAGTACCTCGCCGGGCTCATCACACTAAGACACGACCAAATCCGAAGCAGGAAGCACCAAATCAACGTCACCGGAGCCTTACCTTATCGAGCTTCTCAAAGCTATCCGCTCGCCGCGGCGTCCATCCATTGATGGCTTCTCCGGCGAACTCCGACAGCCACGACGGCCACCCGGCGGCGACCTGCTCGCCGTGGACGTGCTTCGGCAGGTTGCTCCTCCTCGGATTCGGCCTCGAGCTCCGGCTCCTCTCCCCTCGCGCCCGCAAATTGCCCCCATCCTCCACCGCCCTCCGACCGCTCCCATTCCTAACCTCCCCGACCTCCAACTTCGCAACCTTCACCCTTACCTCCTCCTCGCCCTCCTCCCGCGCCCTCTCCCTCTCTACCGCCCTCCCCGACGCTTGCTTCCCGAACACACACCCCATCGCCCCCGCATTAACCGCCTCATTGACTCATCATCCTCCCTCGCCGTCCCCTCACTCCATAGCTCGAGACCCGAAGCAACGCCGATTCTCGCCGGGAACCACGCTCATCGGCCGACTTCCGCCACTTCCCGCACTCCCCTTCAGCTCCAATCTAAAACCCTAAAAAAGCGGCGATGCGGCCCGCGGACGAGGCTACCTACCTCCCCGTCTCCTTCCTCCCTCCTCCTCCTCCTCCTCCTCCTTCGCACCTCTTTCCCGAGCTTTCCGATTAAAGAATGCTGGCGTGCGGCAGTTGAAGATGAAGCATCAAGATCAGCACCAAGAAGGAAGAAGAAGAAGGAGAAGAGAGCGTCTTAGCTTTTTTTTTTTTGCTGCTGTGCTGAGAGACAAAAGCAAGAGGAGAGTAATGATTACTAGTGTTTTGGTATGATAGAGAGAGAGAGAGAGAGAGACAGTGGCACAGTCAATTTAGTCAAAAAAGAATGAGCTGATAACTGATTAAATTAAACGCACATAAACAAAAAAGGGCAAAGCAAAGAGAGCCAAAATAGGAAAAAAAAAATTGAAATTTAGTGGATGGGTTAGGTTTCTTTTGGTCAGAAGTGGAAGGGGTTAGGTTAACATCTAACTTATTTTAGCATGAATCATAACGAGAAACCAAAGTTCCAAAAAAAAAAAATCATGAATTAGTGTCGTCGGGATCTCGTTGACACATGCCAATTTTTATTTTTATTATAAGCGATGGATATTCTGAAAATTGAATATTCGACGAGTGTTTTTATGCTTTCTTAATCAATGGGATGAGAGAGTTGATCATGTTCGAGTGTAAGAATGAAATTACGGCTATTTTTTGAAAATATGAAAAAGAAATTTGAATTTAATTATTTGGTAAGTGTCTAATAATATCCAAATAAAATCTTAGCTTTTTATGCGATATTGCGCTCTTATGATTGATTGAGGGAGACTTTGGTGGGAATTAAAGTTGCATGGGAAGCGAAATGGCTTCGCTTTTTTGGGGATTTTTCTTCTTTTTTTAAATTTATTTTTGGGTCATAAAATGCAACCCCACGTCCTAATTTTTCTTCTTCTTTTTATTGTTTTTGCGGCGAATTAAATCCTATTTTATTTTTTCCAGAGCTCCCTCATGCAAAAAGCCAAAAACGACTGCGCTGTGCACTGTGCTGCGCACACTAGACAAGTCAATTTCGTTCGATCCCCAATGCTGGGGGACCGATTATCGGGTGCGGCAGCGACCACCCTTTTGCATTTCTCCAGCCAATAAGAGATCGGATATTATCTGGTGGCCAAAAAAAAAACAAATAAGATCAAATAAAAAACTATACTAATTTTTTTTTTTTGTTGAAAAGATTATGTGACAGTGAAATTGATGTGGTCATGCAAGCGAAATTTGGACAAAAAAGTCCTTTCTTGCAGCAGCAAGCAAAGCAAGAAAACTCTGTGTCGTTTTCGATAGCAGCTGTATTGTCTTGTGGGACTATGGGTGGAACATCATGCTCTAATTGTTTTTTTCTCTTCTTTTGTATGTACAAATATTATTGTTGAGGAGTGCTTATTTGCTCTTTTATCTACTTGTGTTGAAGAAGCCGTTGCAAAAGTGTGGGATTATGTTTTTCGAGAGAAGTCTGAAATCGGCACGATTTCGAGACGTAGAACCTATATTGAATCTCGGGATATCAGCTCTCACAATTCAAGTACGCGACGTGAAGTTGTGAGAGTGTGCTATGCCATTTTGGTGTTAGCTCAAGAAGCGGAATCTAGGACTAAGAGGGTTTCCTTCATGGCGAAGATAGCAATGCTCGTCTTGGTAGGGCTGACGAGGGTAATTAGGGTATGTGTATCCACTTGTGTAATTAGAGTTGGCAATGTTGGACGTAGTCCGTTTATATGACACGAAGTAAATCACAAATTATAGAGAGAGAGAGAAAAAAACCCGAATAGGTCACAACACGATGCTTGTAAACTGTATTTTGAGAGAAAAATGATTTCATCATGACTCAATTGTTTGGCTTATATAATAAAAAAAATTGTTGCTTCATGCTAACACTAATAAATACACATTAAACACATAATTATCATAATGTAACATGAGCCGTTGACATTAGAGTAAATCCCATGGGCGTGGCATGTATCTTCTGCTTTTGACTCTCTCAGAAAATGAAGTCAACATAGAAAAACTGCGAAGGTAACTTGGTGTTTAATTGCTTAGTTGAATAATTGGGTGCTTCGGTTGGACGTGGCAAATGTGGTTTTTAAATCACAATTTCTTTCAATGTTGATAGCATAAGGTCATGATCATCACTCCATGTGTGTTGCCTTCTTATATAGGGCATGTTTTCCTCCAATCATGTCTGTGATTGGTGATTACAAGCTTGGACATGCCTTGTTTAATTCGATTGACTTTGCATGTAGTGAAATTTATAATTTGTAATCCACCAATGGAAGATATAATTGGAGGGGAATATTTCCCTACCCATAGATGTGGCGGTATACATGCATATTGAAAACTAATTTTCGATTAATGTCTAAATATAATCGTGAAGTAAGAAAGGTTGGTGGTAGTTGTAATATAATTAGGAAAGTTGGAGCAAGTACCTATGTCTATATAAACATATAATTACAGGTTCTCTCCCAACGGTCACCTCTAAGCACGACACCTAGGACTCTAGATAGCTAGAGATGCATTATTCTCGGGGATAATTACATAAACTGTCCCTGAACATTGACTTAATATGTAATATGGTCCATTTGTACTTTGTTCAATATGATCTTTGAATTTTAACCCAACGTGCAATGTTTTTTCTGAACTTTTAATTTGCTCAATGCTAATAACTCTATTTTATATAGAGTTTATTTATTATTTTAGACTTAATATTTGCTTAGTTTTAATTGAATTTGATGTCTACTTTATTTATTTAATTGATTTTGTAGGTAATTGAAGCTAAAGGGAGCTTAGGGACTAATTCTATAATTTGCCAGCTTAAGAGGACAAAATGCGTGGAAAATCGCGTATAAACTTCCCAAATTGGAGATCAAAGCCAAGCAAATCTGAAATTAAGAAGAATCAAGCCTATTTTGGGGAGAAATTCAAAGTCCAAGCTAAATTAGGGGTTTTATTGTTGGGAGGATTCCTAATTTGGAAGAATCTTTAATTGCAATCATATTCTAGTGTGATTAAGATTTATTGGAAAGCAAGAGGAGGTTATTTAAAGGCCATTAAACGTGATTTCAAAGAACAAGAAGAAAAGAAGAGGAGCCGTTTTCATCATATTAGGTTTAGGTTTCGATTTTATTTCTTGGTTCTTCCTTTCAATGCCGTAAGTCAAGTGAAGAAGAAGGAGGCGAATTAAAAATCAATCCTTGATTATTCTTGGTGAATTTGTTCTAGTTCTTCATCATGTTTAGTTTAGTCATTGTTTTTAGTTTAATTTTCATTATGTTTTAGATTACTTGTTGTTAGAGCTACGATGTAGCTTAACTATGATTGATTAATTTTCAAGACTTGTTTATATAATTTTAGATCTCATATGTGTGAGTTATATATCATGTTCTTAATGCTTTTAAGTGTTTGATCACTACTTGAATGATTTTTGTTGCATGTTTGAAATCGAAAGGAGATTCCATGCGAGTACTTTATGATATATAGCCATGAATTTAACTTAGATAGAGATATACTAAGTTATTTGTATGGTTTTGGTAGTAGATAAATTGATGGTGGTTTATTGAATCCGGGAACATCTATAGATCTTAATGATCTTAGGTTTATTTAAATTTACATGGACCAAGTGTGGGTTGTTAAATCTAAGTAGGGTTGCCATATCGGACTAAGGATGGTGCTTTAAATTAGGAAGTTTTACTATCACACTATGATTTCAATTTGATTGCATAACGAGATTAATTAATTAATCTTGATTGGTTAAGTGAAATTGGATGTTTTAACGTTTTTAACTCTTGATCAAAATGCATTGTTCCTTACTTCTTTATATTCGAAATTTCTAGGTTTAGTTTGTGAATTTTTATTTTTGGTTTTGGTTTGCTGCCTTGGTTAATTTAGCTTTCAAAAATTATGGGGTTAATTCGGATTTTTATTTTCTTAGTTAAATTCGTGTTCTTTTGGTTAATTTAATTTCAAAAATTTCAATCTTAATAGGTTAATTTAGTTTTCTTTAGAATTTTGATTGCTTTATCAAATCTTTAATTGATTAGATAAATTTGAGAATTGTTCACCTGTAGTAAGTAATTTGATTGATTTGTCTATAATCTATGTGGGAACGATACTTTAATTCATCACTTTATTACTTGTTCGATACGTACACTTGCATTGCTAATTTAGAGAACAAATGTGATCCCTAAACTTTTGGTAAATGTTCAATTCAATCCATGAAATATTATATCCCTTGATTCAATGTAGTCCATAGATTATCTTGTCCAATGATTAAATTGAATGACCACATTAAACAAATTAAAATTTTAAAGATGACATTGCACACTGAGCTAAAGTTTATGGACCACATGAAACAAATTAAAAAATTAAGGGACACCATTGCATAATGAACTCAAATTCATGGATCATTTGTGTCATTTTCTCCTTTTTTCATGGTAAGAAATGGTTTTACTCCATTCTTCACAAAAGCATGCTGCCACGTAGGTGCCACGTAAGCAATTCTTTTTAAATAAACAAGACATACACTTACTTATCCGCTTGCTAGTTCTCTAATATTCAATTGGAAGTTAGCAACTTTTACACTTGTCTTTGAAGGTCCAATGTGCTGTAGATAGAATTTAAATGCATTAATAAATGTGGCACATTTACAACAATGTAACATAAGAATTTAACGGATCTAGATACAATATAGTTACATCTATCAAATTTGGCCTTCCCAATTGTTATGACACTATTTTCAAAATTTATGACACTATTTGTGACATGTATCTCACCACACGACAATTAGGGGTGTTCATGATTCGGGTAGGCGGTTCCCACCCTAAAACTGGGAACTGCCTACTAAGGACCGGTTCCGAAAAATTGGAACTGGGAATCGCTCGTTGATTCCATGGACCACCTAAGAATCGGACCGCCGGTCTGGTCCGATTCCTAGGTGGGTCCATAGAACCAGTCCCTTGTAGATCACATCTTTGTCGACAAGTGCAATCGTGATAAAAAAAAAAAAAAACTACTTACGGAACGATACGCTTGAAAGTGCTAAACTTCCTAATAAAAGCACCCAAAATGCGACTCTATAAAAAGCAATAAATAAAATCATTTCACCACAACAAAATAGATAATAAAGCAAATGAAGACGAAGTAAAGAAGCTTAGATCATCAAATTCTGGACTTGAAGGAGGAGTGCCGGACGAGACTAGGTCGAGATGACGAATCAACCCACTGTTTGACGAATCAAGCCAGAGAAAGTCGTCCTCGAGAAGAAAACCAATGCAATTTTGATTGCATGGCATTGGAAGCAAACGACGAATGTGGAGCTGAAACGAGCCGAAAGCCCTAACCAGTGAAGAAGAGACGAAGGAAAGAGAAAACGAAAACCTTAACCTTTGCGTGATGAGCCGAAAGTCCTCTCCCTCTTTGGTTGAGCCTTGTCTCGGTGAGCAATGAGCGACGAGCCAAAGGGGACCAAGAGCGAGAGTTGAGATGAGAGTGAGAGTCAAGAGAGGTAGACGAGACGATAAAGAATGTTTTCTATCAGATGTAAAGACTGAAAAAGGAGGATTTTACTTTTACAAAAAAAAAAAAACTATTATTAGTATTATATATTATATAGCGATTCGGTCCGGGTGAGCAGATGGGCGATTCCGCACCTAGAACCAGGAACCAGACCAATACCCAACAGTTCTAAGGAATTGGAATCAAGAACCGAACCGCTTCCTTAAGAACCACAAGTTCTTGAGTGGGCAGGCGGTTCCCGATTTTTTTGCACACCCCTAACGACAATCACAAAGGTATAGTGAAATGCTACATGATGAGTGTAGGAGCGAACATTCTCTTAAACTAGCTCTCTCAAATCCTTGTTGCCTCTGCTACTATCACCCAATGACGCCTTCGGTGCCCACTTGCTGCCGAGCTCCTTGAGTCCATGGCCTACTCTCTCTCCTATCTCTCACGGAGCTTGTGGCCATGGGAGGCTTATGTGAGCTCGATGAGCTTTGTGATAGAGTTCACAACAACCATGAGAACTCTGTCACAGAGCTCGCAAGTCTCTCATGGTAGCGACCGTGGAAGACCAGGCTCGATCTGGTCCTAAACAAGTTGTTCAACCTAGATATGGACGAGATCTAAGGCAGTGGCCATCACTAAGCTCGAGTTTGAGGTTGGTGATGATCAGTGATGGCGGGGGCTAGGCGGGGAGGTAGCAGTTGGTTACTGGCAAATCCATATTAGATCTGGCCAAAAGAATGGAAATTCCCCTGATGTCAATTTCAAAATTAAGCTTTCATCATCTAATTACACCCTATTAGTCAATTGCATACATGCATATTTTTGTAAGTAATTGCATACTTCCATACCACGAATACACACGGCATATGAAGTCACACCAGAGCGCAGAAAGACAAAGGAAATAACCTAATTATGTCTTCAAGAGAATGAAAATTGCATCATAATTCTAAGTAAATTTTTTAGAATTGCATTCAAAGGGCTCAAATAGTATGGGACTGAAAGGGCGTAGCGGGGATGCTAACCCTTCCACACACGTAACCGAACTGCCGCAACGCAAGTCTTTTTTGATTTTCACAAGTGAGAAATGTCTCCACATGTGCACCAAGGTGTCTAATCAATCTATTTTCTTTAAATTGATTGGTGGGATTCTATCTTTTATCTAAAAAAATCCCGAATTTTCTCAAAAATTTCAAAACTCCTTTTCAATTAAATAACCGTAAACAAGAGCCCAATCTCGGAGACGGGGCCAGGTGCTACGACACCGTAACAACCTAAAATTGGAGTGAACAATCTTTCATAAGTTCACTTTCGTCTTTTGATATATGGTCACACATTACATGACTAATCTAGATGACGAAATATGTCGGAGCTTATTTAATCCTCGAAAAATATTTTATTATCAGATTGATAAATTGTGCTCATCTTTATATTGGATTACACCGAAATATCATTTATTATATTAGCTAGTTATATTTTAAAGTACCTATATTTGTAACATCGATTCAAAGTTACATGTGACCTCTAAAGGGTGAGTGAGTATAACTCACGGTGAAATTAGAGATGCCTACTGAATTTGATCAATACTAAATTTTCAAAAAATACATGGTTGCACTTTAAAATGAAAAGAAAAATAAAGTCGAAGAAAGAAAAAAGGAAAAGTGGGATCTATATGCGAGATTAGATTTTTTTTTTTTTAATAATAATTGAGGGCCGTAAATGTAGAAACTCGCTACTGCTCATGAGATACCCACAAACCCCAAAAATATGTTAAGTCTAGATTTTTTGGTCTGTACAAATGATTTTGGTAAGATTCGAAGACGTGACTTTCAAGAAACACGGATAAGTTTTTTTCACTCCGGTTCGATTTTGAAGATACTAGTCCATTACACCGGATCCTAAAAGCTAGTTGCAATCGGATGATGATGGAAATAAAGTGACTTTCAATTGTCATTTGACTATTGGTGTTAAATAGCACACATTTTTTACCCCCTTTAGTTTTCAGCTGCGTGCATACTCGCCTAAACCAACGTTTGGATCCCTTCATTAAATTCCTTTCCAAGGAAAAAGGTAAACGCACGGTTAGAACCGTTGGACCACCAGCTTGACCATCTTGATTAATTAATTTAAATCGAATCGTCATTGACACCTAGAATTAATTTTTTTTCCATTTCGTGGATTGACATGGGACTTTGAGATTTGGACTGACTTTACATTATAAAAATACCCACATACACCTACGCATCGTTGTCAAACTCACATACAACTTCTCCTCGTGACATTTTCATATATATAGAAGAACCAAAACCTTCTTTAATCTTGGAAACTCCTAGAGTTGGAGGAAACTTAGCCATCCATGATACTCAAATCCATGTCCTCGACAAGGAAAATTCAACAGGAAAATCAATCCCTGAAATCAATAGGATTTCCTGGAAAGAACCCCATAAATTATACTACTCTAGGGCAACTCCTCCTGATTTACTTTTAGAAGAATCATTCCAAAGAATTCAAAACAAATACTCTTCTGATGCTATTTATGAATGGAACATAGATGGCGTTTCAGAACAAAACTTAATTAATATTTTAAATCAGATGGTGATGCTTGCTACAATGTACAAGACATCTCCTGATACTACAGACCAACAAACAGCATATCTTTTAATTGCTAGCTTTTCTGGCCAATTAAAAGGATGGTGGGATAATTATCTCTCAGAAGACTAAAGAAATAATATCCTCCAGGCTTGTAAAATTGATGATAATGGCCAAACAATGTTTGATGATTATGGTCAAGTTATACAAGATGCTGTCAGCACTCTAATTTATTCTATATCACAACATTTCATAGGAGATCCTTCCGTCATTAGAGACCAAAATCAAGATCTCTTGTCCAATATGAAATGCAAATCTTTAGGTGAATTCAGAGAATATAAAGATATATTTCTCCAACGAGTCCTCTTAAGACCAGATTGTAATCAACCTTTCTGGAAAGAAAAATTCTTAGCAGGATTACCCATCTTGATAGGAAACTTAGTTCGCGAAAAACTTCGTGAAAATTTCGGGGAACAGATTCCCTTTGACAATCTCTCTTACGGAGAAATCATCTCTTTCGTTTACAAAGAAGGAACACGACTTTATAACGACATCAAATTACAAAAACAATTGAAGAAAGAAGACAAATTAAAAACAACCTCTTTAGGAGACTTCTATTCCCAATACAACCCTTCTTATAAAACTTCGAAAAAGAAAAATAAGAAGTGTTCTGGTAAATGTCCCCCAACCAAGTCAGAAGAAAAACCGAAGAGAAAATTTAAAAAATTCAGAAAGAATTTTCAAAAGAAAGAAAATCTCAATCAAGAAATAAAGAAAAATCTTAAAGACATCACTTGTTACAATTGTGGTAAGAAAGGACATACCAAAAGATTCTGCCGTTTAAAAAAGAAACTTAATGAATTAAACCTCGAAGAAGGTATTCTTGAAGAATTAAACAATCTCATGATCGAATCTTCAGAAGATTCGTCCGGAAATTTTACAACTGATGAAGAAGAAGATAATGGCCTTCAAATTAATGAAATTGAAACTTCAGACTCCGAAACAGAACCTCCTGAAACAGAAAATTTAGAAATCAATGTTTTGACCAAAGAAGAAGAAATCATTCTCGAAGCAATTGACCAAATTTCTAATTTGGGAGAAAAACAAAGGATATTACAGAAATTTAATCCAACCTCCTTGGTCAATCAATATATTAAACCTTATAATCTCAACGAAATCTTAAACAAAGGAAAGAAAAAGCAAACGCATCTTGCCACTCTTTCTGATATCCAACATGAAGTTTCTCAACAAAAAATTGAAATTCGTGATCTCAAATTAAAATATATGGAAATCCAAAGGGAAATCCTAGATATTAAAACCCAAGTTTTAAGAGGCAAAAACAAAGAAGAAGATTCGGAAGAAAACTTTCCTAATCCTTTGCCTGATAACAACTTCCTCCTTTTACTCTCAGAAATCACATCCAGAAAATGGATCATTGATATCTCTATTAAAATTAAAAATGAATTCGTCCTTGACACAACTGCCCTTTTCGATACAGGAGCCGACCTAAACTGTATAAGGGAAGGATTAATTCCTACAAAATTTTTTGATAAAACAACTGAATCCTTAAAGTCAGCGTCTAGAAACAAATTAAAAATTCAATACAAGTTACCTTCAGCTTCAATCATCAAAGATAATATCTCCTTAAACACGTCCTTCCTTTTAGTAAAAGATTTAAAACAAAACGTTATCCTCAGCACCCCCTTCATTTCCCTCATTCAACCTTTTAAAGTAACCCATGAAGGGATTGAATCCAAAATCAAAGGTTGCAAAATATTCTTCAAATTTATTACTAAACCTCAAACCAGAAATTTAAATCTTTTACAAGACCATTCTGTTGCTGAAATTAATTCCTTAATAAAAAATAAGGAAGACCACCTTCAATTTTTAAAAGAAGATTTAGAATTCCAAAGGATAGAACAACAACTATCTTTTAACCACATTCAAAATAGAAGGTTTTGGTTCTTTTGACTTGGATTTTCCTAACTTAATTTCTCTTCTTTTGTTTTCTAAGGCTTTAGTAAATTCATTACTAAAAGTCTTTGGAATTTCAAAAGTCTTGAAAAGAGGAGTTTTAAGAGTGTTGTGAGAGGAAGCTGAAGGGATAGAATTTTCAATTCTATTTAATTGGACTCCTATGGAATGGATATGTTGATTTGTAAAATTATTTTGTTCAATGACCTTTTGAATTCCTAAATTGTCGGAATCATGAATGGATTTGAAAGGGGAGGCAGGGATTTCTTTGTCCCTGTGAGAAAGTTTGAGCTTACGGAGCGGGGGATGGTTGGACTCAATTATTTGTCCATCATCTAATTGCCACCTAAATTGTTTATCAAGGACAGATAATTCCTTCGTGTTAAGGAAATAATCTTCAAACCAATCAAAAAAGAATATATGAGATCCTATTTGGGACATGAACTCATAATATTTTTCTTTGATGGTTGCGGCTTGGCTGCTAAAGTAAATACCATAGTTATTAAACACTGTTCATTTGTACGCTGTAGAAAATACACTGTACACTGTTCACTATAGCAACTTTTTACTGTAGCATTTTTACTATTCACTACAGTATTTTTCTTTCTTTAAAACCTCATTGAATCGTCAGAAGGAAGGAAGTCTCATTTCTCAGAAAGAAACGAAGGAAGAACATCCTCCCGAGTTCTCCTCTCTCTCTCTCGGACCTAAGGCTTCAACCTATTCAGATTGAATCTCTCTCTCTCTCCATACACCATCCTACCCCAATTAAATCCCCTTTTCCGACCATAGCAAAGCTAAGGAAGGAAGCCACTGATTCAGACACCTCCAGTTCCGAAGAGGAACTTCTCAGTTACCTTCGCCATACCTGGAAACCCAAAACCAGTAAGTTTCCAACCTTATCCAGAAACCCTTTGATCCCCGATTTATCTCAGGAAGTTCCAGATCTACTTGTAATCTGTGGATTTCAAGAGTTTATTTAAAGCTTTCACGAGTATATATATTATCATGGGTTTTCGAAAATTTAAAAAAATAAAATAAATGAGACCCCTTTGATGGTTTAGTGAACTATGACCTCCCAATCCCCTTCACTAAAAACGACCCCAATTAAAGAGAGTGGTGGCAGTACACTTTGGCACCAAGTCTTGGGTAACTGGGTTGACCCAGCATTGTCATGATGTTTGTTCTATACTTTTGCGTTAATTGTAAATAAATAGAAAATAGTAGTCAATTGACCACTCAACTACACACACACACACACACATATATACCTTTCATTATGCTTGTGTAAATATCCAAATAATTTGTAAAAGCTTGGTGGTGTTGTTCAGTCGGAATTGCTAAATCCATGCAATTCTTGAGATTTTTGGTGTTCAAAGAGAGAGTGTCATCTCAAGACACAATCCCAAAAGCGAGGAAATGAGACAAAACAAGGTTGGTGAGGTTGGTGAGTCTTCATAGGTTTATTCTAACAACCTATGCCACGATTCCCTTTCAACGGTTTCAATCGGATTGAAAGGTAGAAAAAGAAAACGAAATTGGAACAATTCAAAAGCTCTTTGTTCATTTCTTAAACGCATTACGAAAGAGCTAACTTTGACTAATATTTCTTCTTTTAGAAAAATTTTGCAACATCTGAAGACAGTTATGCAGATTTCAACCCTTTTAAAAAACCCTTTCTCCAAATCGAATAGCTTTCTTTACCTATCACATCAATTGATTAAAGGAAAACAAAATCAATATAATTCTCACTAAACAAACCCGATGAACGACAAACAATACATAGCAAATTTCGGTTGATATGAACATATGGCGATTCGAAACCAGACCTTACGCAAAAAAGAAAGAAAGAAAGATGAACGCGCTAATAACTGTCGGACTATTATTTCCCTATGTTCTTTTTACAAGGAGTGATGGTCCATTGTTCCACCTAATCCCCTGTGTCTCTTTCTATTTGCTAGGTTTGTTGTACTGAAGCATCATAGGATGGCCAAAGATTGTTTCTCTTCTCGAGGAGCAACAAAGAAGAAAAATACTTGGGCAGTCTCGTGAGGAACGACCAGGACACATATGAGAGGTGATGGGTGGGGTCCTTTGGTATGGTTGGTATTTGGTCACTTGATATGATGAGGGCGGGAGGAAAATGGTCGGGCAAATTAGTCAACACGGGACTCTAATGCCTCTTTCCAAATTATGTCATGCTTGACGTAAAGTCCCTATCTCGTCGAGAGGTATCTTCCAAGAATGAAGAACTTACAATCTTAGGCATCATCATAAGTTCATAGCAAACACATCTGTCCTTTTCTTCTTCTATAATATCTCTAGGTCAGCTCTCGTTAACCTATGAGATCGCATTTCAGAGGGAGGGCCAAGAAACGAAAGTGCCGGCAAGAAGCCAAGATTAAGCTCAAGGCTCGATATGTTTGGAGCTAGCATGACAAGCTTATTTCAATCGCCAAACCATAACGATATGCCGTCGTGCTCAATTTTTTTTGGTCTCCAATTACGGCAAAACTCACCAAAGTAGGGAGAATGTGGAAAACAAAGGAAGAAAAGCATGATTTCAATTGGCTTTATCGAGGCTTTAAAAAAGTTTCACCAGTCTCGAAGGATCTTTCCTACAGAATGAAACAGCTAAGCTGATTCGCTCATGGCAGAAAGGAACCGAACTCAATCTCCTTAAATTCCGATTTCCCCTTTCGGTTCCCCTGACGCCTCCTACATCCCACACTCGGAATAAAGCCGTGTCGCAACAAAGTCTTCACCAAATGTTTTTCATCTGCAGAACCGTCATCAGTTCGCGAATAAGAGCTCGGTCTTTTTCTTGTAGAATTCCTGGAAATCAAGAAGTTCTCTCTCACTCTCGCTCTAATCAGCATTAAAATGACTGAGAAATTTTCTTGTAATTCATAAAGTCATCTGGAGCACTTGCACAGCGGTCTGTTAATATAGAGGCTTAAGTCACTGAAAAGCAGCAAAACAGTTCGAAGCAAAAACTATTCATGGCGTCAAGTTTGGCTCCATCACTTGAAAACGACATTATCCTGCAAAGTTGTCATCCTAATAGACAAGGAAGCCGGCTCCAAATACCAACAAAGAAAAGAAAAGAAAAGAAATTTCGAGCCACCACCACCATGAGAACAGAAATGATAAAAAGAGCAGAATAAAAAATCTATGCAAGGACATAAATTCATCAAACAGCAAAAAGGAGGGGGATTAAGGAGAAATGAACCAGAGCAGTGAGCAGGGCAAGTTGTTAGAAATGGCTGTGTCGTTCATATTCTTCCCCATTCAACCAAGGCATTCTTCCAGCAAAAGTACATCGTATCATCAAAAGAATGCTACAACATGATCTTCTTCTTGTCCACGTTTATCTAGCATTTAAATCGAATTCACCAACTTCACGCCAACTGCTCTGCACGCCCGTCTCACCATTCTCGGTCTCTTCATCGTTTAAGAAATCTTCAGATGGTTCCTTCTCGTCTTTCTGTCCATTATTTGCCCACCCGTTGATCATGTCGTCCAGGTTAACACCCTTCTCCTGCTCCTCCAAGCCGTGATTCATAGGAATATCATTGTCTTGAGATCCACGAGCATTTGCCCTAATAGGGCCTCGAGCCATCATTTCCGCATGAGCCTGTGACCCAACTCTAGCTTGCTCTGCCTGTGCCATCGCCGCCATGCGCAACTTAGCCTCCCTCCCAGCTTTCTCTCTTGACTCGATTTCGGCCCTTAATTCCAGCATTGCCCGTTTTTCCTCTTGAAACAGCAACTGCTCAATTGTCAACCTCTCCTCGGAGCGGAACTCTCCAAAAGCTCGCTTGCGAGTTATTATGTTGAACGCAAGGGCCTGTTTCTCAAATGTCGAAGCAAACTCTGCTACTTTGGCTGCAATGTTATGATCCCATTGCTGTGAACGAGAAGGCATCTGACCTGTCGTGTCAGAATCAAGGATTCTATCGTCTTCCTCGGCCTCATAATCTGCTATCACATGGTAAGGGAGTAACCTGCACCACAAAGAAAGGGTAAAGGACCAAGCCTGAAATCTAAAGCAGCTTCTTGTAATCAGACGTCAGTTCTAGAATTTATGAAAACATCAGTCTTACTCAAGGGACACTATCTTTGAGCGTCACTATCTAACGCCTAAGGCTGCATCTCCTTAAGGAAGAATATGCAAGTACATCCTAATACCTAGCTGCCTGAACAACAAACTCTGCAGCACTGCTCCTCACATTGTCCTTATATAAACTGCCCTATAAAGGTAGCCACATAATACTCCTCCATTATCCTAACTATCTAACTTCCTAACATGAGAAACCTGAAAACTATGGCTGAACAAAAGACAGCAGAACAGACCAGAAGCAACATGAGGATTCATATCTAAATCAAAACACTGACTGGCTCTTGCTAAGCAACCAATACTAGATCCACCTCTTTTCGTGCTGACATGAACCACTCAAAACAGCAAATTTTTCCCCGATAATCCACTAAAGACAATTCATGCCCAGATTAATTAAACTATAGATTTATAGTTGAACATCAAATGTCACTCGTGTAAAAAGCACAATTGTAGTCAAATGAATCTACACCATACAGTGTGGTTTTCAGTCGGAGCATATTCCTGTGTAGATCACTAATCTTTTGTGCAAGGTTCTATCTTTACAGCATCGTAGTAAACAGTACTTTCCTTGCTTGGACAGTCTCCATTTCTTCTCATCAACTTTCACTACCAAAAGAACTACTTCAAAAGAATAAAACAACAGAACATATTGGCTAACAAGAGAGGGAAGACAACCTCTCGCAGGCGTCTTCAAGAGAAGAGAAGGGGCGCTTGAAGTCCGGGTGACAAATACGCCAGGCGTCCTGGTACGCCATCTGCAATTCCACCTGATTTCCCGGTCGAATCACTTTCTGCTGCTGCTGCTGCTGCTGTTGCTGTTGCTGTTGCTGTTGCTGCTGTTGCTGTTGCTGTTGCTGTTGCTGTTGCTGTTGCTGCTGTTGCTGTTGCTGCTGCAAATTAGGGGCGGAGGAGACGCTAGGGTTCTGCTGGATCGGGTGGTGGGGGAGCCCCGGAGGGCGGAGGTGCACGTCAATGTTGGACGGGAACCGTGACATGGCGGCTGTCCGCTGCTGCTGCTTCTGCAGCTGCTGGCGGAGAAAGAACTGCTGTTGCTGCTGCTGCTGGTGTTGCATCAGCAGTTGCTGCTGCTGGTGTTGCATCAGCAGTTGCTGCTGCTGCTGTTGCTGTTGCTGTTGCTGTTGCTGTTGCTGTTGCTGTTGCTGTGCGGACGATTTCGCCTCCTCCATCTCTCTCTAGAATATAGGGATTCGGACTCAAAATGCGAAAAGGTTTCTTCAAACGATGCGGAGGTACGAAGCAAATTACTATTTCGAACAGGAGAGTCAACTCGCCCAACATGCATTCTCACGCCTCTCAACTTTACTCGTCAATAACATTTATCAAAGACCAATCCAAACAATCCCAGTCAACGAAAATCAGGTAATTGGTCCTGGCAAGAAATATAAACTAGCAACCAAATTGCATTGCCCCTGAGCAACGACCCTGCCCAGAGTTGCCTACGCCGGTACAGTCGCCACACACACACACACACATTGGAGATAACTTAAAATAAAAAACATAAGACTTTAGTTACCTAATGCAAATTCTAAGTTGAAGGAAGAGCAAAGCGAGATAGACGAATATCGGGAACTCAAGAATGGATATGCGAAATTCCTGCAGGAAGACTACTTCAATCTCTCTTTTGCAGCCGATTTACGAAACCAGACTGACGGACAGTGTGATAGCCCCCAAGATTCGAATCACTGAAGATCAATCTCTACGCCGATCGAATCCCCACTAACAGAGGGAAATCGATACGTGGGCGCAAAGTTCGACGGAGAGAAAGCTGAAGCGAGAGAGAGAGAGAGAGAGGGAGGGAGGGAGGGAGACAACGCTGAGATGGTGATCGCTGAAGAATAATAGAGAGACGAGAAGAAGATGGAAGAAGCGATGGAAACCTGGTGAGAAACCGCCGGATAGAGAACAGAGGGTGGCGTCGAGCCGCCAGCCGCGAGCGAGGCTGCAGGAGGCGTAACTGAGAGTCTGAGAGTGAGCGTCGTGAGGCTTGAGAAAGAGAGAGACGCGTGAGTGAAGAAAGAGAACAATTAGGTTTTTCAGTAAGCTTCGTGAGGCGGGACTGAAGAAAGAAGAAAGAGGTAATTAAGCAAGGGCAAGGGGGCTCTCCGAAAATTGCCGACCCTCCACCTAGAGTCGGCGAGATTGGCTAGCCCCCGCCCAACTTCAGCGAGGCTTGCCGAGGGTCACCACCTTTGGGCGAGGGTTGGCGACCCTTGCCCAGCTCTAGGTGGAGGGCCGCAACCCTTGCTCAAATCTGGGTGAGGGTTGCCGGGCCCTTGCCAATTTTGGATGAACCTCTACCAGCTCTTTTTGATGATAGTAAGGGCCTATCGCCCTTCCCTTGATTTTTCTTTTCTTTTTTCTTTCTTTTGTGTTTTTTAATATATTATTTAATAAAAATGTAAAAAGATGAAAATGCCATTGATGTCAAGCAATTTTTGGGGTAAATGTGTTAAATGAATATAAGTTTGGGATTTTTTTTATGTAAGAAGAAGAAGTTTTGGGTAAATGTGTTATACTATACAAGTTTAGAATTTTTGGTGTCACAAAAAATAGTTGAAGGTAATTGAGTTACAGTGAGCAAAGTTTGAGATTCTTAGTCACGGATCAAATTAAATTCGTCTCTCATGATCTATTTAGTGGCAAGTCATTGATACCGAAATTAGGGGATTCAATCACGATATGACATTGAGACATTACATCTAACGGAAAATAAGATATCGGAACTGCACATTGTAGAGATAAATACCTTGTCTGCGTAAAAAGTGGCAATGCGGATTTGAATGATGTAAATTCATGAAGATTTCAAAATGCTCGCTTGTATGTCTTAACTTGCAACAGGATTAGTAGGTCAAGCCAAATTCCATAAAATGTGGATAGGGCAAACCATTCGGACGGGGATCGTGCGTCTCGACACCCATTCGCGTGGGGAATCCGGGCATCTTGTAGCATGAGATCACAACTCTCACCTAACAAAGACAATGGTTTGGATCAGAATCCGTTGTGAAAATTGAAACCAATCCCAACTAATAAGAACTTCATCTGGTATGACCTTTTCTATTTTTTTATTTTTATTTTTGCAATTTTCTGCTGAAAAATAAAAACAACAGGAAATGATTGAGAAGTATTCGAAGAATTTGTGTTGTTTTGTTTTATAACTTTTCTATACCGTAAATCTCCATATATTAGAAATTCGGGTTTGTTTTATCGTGTTACTGTTTATAGATTTTAAATGTCATAGTGGAATTACGAATAGAACATATTTTACGACTTTTAAATAAAAATAAGGGATCGTCGGGCCGCAAGGCCCTTGCCTAGGCTTGGCCCAACTATTGATCGGGCTTGGAAAGCGGGCCGGGCTTTCAACATGATACAATAAACCCAAATTTCTAAATTCGAGGGAAAAAAAGTATAGAACTCATTCGTGAACCAATAAAATAGAATAGCAGAAGGATCTAAAATCAATCTTCACTTGATTTTCATTTTTATTTAATTTTTTTTCAGCTGAAACTTGCCGTATGGGCAGATCCATGATGGATCAGTAGACCCCGCCCAAATCAGGCTCGGCCCAATAGCCATCTAAATATTCTTTGACCCTTTAGCGAGCGTTTTGCACATGTTGGCTTATAGAACCGGACAAGATTAAACAGGCTACAATGATGTTTTTTCAACAACTATATAAGTCCAAGGGCTTTCGGGAATTCTCCCCTGTACTAGAATAGTGCTCCAGGGTTGTAACTAAGGAGATGAACCTCTCCTTGCTTGCTGTTGTGACTGAAGACAAGATTAAAAATGCCACCTTCCAACTTAGGGCCACAAAAGCATTGGGACCAGATGGCTTGAATGGCTTGTTCTACCAACAGAATTGGGAAGTTTTGAAAGCACATGTTTTTAGGGAGATAAAGAGATTTTTCGAAACTGGAATCATGCTACCAGAGCTAAACAGAACCCTAATCTCCCTAATACCGAAGGTACTAAGTCTTGAAGGACTTGATCAATATCGTCCCATTAGTTTGTGCAACTTCAGCTATAAAATTATTTCTAAAGTGTTGGCAAACAGATTGAAACCATTGCTGCAAGAATTTGTAGCCGCTGAACAAAGTGCTTTTGTTGGAGGCAGACAAATCCAAGATAACATATTTGTGGTGCAGGAAGTGTTGCACCAAATTAGAATCCGGAAACGAAGGAAGGACTTTCAGGCAATCTTGAAGTTAGATATGAAAAAAGCATATGACCGTGTAGAGTGGGACTTTTTGGAGGCATGTTCGAAGAAAATGGGCTTTGATGAGAAATGGGTGAGCTGGATTATGCAATATGTCACCACTGTCTCATTCAGTGTTAAAGTGAATGGACAGCCCCTTCAATTCTTTCAGCCTTCCCGAGGAATAAGACAAGGGGACCATTTATCTCCTTACTTATTCATCTTAGTGGCTAACATCTTAACATTGCTCATGAGAAAGGCCATAGAAGATGGAAGCATTAGGGGAATCAAACTTAATAGATGGTGCCCTACCCTTTCCCATTTACTCTTCGCAGATGACTCAATATTCTTTCTGCATGGGAAAACCCTTGAATGTCAGAATTTAGCATCAGTTCTGCACCAATATTGTATGGCTTTTGAACAACATATCAATCTGAACAAATCTGGGATCTTCTTTAGTAGGGACTGCCCTTAAAATTTGAAAGAAAATATGGCGAGAGAACTAAGAGTGCCTATTATAGAGAAAATAGGAAAATATCTTGATATTCCTTCGAATTGGGGTGAATAAAAAAAACAAATGTTCGCATGGATTCTTAGAAGAGTTAGCAAAAAGATGGAAGGATGGAAGGAGAAATTAATGTCCAAAGCGGGTAAAGAAATCTTGATTAAGTCGGTGGTGCAAACGCTTTCGCAATATGCCATGTCTGTCTTCAAAATCCCAATTTCAATATGCAAGACAATTGAGCAAAAAATAGCACAGTTTTGGTGGAAAACTAATGAGGCAAAGGCTGGAATTCACTGGAAAAAATGGGAGTTGTTGAAGATGAGAAAAGATAAAGAGGCTTTGGGATTCTGCGACTTACTAGATTTCAACAAAGCTATGTTAGCTAAACAAGCTTGGTGTCTAAGCAATAATCCAAATTCCCCTTGGAGTCAATTGTTCAAAGGTCTCTACTTTCCACATAGAAACTTTTGGCATGCAGAAAAGGGCCAACGCCTGTCATGGGGTTGGCAAAGTTTAATTTTGGGAAGGGACACTATTTCACCTTCAATCATGTGGGCTGTAGGGAATGGAGAAAGGATAAGACAAGAGAAGATAAGTGGCTGAAGAAAGAAATGTTGGTTGGTCCAGCTAAAAGAAATGAACCTCACTTTGTGTCTGGATTAATATCAAGGGAAGGGGATTGTTGGAATGCAGCTGTGCTACATGAGTACTTTGACGAACAAACGGTATGTGATATCATGACTATCCCAATTAAACCCAAAACAGAAAATGATCATATTGTGTGGACTTACACACAAGCAGGACAGTACATTGTGAAGAGTGGATACAATTATATTTGTGATTCAGCGAGAACACATCAAGAGAATCATGCCTCAACATCTTACCTTCCTCCTCGCACCCTATGGACAGATATTTGGAAACTTCAAGTTCCTCCCAAAATTAAATTCTTTATGTGGACCCTATGCCAGAATGCACTCCCAACTAAAGAAAACTTTTATCGAAGGAAGATTGTACCTAATCCTGTATGCCCCCTATGCAAGCAGAGTGTTGAAACAGCAGAGCATTTATGTCTTCTATGTCCATGGACCAAGGAAATATGGGCAAATCCAGCGCTGAACTTGCAAATTTCGAGCCAAGGGTTATCTCGAATCGAGGAATGGATATGCAATTTGTCGAAAAACAAGAGCGACTCACTAAATATGGCTTTAATAATGTCGGTTCTGTGGGGCATCTAGAAAGCCAGAAATGCTGCCATCTTTAGGCTAATAACGCCCGACTCCATGGAGGTAGTAGAAATAGCCATCTCTTAGCTAAACTACTTTAAAAAATGGAACTTTTCAGTGCATATACCTGGAATCAATGAGGAACGCAACTCAAACTACTGGCAACCACCAAGAGCTTGCTCCTTTAAGGTCAACACAGATGGGTCTTTCTTACCTAGTACGACAGAAGAATCAATTGCGTGGATATGCTGTGACTCTATTGGTTGCTTACTGAGTGGAGGAGCAAAAACGGTGGTGGGGTCATAAGCTCTCTTGGTCGAATCCCTTGCCATGGTCGAAGCCCTCAATTGCGTTCTCTCTCCTCAGTTTGAAGAAGAAGGCGCCCTAATCCACTCTCTCTCTCCTCTGAATGATAGCCTCGCTTTTGAGACCGATTGCAGAACTTTGTTTGAAGTCCTCACATGCCCTCAACAAATCACGTGGGAAGCCCACGTACCTATCAAAATCTGCAAGGATTTCCTTCTTAAATTCCCAAATATTCAAATATCCTTTTGTCCTAGAGAGGCTAATTCAGTTGCGAATTGGGTAACTAACACCCATTCGAAAAATGCACTACCTAAGTTTTGGGTATCCTCCCCTCCCCCTGCTCTTAGCGTTTAATTATGTACTGAACTAGATCCCTCAGGATCTTCTATTTTGAACTAGTTTTAATGAGAAGTTTTATTTATGACAAAAAAAAAATGGGAACTGGGAAGCATCTTCCTCCATCTCCAGAGACCCTAAACTAGAACTATCTACCTCGCTTCTAGAAACCAATCTACCTAATTAATTCTAAATATTACCAATAAATACCAGAGGTGATCAATCAATTAGTCCCACAATTCTAAATTCTTCTACTAAAATTTCTTTCACCTTGCCAGGAAAAACCTAAAATTCTACGGAAGAGAGACGGTGCAACTTTTTCTTCAATACTTTCCTCTCATCGATTCTCAAAATAGGTCTGAGGATCACGCCAGGTTGCTTCTAGAACTCTTCAAACTTGATCGCTTATCTTGACATATTTTATCTCTATCTCTCTCAGTAGCATTTTCCGCACATGAAGTAATAATATACTTCTACTTGCTTAGTTCTTGTGTGGAAGATCGAACCGACCAGGCTCTCATTGATCTGGCCAAAAGGTACTCTTGATCCGTTGGTTCGCAAAATCCATGCACAGTCGTGGCTGAGTAACCGATAGAAACTTAATACACGATATGATTCTCACTATTTTATGAAGAGTGTTCTTAGACTCAGCCAAAGTTTAAGCTTGACCCGAGTTCATAGATTGATCTTTGGACCGAATCTAGAAGTCATGATGACCCAGGTCGTTATCATTTCTTAATTTTTCAGCTTGATAGGTCATCTATGTCACAACTATTAGATTATTTACTTCGGAACGTGATTCACGAGGCTAGGTTGAATCGTGAAATTGCAGTGGGGACTGTTGGTGTCGTCATAGATGACCTGCTGTTTCTTTTTAGGGTCAAGTCGATTTTGAGTCTTCTAATCGTTACCCTTTCTTGCAAATTCATCAAATTATAATTTGGGCCCTCTACGCTGAAAGACATTTCTGGTAGCACCATCACTTATAAACCGCATCAGCAACGCCATCATCAACTATTATTTGAAACAAAGCTAATAAACAAAGTCATTGTAAAGATCAAACTGTCATCTTCCCTCTCTCTCCTTCTTCCTCGGTGGTTTTCTTTTCTCACGAAACTTGATGGAAATTTACCATAAGCAAGCTTCCCTTCAATTTCCCAAATCTGTTCCCATCTCTTTTGCCCTCCCTCAATATGAAAAATCAAATCTTTCATCGACCCCTTTGAAGGGTAAGACCTGGCCTTCCTTTTTATTTCAAATATAATCAAGGCAAGAGCCACACCCTAACAAAACAAACCCAGAAAATGGAAAAAAAAAAAAAAGTCACTCAAACACAACAGCTAAAAGACTTGGTGTGAACATACACGAAGTCAACGATCAACGGGTAGAATCAGATCTTCCTTAAATCAGAAGAAGAATTTGGCCCTTCTAGGTGATGCAAATTTGGTCATCAACACGAACGGACTTGATCAGTTACGAGGGACTTTCCATTGGAAGTCAAGGTCGTCAACCTTGGCACTATCTATAAGCCACGAGCTACAAATATACAGCAAGGAAACTCTAGGAAGTTGTAGAGGTACAAAGCAACTTGGCATCAATTATCAAATGGGGAAACTATGCTGCACGGTCGAGACTGGTGGCGGAATCGATTTGAAGGGGCTTCTAATTATGGCGGTGATTCTTGTTCTACTGGTTATGGCTTCCTGCATAGCTCCCCCGAGGCGGGTCATTCGGGTCTATCACCACCTATGAAGACGGGTCGACACTGTTTGTCCGTCGTCTCTCTCAATCATGTATGTTTTCTCTTCCAATGTCGCCAACTTATGGAGAGAGAGAGATGGCAAAACCTGAAGCTACTTGTTCTTTGAAAAAGCTTATGTTCTTTCCTTGCTTTGAGTGTTTTTGGTGCCAAGTCCTACACTCTCTGTCTTGCAGACATTTTGTTTGTCAATGACTATCTATATAGGGTTAACATTATAGGTGGATACAAAACTTACACTACGATTAGAAAAATCTGTTCCATATTTGTTTTATATTTTCTTGGTTTTAATTTTGGTATGTAGATCGTCCTCATTGTGTTTTGTCCTCCTTTAGTTCCACCAGCTTCGAATGCATTCTTCAGCATTAGGTTAAAAGAAGGTCATTCATCGCCCACCGCCCAGTGGAAGAGAAGCATTTCGTGTGCATAAAATACTTTCTTCAATGATATACCATCACTTGTAAACTGCATTGCAACATCATCATCATCATCATCATCATCTAAAGTCAAAACAAACCTAATAAACAAAGTCAATTTTCGCAGATCGAACTTTGTGGTTCCTTCAAGTCATCTTCCTCTTTCCCCTTCTTTTCTTGCTGGTTGGCTGACGAAATTTGTTGGAAACCACAAGCAAACTTCCCATGAATTTCCCAAGTTTGTTCACTTCTCTCTTGCAATGGTCAATATGGAAAGTCTTGACCCTTCATTGAAGGGTGAGACCTGGCCTTTCTCTAATTAAAAGTACGATCAAAAGCAAGAGCTGCCCTAACAAAACATACCCATAAAAAGACAAAGACCCACCCAACAACAACCACCAATTAATACTAAGAAATTGCAATAAACCAATGATCAAATGGAAGGACCAGCGTGTGCTCAAATCAGAAGAATTTGGGCCCTCAAAGCTAAGCATGTTTGTTCATCAACTTGATTAGTATTGATGGACTTTCCGTTCCGTTCAGTTCTCATGGTCAATTGGGGTCGTCTATACTTCATAATTAAATCAGCGGCACTTATCCTATGAATAAATAAATTAATATATGTTTGTATATATTCAAGTTGTGATGTTGATTACTTACATGTATTCAAGTTGTGGTGTTGATTGCTTACTACTTAATCCTCTTGTATACCTGAGAGAAGAATTGAAGAAGCGATTAAGCCCAGGAAATTCCCAGAAAGTTGAAGAGGTGAAAGAGAGATTGATCTCAAGTTGTCAATGGGGAAATTGAGCATCAAGTTTGAGATAGGTGGTAGTGTTGATTGGAAGGGATTTGTTATAGCAATGATTCTTGCTCTACTGATCATGGCTTCTTGCATGATGAGTCCCAGGAGACGGGTTGCTTGCGTCTATTGCTGCCTGTGACGACGGATCGACCACGGTTTCGCTCTTGCTTTTGATTTTCGCTCGTGTCGTCCCTAGAGATCATTGCAGTCTTCTTTCAGTAGCCAAGGTATGGTGACAGAGATTTGGGAAGCTACTTATTCTTTGGAAGTTTTTCTTCTTTCTCTGCAGACATTTCGTTTGTCACCGACTCTGTTGACTACTGAGGAAACATTCTAGCTGATTACCCTTCAACATTGAAACAATCAATTTGTTTTTTGTTTTAGTTTTCTGGTTTGTTCTGTATTAGGCTTGTCTTCATTATCTTCGGTCCATTCTTAATTACCAGCTTCAAATGCATTCTTAAGCTTGAGGTCTTAACTTTTTTGCATTCAAGAGCAAGGTGACTCAAATCTGCACAAAGGATTTTAAAAGAGTTGCAGGCTTGTAGTTGCTTAAATCTGACGAGCCATCTCTTTTCTCATGCAAATAGAAAGGCAAGGTCAAGACTGATAAGACCCGAAATTGATCGCATTCTTTTATAAGCAACAGGTGAGAAGGGACGATTAACATTAATGACCGTTTTCCGGGTGTTACCATAAAGATCTCCCACTGATTACGGAATGTTCGATTTGAGCCATAACTATTCTGCACCACCCGTGACTCGAAGATTAGCTACTCTCATAGCTGAATGTAATTGAGACTCATATCAGTGCTCAGTTCTTATTTGTTCAAATCTCCAGGGTTGACAAGTATTTAACCTGCAACCCCACAAATCCATCATCCGATTCGGGTTATACTTGCACTAGACATTATTTGCACGTAATGCATTAATACCGTCCGCATATGAGCTGTTGAATCCGGTGAGCCCATATTTCGATTTGACAGACACTAGATTCAGTGATACCGGCAGAAGTCTTTGGATGCACACAATGATGTCTACCTACACTTGTAATTCTCTTGTCCTAGTAGTTTCATCAAGCACCTGAGACGCTGAGGAGCAAACACAAACGGAGAATGCGCTCCGAAAGAGAATTAGCGCATGAAGTGTCTGCACGTTTTCAGTCATTCTTTGCCGTCTACACGTCCAATCGACCGAGTTCCATAACTTGTGATTTGATTTTCCAGGAAGTTAACATAGGAAAAGTACGAATCTAATCCAACCAAATTCTCGTGGACCGACATCGAATAAGCTTGGTGAGAGCCAAGCGAAAGTAGTAGAACCCCAGAAAATGCAAGATAAAAGACTTCTTCAATGGTTCCGCAACTGCAACACAAGTATCACATCATGGCTAAAAGGTATGTCGCAAATGAAGACATGCCAGGGGACTAACAGCTGAGACCCGCATCGCCTCGCTAGATCTTACCAGATGTCCAAATAGCTACATCACGATAGCAAATTTTCAAGGACATCAACATGTAGAGAAAGTGAACTCGATGTATGTCGCAACTTGAACATTTGTCAAATCAAACGACTTCTTGAACATTTGATAAACCAAACAACTCCCAAGTTATCCAGTGTCTTTAGAATTGATTGATACAGCGGCGAGAATTTGCAACATCCTTTACAAACACAACATACGGGTATGCACACTTACATACACAAACCTCAATCTTCTTAGATACCAGTACATACCATTTCTGTGGCACAACCAGATGTCTATATCATCATCAATCACAGACTTGCACGCTCCGGGAAAGACCAGGAAGTGCAAGTAGAATGGAATACGGAAATCTGGACGCGAAGGACCTCATGAATGGCACCTCGGTGAAGCACACCGAGGACCTCGTTCTCCTGAGGCAATGCTAGATCTTGCAGGGAAACTGAACGATAATGAGACTCATCTCGCATTCGGAAGCCATAGAATAATCTGCCAAGCTTCCACCATCTGACACACACTTGACGTTGTGAGATCTTGCTATTTTGAAGCGCTTCCATGACATGCTCAGCCTGCAAAATTTCTATGATTATTTTAACATGGAGTAAATTCCAACCAATCTCTGGAGTCTCTTCGACATGATTCAATGCATCAGACTATGATAGAATTATATTCCTAACTGACAAGCCAGAATGAGACCACTACCCTTAACAGAACATAAATCAACAGGCAAAGTAACAGAATCCCATTATGATTAGCCCGGATCTCTTCATCTGCACGGTGTGATTCCACAAATCAAAACATAGTACCGCATATTCAAAGGCCGGGCCCTTCTTCTTTTCAACAGTACATAGCTAAATAAGAGGGTAGACGAACAATCAAGCTGTAAATCTCAACTTCGAGATTGACAAATCTTGAGACTGACCCAAATACAATCTTTATAAAGCAAGTTCTCACATGGAGTGATGGACAATACTTGCGAGGAAAGGTCTATACCATATACACATTCTTTCATTTTCCCAACAGATAAGATGACTTGCTGAAAAGTTCTATCCTGTTGATGTAGGAGGAGAAGGAAAATGCTACAGCCATAACAAGCATAAATGCCTGCTTTTGTTTCTGGACATTTTAGCACCATTCAGAAGTTTTACACACCGCACGTGCAGCAATGTCGAAACATCACGGTCTGCTCAACGACAGTTATCAAAAGCAAGATGCCCATTTGGCAGTTATGTGCATCTTTCCTCGCGATTTACAGAAGCATGTAAGCAGCGCCCAAAAGTAAACAGTTGCTTACCGGCACTTCGAGCCAGTGCATGCAGTAATGCAAACCGACCAAGTTTAGCAGCACGTTCACTTCCGGTCTGAACAGAAACATTTCGACATCCCTGAAGCCAAGTCGCATGGAGCTCAAGCGCTCGATTGCTTTTAGGTAGTCTCTGATCTCGAGCGAGTCGGAAAACGAACACTGCTCGACATGCTGAACAACCGACATAGCTCGCTTGGCCATCTCGGCGTGCCGCTTCACGTAAAAGTCCTTCCATCCCTACTTTCAAATTCCAACCACCAACAACGTACCCAAGCTACCATAATCAGAATTTCTCTCTACTCGCCGAGAATTGCACAATCACGTAACGGAAAGTGACACTCGATCCAAAATGGGGACGAGATCATGCGAATACACATGTCCCAACAATCGAAAATAAGCAATTTTTAGCATCAAAAGATTGACACGAACCCAAACCCTGAGACCCAATGTTTAAAGAGAAGACTACCTTCAAAGAGGAAGAGTCACCATGATCAACTGATGAAGATTCAGGGAACAAATCCAAAGAAGGCCATCTTTGTCTCGTCAGAGACTCCCACAAGAAATCCGACCCGCATAAGTCCCTCCAGAATCGGCTGCAACTTCCCAGAGCACACAAATCACCCACCTGATGATCAAACCAAAACCCAAGTACGCGAAATGATCGACAATTGAGCAATCGAGTTCTCTTGATCGGTTCGACGATGTAAGAGCCATAAAAGAGATGAATCGAGAATGAAATTTTCCGAGACCTGGAGGCAAGACGCGATTTTGAGGGCGATATCCTCTGGGAGAGAGGCTTGCATGATTTCCCACTGCTCCATTTCTCTTCCGGTTTCGCCCGTCAGAGAGAGCTGACCAAAGGAAGCGAGCAAACGTGAGGAACGTGAATACTATGATGATGAGGTGATGATGATGATGGTGAAGTAGCTCGCGCACGTAAAGAAGAGAGAAGCTTTCAAGCTTTCCTTTAATGGCGTCAGCGCTCAGCTTCCACACAGATGGCGAAGATGGAGAGAGTCGCCGAGCCTACGCACGTGTCGGGTCTCGAATTATGGGCCTCGACGCAAGGCCTAGCCCGTATCCGAGTCGGAGATTCTGATTTGTAACAATCCGGCCCAGCCCGACTAGTTTTCGGGTTGGTTCCAATTTTTCCTTAGAAGCAGCATGTTTTTATTCAAAGCCCTTGGTAAACTGGACCATTGCTCATGGCTTGGACTTACAAAATCAAATAAAATAACAAAACCAAGAATTTCTGCATTGAAGTCGATGAACCTTTTTTTTTTTAATCTCTAGAATTGGTTTTCAAGAGATCGTGCACTAGAAGCTATCATTTTCAAGATTGGCTTTAACTCTTGATTAGATTGCTTTTTTGAGTTGAATCAACGGGTCCAAATTCGATACCAAATGGGCCTATCGATTTCCAGTTCTTGAAGTAGGAAATAGAACTGGTTCTCTTCGAAAACGACTTATAAGGCTCTCTTCAATAACATTTATGTTCTTGAGAACAATTTCTATTTCATGGACGAGTTTTTGAGCATAAGAACGCGTTTAGTAACTACACAAAATTTATATCCTTGAAATAGAAAAAGAATAGAATTGCGTTTGGTACGATTCTAAAAATTTATATTCCAATGTTTTTAATTTAGTGAATTTAATCGGAGGTTGACGATCGGCCACCGGAGGTAGTGCTGACCAGTGGCGGGTGGACTCATGGGTTTTCTAAAATAACATTATTTCTCATTTTGTTCCTAGGAACAAAAAAAACATATATTTTTTTACCTTTTGTTTCTATTCTAAATCTATTTTCGGGAACAATTTTTATTCCAAAGAACAAATAAGTTAATTGACATTACCAAATAGATTTATGTTCTTTTTCTATTCCGAGGAACAAAAGAACATAATAACAGAAATGTTACCAAACACACCTTAATTGCGGGCTGGTTCTCGGCTCGACTAATGTCCTTGATAATGAAAGGACAAAAGTGTTTGGGAGGAAAGTGATAATTCCGAAGGCTCAGGGGGACTGGATTGCAATATACAAAATTTAGAAACTCTTTAACTCGACAACCACTATCCATCGATTCTTCCTGCTCTCACGATGCATGTCCGCCTATCATTTAGATTTTGTCTCGATTTCGTAAACCCAAGATTCACAACGGCCATGAAACCCCATCTCGACCTCGGGCGCACTCCTTTCTCTCCAGAAATGCTTCAGTGAGGCTGGACCCGTTCTTGGCTGTTGTGCTTCGACTGAGACTTCTTGATGCTCCAAGAAAAAAAAAATGTCCCTTTCTTTGTCATCCAATGCAATCAGTATTCAACACACGAAATATGAAGCCTTCAGAAGGAGTTTCTCTTCTCAATTCATCAGCCCAATTCAGGTGAGCTCAAGCACTAATGCCTTTTCAGTCTCGCATGTGAACTCACCTTCCTTCTTTAAGTTCAGCCGAGAAAGACTCAACCCAATTACTGCTCCAGCAGCATCAGCGGCTGAAACAGCACCCTCTTCTTTCAGGAGCAAAACCCCCAAGGATATAAACGTTTTGGTCGTGGGCTCAACTGGGTATATTGGGAAATTCGTAGTGAGAGAGTTGGTGAACAGAGGGTTCAATGTCATAGCAGTCGCTAGAGAGAGAAGTGGGATCAGGGGTAGGAACAGTAAGGATGAGACATTGAACGAGTTAAGAGGGGCTAATGTGTGCTTTTCGGATGTGACGAACTTGGAGACCTTGGAGAAGTCTATGGAGGGCTTGGGATGTGATATTGATGTCGTGGTCTCGTGCCTCGCTAGCCGGTCTGGCGGAGTGAAGGATTCTTGGAAGATTGATTACGAGGCCACGAGAAATAGCCTCCTTGCTGGTAGGAAATTTGGGGCTGCGCATTTCGTGTTGCTTTCTGCTATTTGTGTGCAAAAGCCCCTTCTTGAGTTTCAGCGGGCGAAGCTGAAGTTCGAGGCCGAATTGATGAAAGGAGCCGAAGAGGACGATAAGTTCACATATAGCATTGTGAGACCAACGGCATTTTTCAAGAGCTTGGGGGGTCAGGTTGAGTTGGTGAAGGATGGGAAGCCTTATGTCATGTTTGGGGACGGAAAGTTGTGCGCTTGTAAGCCAATTAGTGAGCCGGATTTAGCTTCTTTTCTTGCAGACTGTGTGTTGAGTGAAGACAAGACAAACCAGGTTTTGCCGATTGGTGGGCCAGGGAAGGCTTTGACGCCTCTCGAGCAAGGGCAGATTTTGTTTAGACTTTTGGGGAAGGAGCCCAAGTTCTTGAAAGTGCCGATCGAGATTATGGACTTTGCAATTGGTGTCCTGGATTTGTTGGTTAAGATTTTTCCAGGATTGGAAGATGCAGCCGAGTTTGGGAAGATTGGACGGTACTATGCTGCGGAGAGTATGTTGATTCTGGATCCCGAGACAGGGGAGTACAGTTCTGATAAAACGCCTAGCTATGGGAGGGACACATTGGAAGAGTTCTTTGAGAAGGTTCTTCAGGAAGGAATGGCAGGTCAAGAATTGGGGGAGCAGACAATTTTTTGAACGATTGGTGCTGTGAAGGAAATGGGTTCAATTACCAATAATTGGGTTAGGCAGCTTCAGTTTTGTAACATTTTCTCACCTAAAATTGTGGATCCTTACCCAGAAACTGATTGGGCACCTGTATAATCTGTGAGTAAGATATGTATGTAATGATTGATTCTTGCTGACCATTCACACATTCTGTTCTTCATAACTTTACAGTTATCGATGTCTCATGTCCTGTATTCACCACATTGCATGGAATTATGGCTTAGATGTTAGAAATGATTCAAAGAGGAATAATTTGCATCAAAGATATGGTCCGATTGCAGAAACATATGCTGGCAGTAGAAAACTCATTTAAGTAAGGAAATCAGAATATCAAACGCCCTTGACTAATTATTACGGCTTCATCAATCCTTGGTCTGTTGAATTGTTGAGGCCTTCTGTATTCTCATCGTGTTCCTGTTGGATAGTTGCAATTCCTGAAAGTACTTTTGACATGGTCCTGGAGGAACAATTTCCTCAGTTTTGAGATTGATCTTCGATGCATTAGAAAAAAAGGAAGCATGAGAAAAAAGAAATGCCTCGCTAATGCAAGAGGAGGTTGGGGTTTCATAATGCGGTTGTCTTTGGAAAAGATCTTTTTGTATGGATGGTTCTCTTTTATTTCCTTGTTATTGTATGTTCACGTTGTGAACCTTGCATGTTCAGCGAATAGCTCATTCTGACATTTTATTTGCAGTAGACACTTCTAGGCAACCCAAAGTCTTTGCAGAAAGTCTCTTGGTGAGCATCAAGGTACTTGTGGGAATCTGATACACATCCTGATGCTGCTAGCTAAAAACTTGGTGTTCTTGCTACATGTCATATATTGAATTTAGGCCTAAATAAAAAGATTTTCGACATGTTCTAGATTTTAGGAATTCTTTGAGACCATTTACACCTGCAGTTCCAGGGCATAAGAGTGAGGTCAGAACTAGAATATGTGAACGTGACGCCCTAACAGGTCCCAAAGCATACTCTTGTTGCTTATGTGGGTTGATCATTTCATTTTCAAATCCCCCAAGGATTGTGAAGTAGCTTTTTGTTAGATATGATTTATACGCCAACCTGAGTCGAAACAGGAAATTTGGAAGGCGGCATGCTGGGGAAAAAATGGTATAAAAAGCTAAGAGAGGATGATTTGCCTGCAAGCTAATATCTAGGTGCTAAACGAACCGACAGACTTGGAATGAGGATACCTTTCCAATGGGTTTCTCCTTGTTTGGCTTTGTGTCATGTAAATGCCATTCTTGTTGTATCAGAATGAGGACCTTCTGTGGAAGAGGAGTTTGCATTGCACACTTCTTGATGAATCAATTGCATAGCTTTGGCCAGTCTCTTCTTTATGAAAAGAAATTCATTTCATTAAATATAATTCTTCTCGGACATGAAGAGCCAAAGAACAGTGGTTCTCGGTCAAATTGGTTAACCTATTTTATGTTTCTTTGCTACTCCATGCTTTGAATAGGGCCTCTAAAAACCAATCACTTTGGTCCTGGATAATTACTGTTTCGTACATATTTTGATGCTTAGCACCCAGCAAAATGTTCTCTTCATGGACCACTTGTCTCGTGAAATTCGAGACGAACTCAAATGTAGATAGAATGTTAGAACCCTTGACGTGTGGGGAACATTATCTGATGAATGTCCATTGATAGAAATAGGTGGTATGTCACTATAAATGCCAGCACAAGACATGTGCAGCGACAACACAGAGGACAGACGATACATTTTTTATTCACAATCAAAACCGTCCACCTGTACTTGAGGTACAAAACATAGACAGCATTTTCACAGGGGGATCATAAATAGCCAAGCCAAAGTCACACTCAAAGTGTGACATGTCTATTGTGGGATCTTCTTGTGCAGGGAGAAGATGGAGAGGGTGATGAGGAGAATGAGAACAAAAGCAGCAAGGAGCGAGACTACAATGGAGGCTGCAAGGTGCTGACAGAACTTGTCATAGACATCGCAAACTTTGGTCCAATGCACATGGCTGTTGCCCTTCAGCCCTATGTATGCAACCCCTCCTGCTGTCCCTATTGCTGAGGCCACTAATCCCAGCATCACCTGGGCATTTCACAACACAGTTTGATCAATGTCAATGCTAGACTGAGCTTGCTCATGAATTATGAGACGTTTGTGCTCTCGGCCGCTAAAAAAGAACAGTCCATTCCTTTACCTGTCATGATGTTAAAGGAGATACTCGAACGAAAAATTGTTCATTTACTAAAACAGGGGTGCTAAAGTTTGTTGCTTGAGGGCTCACCACATCCCAGAGCACAAAGAAGAGGAGGAAGCTGGCTGAGAAGACTGGCTTCAAGACGACTGAGATGGATGCAAGCGCGGTGACGATGCTGTAGAGGCAAGTCACAGAGAGTGCCACCACAAAGTATCTGCACAAACATTAACTACTGTCAAGAAGGTGAAATTAATTAGTGGGAAGCTCGATTGTTATCTAAAGATTATGGAGAAGAAACTGTCCTCCAAACAAGATTGGTTCTCGCGTGGCTTCTGGGCCGAACATAGTTAATCACGTCCGAAATCACTAAGGGTGCTTTTAACTTTTTCGCGCTACCTGATATAGACAAAGTTCCACACCGTGTGTAATGCAAATGCGTAGTACTATTCATTTTATTAATTACACGAAAGAAAAGCCAGATATTAAGTAGGTAAGGACGATCGCTCAGCTTCATAAATACGTGAAGAGGGATTGATATGGTCATTGATTTTATCTTCTTTTCTTTTCCTTACAGTTCGTTATGGAGCGAGAGGCTTCCAGAGGACATAAAACTAAAGGTCGAACTTACAAAGATACAACTTGTCAGCATTAATTACTATTGTCGGAACCCCATGTTTTTTTGTTCGGACAAGGCACCCCAGATTGATAAGCCACGTCAAACCAATCGTCGGACATGTTATCAAAGTCAAGGCAACGAATCAGTTTCTGGCTATCTTGTTTTGGACAGTTAAATTTCAGTTACTTGGCTTCTTTGGTATGGTTACTGCATTTTCCAGGCATACAATATGTTCAGTTTCCAGAAACTAATCTAACTCTGTAGATAGATTGATGTCTGAACTTAATCAAGACTAATGATAGTTCGTTTGACCAAGAATCTCCTTGTTCTCCTGCAAAAGCTGCAGAAAGAAGTTCTTCATGAACTTCACTCATGCATGACACTTTTTCACTAAAAAGGAAACGAAATCAAGAATTCAAGCACACCCACATAAGAAAATAACGCATGATGGTATCTACGAGAGATTTAAACTTCACTCTGAAAGAGATTATTCAGTATGGGCTTCGCGGTACGTGGTCGGAACTCGAGGGGTAACTGCTGAACTAAGGGGAAAGAAAAAGCTAACTCCTTGATGGGCATAAAACCAACTTCTTCAAGCAAGACGGAGAGAGGTACGATCGAAATGAAGTTCGACCCTAACCTCGAAGGAAGGGATTGGTTTCGGCAGGCTCTCGAGGAGCATATCGATCCGCGTTTAGCGTCTTCTCGGTCGGGCAAGGAAGAGATAGGTAGCAAAAGGAGTGAGAAGTTAGAGCTAGGAAGCAAGGGAAGCTGGGCAGGTCTGGAGTCTTTAGGCCTTTCAAATCCCTTTGTAAAGAAAGCAAAGTAATGCATGAAACCATATTAATAACTAGCGACTTACACGAAAGCGGGAGAGTTATTGAACTTAGCCTCAACAGCCACTGGGAATGGTATTTCTGGAACAGAAACTTCTTCCGTTTGCTTGCTAGTGACCATGACCAAGAGCGCGGTCAGCGTAGAAGCAAACAGCAACCCTCGGAGAGCCACGTCCACCGTGAGCAAGCTCGCCGCATCCGGAGGGCCTGCGGCCTCCTCTTTTGACGGCGGCACCTCGGCCGGGGTCGCCGCCTCGGGGTCGGCTACTTTCTCTTCGGTCGACATGGTTGCTCTTGGCGTAAGTTGGGCTCGAGTACTGCTTGGTGGATTATATAGGAACAAGTGGGAACGAGTCGATTCTTCAATTTATTATCTGGTTGAATTGATTAATTATTTTTGGGTTGAATAAGGACGCGAAATGTGAATGATTTTGGTGGGCTGGAGTTACAGGTACGCAAAGCCAAATCGGATGGCTACATATTTGAAGGGTGATCCGTTGGTTTGCTGCGATATTTAGACTCGTGTATACATCACTGAGTTGGAAGGGTCGACTCGGACAAATGATAAGACAAACAGCTGTGGCTACACGCAATTAACTACAATTAGGTTCAGGACTTAGTGCACATGATGACTAGAGGATATTGTTACGAACCAAATAGAATGGCATCACATATGGTTCGTAGATTTGGGAAAATTGTTGCGAGCGACGACATATGTTTAGTCATCCTGACGAGCTTTTGCTCGATATTCAATTCTAATTATCTTTCATTGGTATTTCGCCAGAATTTTTTTGGCTATTTATATTCGCATTAGTCTCTTCACTGAGCAGCTTTCGACACTGAATCAAAAATATTATCGAGAGCTTTTCTTTGTCACGCTTCGTGCGTGTGCAGCTTTCGTGTGCTGCGATTGTTTATTTGTGTTTACAAATTACGGTTCGAGTTATCCTCGTTTCCACTCCATCACTCGAGCAATCTCCTAAAGTTTGCAAGGAGATATTGTGGTAGGAAATGTTCGTGTCACGTGAACTCCAAGTCTACATACTGTCTTTAAACTCAGATTGCAAAAGTCATTTGGTAAAAGTAATCTCATGAAGCTTAGAGGGTGATCAATTAATAGAGTAGTTAATTTAGTTGCCATTACATAGCATATGTCAAACCTGTTCTTTGCTCCGCGGCGACATTATCACTTGCTGCACTAGTATGAAATCTCATTCTATTGAGATTAAAGTATGTAACTTGCGGGTTTCGATGTGAATTCATTTCCGGTAAAAGTGATTGAATGTAAGTAGGTAATATACCGATCAACAAAACATCGAGTAAATTTGAATTTGAGTTGGTAACTTAATTTAAATATTTACAATAATTTATATCGATTGTATTGGTAAATTTTGATAAATACTGGTAAAAATTTAAACGACAGTCGATAACTTACTTAATAAGAAAGATAAAGTAAAATACACCATCGAGGTTCTTAAGGCAAAATGACACCAGAAGCATCAAAACTCATGTACAGAGATCACTTTAATGCCAAAATTTTTCGCTGACTCGCTTAAATGCCAAAATCGGAGAAAAACGATCACTTAAGTGCCAAATCGGAGAAATTCTAGCCAAAATTTACATGTGGTATTTATAATCAAATTTTTATCTGACGTGCAATTTTTTTTAAAAAAAACTTAGTCCATGTAGGCTCCACATGGATTTTTATATTTATTAATATATTAAAAATTTTAATTTAACAAAAAAAGCTGTAAATTAATTAAAAAAAATGGGGGAGGGGAGAGATCGCAAGCGGCGAGAGCTGTGCAATCCCTCATTGTCGCCGCCTCAACCTCGTAGGCATGGTTGGTGATGGTGGGAGATGGCCAAGTGGGGGCCCTCACCAAGGCTTGGGCGAGGGTTGCTCTCCTAGCTTGCGGTCGACGAGGGTCACCGACCACTAGCCGAGGCATGGCGACCCTCGCCCGGCCATCCCCCACCCTCGCCGACCATGCGAGGCTGAGGTGCAAGCCTTCACCGCCCGCGATCCTCCCCCCTCCCCCCTTTTTTAATTTTTAGCTTATTTTTCAAGTTTAACTTTTATTTTTTAATTTTTCAAAATGCTAATTGGACCTCTGGTGGCTCAAAATATTAATAGAAAATGGTCACATAGGATTTTCGGCCAAACTCGCCAAAGGTGACACTTAAGTGATCGTTTTTTAAAAATGTTGGTACTTAAGTGATCCGAAAATTTTTTTTGACACTGAAGTGAGCACTGCACATAAGTTTTGACACTTCTGGTATCCTTTTGCGAGGTTCTTGATATCATTATGACGTTTGGATTGAGGTTCACTGCAGAGTAGAAATCATTAAAGAGAGACGAGTTCGTTTTTCTTTTTTCTTTTTGGCATCTTATAAATTCTTCAATGCTTTATTTATTTTGCGAAAAATAAGAAATTTGAAAAATATTTTTTTAAAAATAATTACGTGTATCATTTAAAATAATTAGTCAATGAAAAATTTATTCATTGGAATGAGCTACTCGAGGGACGGAGGGAGGAGAGAGAGTGATGTGATAGGGGGGTAAGAGGGAGTTGAAGGATGAGAGAGAGATAGCTAGATAGGGGGGGGAGGGGGGGGGAACGGGAATTAAGGAGGAGATAGATAGATAGATAGTAGATAGATTGGACAAGAGAGGTGGGGCAGCGGCGGTTAAGGAGGAGAGAGAGAGATGGGACCGGGAGGGGGGAGCGGGAATTAAAAGGAGGAGAAAGGGGGTGAGAAATTATACATACATATATATACACACAATAAATTGATTTGATCCAGTCCCATCTCTTTTGGAATCAGAAACGGGAACCGGACCAGTTCCGGTCTCGATTTGTTCCAGTCCTCAATGCTCACCCCTAATCCCTTGGGCCACTTTCAACTTCACAAACCCGCCTTCTATCTAACAGTCATTTGACAGCAACAGCGATAATGATCAATGATCTGCTGGTCAAATTACAAGTACAAGCCCCCATTCACAACACGAAAAGAATAGATGTACAGACAGTGGCAACTAAATTCAGAAGTTCTGGGGGGGGACAAGAGGTGATTTACCTATTATTTAGGGTTAGATTGCAAGGATTGATATAAAATCAGGACAGGACTCTCCTTTTTCATGCGAAATGAGAAAACAAAGAAAATTCCGAAAATAAAGCGGAACGTAATCGGTAATTAATTGCTGTTTCATTACGTTCAAGATGATATAATCCGACAGAAATCGTCCCCTGGAACTATGAAAGTGCGATCTCGGGGCATACCCGGGTGTCCCTCACCGGATCAACCATCGAAAATATGTGAATCTTAACCATGGCCGTGCACTTCTCATCTGTTGAAGTGTGTTAAAACTTGCACACGTGATTAGTGCACACATTGTAATTCTAGAGGATTGCGTTCGCTACATCATGTAGGCCTTGTATACACAAAATGCCTGCACTTATGTGGGTACCAAAGCCATTTCATGATGGAACAAGGGATGTATGTTGGTTCTGTATCTTTGGCACCACGATAGGACAGTTCAATCCAATAAAATCAAGAAGCGATGGCGGTCGCCGTATACCATCATCGAATGAGTCCGGATTAAATGCACTCATTTAATTTTGGACAGCGAAATTCTGTGAGAATAATAACAAAATAAGCTGCAAAACCAGATTGAAATTGAGAGGACCACAATATTTATTGTCGTCGCCGAACTGCCATTTGGTCAACTAAAATGCGTGTGCCAAAAGATCCTCCCTGCAAAAACTAGTCATCTGAGGTTGTTCTCAAAATTTTATTGATGATGATGATGCATGCAACTACTCTCTCCAATACACTTACATTTTCGGGGGAAAAAGAATAATTATCTGAAAGTACAGGAATGATAACATTCAAATCAAGAAGGAACAGATCTTTTAATGGTTCAGGGACCCTCACAAGATAACTTCAGAAGCTTGTTGCTCGAGATGTGATTTACTGCACTTGTCTTGCTTCTCAATGGAATTGGCTGAAACTAACATGGCATCCTTGACAGTCCACATAGCAGATAGATCTGCAGCTAGTGAGTTTAATCTCCATTTCTGTCACATCCTCTAACAAAGGGCGCCTTCGGTCGTTAGTTCTTGCATATTCACTTTCACCTCCAAGCCTGTGTTTAATAAAGAACTAACCATGGCCGGAATATCAGCTTTGAGAGCAGTAGCCAGCGCCTACATGAGCAAAAAGAATGTGAGGTTGTCAAACTTTGAGATAGTTAAATGCAGCATATAAACAACCAGCAGCAGGAATGATTGGGAAAACATCACCACAGCAATATATAACTACAGACAAGCAATTGTTCTACTTCTACCCAAAGAGGTATGGATATCTAGTCGAAGGAAGTACCTTGCGGTCCTCTTCTTTCTTCCGTTTGATAACCTCAAAAGGCCACTCGCTGACAAGCTTTTGAAGTTCAACCATAATGCTGGACCTCTTAGCATCAGGTAAACTCTGGCATCAATCCAAGGCATTTACATCGTGAGACCTAAGAAGCGACATCTGAACAAACAGAGCCTACATAGGTGTATTTCCAACTTTATCTAATTTAGAAAAAGTCTGAGATGATCTTTCGAACTCACTATTAGGATCCATGGAACCCACTTGCGTAATTTTAACCAAACAGTATAGCAATCACCAAATACGAAACCCAAGTCACCCAGTCCCCCTCAACGTGAGGATCTGTCACAGTAAATTTCATCTGAGCACATTATGGGAAAAATTCTGTATGTCTTTCAGTAATTGCTTTGTTCCTTGACAGGATATGGAAAATTGAAGGACTAGTTCAAAGGCTGAGGTAATTTAGGCAAGCAAGTCCTTTAGCTAGGGGAGCATGGTGGATGGTGAGCATATTAATAATAGCTACAGATGCTCTGAGAAGTGAGAAGCACCTGATTCAAGACGTGAATGACTGTAGCAGCCTCCTCAGGTTTGCCTTCAAGTAGAAATCCCTGCACAAAAAATTGGATACAAAACCATTTAGTTCACCACAAAACAAGTAAATGACATTCAGTTAAATTTTAATCTTACACCGGAGTGCTAATAGCCACAATAAATGCTTCCAAATATGAAAAAAGTAGTCATATTTCCTTTGTGTTGACAATGAATATTCTCATGCCCAAAGGTGCTTCGTGTCATAGTGTGTGAGTTGGTTTATTCAAGCATTAGCTCTCACTTTTTTTGGCCATAGACCACTCACCTGGTTTACCAAGAACTCTGTACTGATCTCTATTGCAATATTACTGTTTTCCCATTATCAGATTTTCTAATGCAAGAAGACCTAGTGCTTTGAGGGTTTGATATTTGTGATTTCAATAGTTTTTGTTTGTAAACTACCTTCGCACATGAGAACCCACTGCCCACGGTGTGCTGCTTCATGGACTCGGATCTTAACTTCTCAATTTTCCATAGAGATTCAATGTCTCCTAAAAAGGGTAATTTTCGTCAACCACTAAATAGGACAAAGCATAATCTCAGAACAAATAAAAAAAAAAGATGTTTAAAGACACAGTGTAGCGAAAATTCTTTTTATTTGTTATTTCTACCTTTTTGTTTAGGGAGAGAAAGAAATCATTGTACGGAAGAATATATTCTAACACATCCCGTCATTCATAGAAAGTGGCGGGACCTGGATGAGAAGACTATTTGTGGGAAGAAATGGAAAATAAAAATTGCTGAGGGACAAAGGCTTGAGAGCAGCAAAGGGAGACAGAGCGAGTGTTTCTCACCTACTTTTGCAGCAAACTCCATCCAGATGTCAAATGCAGCTTTATGCAATTTCACTCCATCCTTGACAAATCTCTTCGAGTACTTTGTGAGCAACCCCCAATTGTCTGTATCATAACAAATGCTGCAAAAATTTTCCATGAAAGAAGTATGTCAAATAACAAGAGGAAACTATTAGATTGAGAGTAGAAAAGCAGACAAAATGATTAAAAAAAAAGTTGATTAAATCATATATAAAAGACGTTTATAAATTGGATAAATTGCTTGATAACTATGTAGTATATTTCACACAATATGTAAGTGCTTTAATGGCTTACTACATGAAAATAAAATCCTTCTCAGGATAAACAGCACGGAAGTGAACCTGAAAACAATATCAGCAGTGCTGGGTTGCAATGGCAAGTTATTCTTCTTCAAAAGCTTCATAACTTCCTGCATGAGGGTAGCATCTTTCTGCTCTTTAGCATATTGCTGCATTTCAATACCCCAAGTTAGCAGAAGAAATGTATAAATAGAATAAATGGAAAAAAATAATCACTTGATATAGATACGCGTCATCATTACCAATACATGGTTTGCAGAGCCAATTGTAGGGGTCAATCCATATACATTATGCTTCCACAAGGCCTTCTTACCTACAATTTTGTCAACCCTTAGTCCTATCATCACGGACTAAGTGCACCATGCAATTTAAATTCTTAGCCTAAATAAGGATTGCTGCAATTAATATAGGTTATGATTATATCATGTACTCCCAGTGACAATTAAGTGCTGCAATCTCCTGACATGAGCTATACTATGGATATGCAGTTTAATTTGATTTATTTTGATTGAAAATTATGAAAATCTTAACTACCAGAATCAGCTTGAACGGATAACTCCTGAAGCTATCAGTTCATAAAAACACGTCTGCACAAACTGAATGCTCTTTGCTAAGCTTCAACAATGAATTCAATAACTTGAAGTGGAGGTGCCATTCAAGAAACCAGAGTCTTACAGAGCCAGCAATGTGCGGAAAGACCCATTTACAGAACAAGTGTTTGACACATATTAAGTTGGATTGAGCTTAATAATGTCCGAGTCATAAACAAGTTAACAAGTTTGTACAAGAAAAATAAAGATGCCATGATTGGCCCTTTAAACCATGCAAACACATTGAAGCATGTCAAGCAAGTTAACGTGTTACTCACAAAAGATGCGTTTATATGCATTTAACAATGTTATATGCAATTTAAATTGAATTTGGTTTCACACATTCACATATGAAAAACTATTTCTTGAATATGTTATATGTGTCATGTTATTTCCATCCGTGTGCTTAATAGACGTGTTGCATCTGTGTAAACAAAATTCTGGTACATAATTAACGCAGCAAGGGAAAAAAACACAAAAGCACAACTTGCTACCAGCGGGGTGGTCAAAAGTTCTCATAAGCAACTGAATTTGTCCTCCAAGCATGACAGGTTTGAGGTAAAAAGATCATTTGAGAACAGACAACATACAATAAAAAGATTGTGCTAATGATAGGGTTAACAAAGTAGCAACAATCAAATGCAGAAGAGGAATCAGGTAAAGATATTAGCAAAATACAAAACTTTTGAACTTGGCACACAACTTGTGTAGATAAAGCTTACCAAAGCCAAGAGCCCTTGCACGCACACATGCTTTTGTGACTTCCCGACAAAGATTGCAGTTAAAATTCTCGTGAATTCGAAGATTTGACAATCTCTGCAAAAAATGAAAAAAACAGGTTAATTTATCGACTATTTAAAAATTAAAACTTTACTTCTCAAATGGAGCAAGAAGTCAACTGACAAATCTGCGTAGGTTCTGCAAGACATCAAATAGAAGCTTAATATCCTCTCTGTTCTTGCAATTTTCAATCATCGACCACGTCCATGCGTTTGGAGCCATTGTTCTTTTCGTATTAACGGATTCAAGAATTTTATCACACATCTCCTTCACGGTCTCTGCATAGGATAACAAGAACCATATATCAGAGAAAGAACTACACAATTTGTCAAGACACATATTAGATGGAAAAAAAGAAAAAACCTGTGGGTTCCTCCTGTTCAGCACTTGCTTCGGAAGAATATGGTAAGCTTGAAATTAGTGAATAAGGGGCTGCAGGCAATCCATTGCCATGAACCGGCCCTGTGAATTTCAACGACATCCCATCAAAACCTCTTACTGCCAAGAGAAATGAAGCTCCGTTTCGTATCAGCAAGGAAACAAACTAATTCAACCCAGAACTGGCAGTTAAGAACATGAAGCACTCGACTCGAAGAAACAATTCGACAAGATTGATTCTATTACAGAATCACATCTCCAATATCAAATATACAAAGCAAACACTATGAACACAATACAGAATATGACATCTCAATTAACAAGCACAATCCTGACGGCATAATCATTCTTCCGCTTCAACTTAGCTACACCAGGTACACATCCCTCGCTTGAGTTATTCAGACTTCTTCATCAATTATCAAATTCTCCACCCCTCCATATCTAGACATCAAACTCAACCTAAAAAAAGCCCCCACTGACAAGGAACCATCACTCTGGCATCCACAATCCACGTCAAAATTCCTCAGCAGCGATAAACGAAAATCTGACAGACGAGAAGCACCCTACCTGCGAAACTGACGAACTGAGCAGCAGAGGAGAAGAAGGAGCTGTGATTTCGACATGCTTGCCCACAAATCTGTGCACATTCCACGACTTGGTAGTCATTCGGAGAGATGAATGCAGCCGAGCTGAGATGAATCGGAGGCTTGCAAATGCGGTAGAGTCTGCGAGCCCTCGAGGCGGCGTGCATAGCTTCGGCGCGATCGAATCACGAGCCGACGAGTTCTCGAGCCCGAAGGTCGTGTTGTTGCTGAGCGAGGTTTTTCTTTTTGTCTGTTCAGGGTTTTACGAGGAGGAAGAAGAAATCCGGTAATGTTCTCCTGTGGCGGCGTCCATGGCCACTTACGGTGTGGAACAGCTTGAGAGTTTGAGATGATTGGGCCGTGGCTTGGCGATCTTTTGAGGGTTCATGAAAAGCTTTGCAAAACGACACTCTCAAAAGGAAGAAAACGGCGTAATATATATTCAGAGGATAAATGTCTAGAAATGCTTATTATTTAGCAAATTTTTTTTTCAAAATTATGGCAAGTTGAGAGAAATTCACATTCAATGTGGAAAATAAAATGCTTATGGAATTAATTGATAGTATCTTGTTATTCATTTACTAACATTATTACGATGCATTTTCATAAAAAGACGATATTGAGCCCTCTAACATGCTTATTTAGAGGTTCAGGAAAGGATTTGCACATGGATTTGGAGTATCGTATAAGTTCAATTTCCTACACGATTAAAGTGCAAACAATTTCATGTTTGACCACGGTATGAATTTTGATTTATGAGTTCGATTGATATCGGAAAAACATCAAAAACTCGTCTCACTTTTTACCCAATGACTTGTTATATACCTCTGCAACAAATGCATATATGTTGTTTTCCCTTTAAAAATGTCTATCCCGAAATCCTAATTTCTAACGCCCATTAGAAACACTCAAAACCAATTGAAAATTAAATCACTCAAACATGAAGCAAGAGACTAAAATAAGTTTTCGATAAGGGATAATTTGGTCTTTTCAATATTGGATATTGCTTAGATGTATGCGAATACTAACGTAAAAAGAGAGGTATATAAGTAGTCATTAGACGAGAAGTTGACATATTTAAAGTAAGTTTTTCATCGAACTTACCCACAATAAGGTTGGGTTAAAAAGAAACCCATCGATAATCAGAAACGAACTGTCGTTTTCTAGATTCAAAAGGAAACTCCTTCCTTTAGTCGTTTTAACTTGAGCTGCAACTGTCTCCTGTCCACCCTCAATCCACAACAGAAAAAACTCCTTCCTTTTGTCAATCACGGAAACAAACCACTCAAGCAGATCAAAACTCCAACGGACAAAGAAAACAAAAGCCGAAACTTCATTACGATCTGATGCATAAAGGGAGAGAGAATCAATCCTCCGGTCTAATTCCTTTCGATTGACATTTTTTTTCTCTTACGAAAATGGGTTGTGGGAAGTCGAAGCATGCGGTTGCCACCGGAAACACCATTACCAAAAGCAGGAGGTCGAGCACCAATCCTGAGAAGAACGAACAAGTAGAACAGAACGTTCCTCAGATGGAAGCAATTGGGAATGACACGGCATTGCTTGCGCAACAAGAAACCAATAATGCGGTCAGCCAGGATACAGGAGCTGCAGCCGCTGTAAAGGACATGACTGAACATCCCGAGCCCCAACAAGAAGAAGAGAACAAAGAAGAAGAAACAAAGGCCGAGGATGAAGACATAGAGGAAGAGAAGCATGGAGAGGAAGAACAGGAGATCAAGCTGAAGCAGGAGCTAGAGCCGGAGACGGAACCGGTAGTAGAACAGGAAGAGGCAGAGCCAGGGAGATTCATATCCCGCGACTCGCCGGATCATTACTTTTCTTCGAGAAGAGACGAGGAAGCGCTGGAAGGGATCGTGTCCGAGGGGCTTTCCTCCGAGTACAACTCGCCCCGGCACGAACCGGTCAAGGAGGGCGAGTACGGTAAAGTGATGGTGGAAGAGAAGAATGCAACTGGACTGGACAAGACAGAGGAATTGAGGGAGAAGGAAAGTGACTCTGCTCCTGATGAGGTTCTTGAATAAATCTTCTGTGGATTTAACTGCTGAGTTCTAATAATAGAAACATGCATTCAGGATCATAAGATCATGCGTGCAGGTTCGCAGACATATGTCTTGACACGGATTATGTTTATGCGAATCTACACACCCCATTCTTTTCCCTTGATTTTGATACATTTACTATGCATTTAAACATCGACGTGAAGACCAAGAACTACAAACATCTCGGACTGACTGTTTGAGCTGGTTTTCTGATCAAGATGGTTAACTCTTAACAAAGTTGATGGAACTATGTTTCTGTGCAGGAAGTTGTGGCTCATTTAGCAACTGGAGAAGTAGCGAAGAGCAACAGAATCGAAGAAGCGGCATCGTGAGAATTCCATAACTAATCTTAAGCAGCCTTTTATGCCTTAGTTACTTAAAATTACAGTGATGTAGTTTGGTTCTCAACACCGAAAATTGTCGAACAGAGAACAGACTTATAGGTTGGAGCCACGGATGTAATTTATAGAATTTGTTATGTGTGCATTGGGGTTGGAGAGATGTTCATTGTTCCTACACATCACTCCCCGAATTGCTATCGCCTTGTGGTTTTATGCTCATCAGAAGACGAAGTTGAAAACAAGAGGACCTTGATACACATGATCAAATCATAATGACAGAGTCATGGAGGTCACATTTAAAGTACTTACAGAAATACACTTGTTCAAATGCAATTTGAACGTTGAGCTAAACTTGAAATAATGACTAGAGTATTGGCACTTTATTTGTTATTTTAACACATCGAATGAATAGCAGGGTATCGGTATTTTATTCTGAACTCGGAATTCCTACAGACTTCTGCAAGTCTTTGATAGAGAAAATCATTAGACTGTTACAACACGTAAAGAACCAATTTTGTGCATAGATACGAGAGGAGCCAATTTTTTTTCCTAATTGCAGTCTATGATGAGCTTGGAGAACTAGTGTTAATACATTCTTAAGAATCATTGACTGTGGATATCTTTATCTCTGAGATGCCTGACAATGTCAGCATGTGCCTGTCCTAATTTTGTTAGATTAATGATATAGGAATATGATGTTTTGTGTCAATTCTTCCCCAGTGGACTCTCAATCACTGCGATTAGATTATTGAAAATAAAAATTGTCGGAATCGTCCACGAAATCACTCATGAACCTTATCTTATACATTAGAAGCCAAAGAATACAAAACCACGCTGCTGTTTGGCTGTACATTGGAAAAGAATGGAGAGTGGATACTGGGCATTGTTGACTTTGTCACAGTCAAATTACGTTGCAATATCCTATAGAAACAGTATCGCCGTGTCTAGCAAACTAGCTTCTAATTAGTCATCTCCGGCGATTGTCTTCTCTGTTGACATTTTCACACGATTTCTTCAAGAGAAGACTTTGAGTAGGCATCACTGAAGATGGCGCTACAAAAAAATGAAGTAGCTGTAAGCAATGGAATAGCAGACCCGGCTACTTGTATATAAACTAAAAAATATTCAGGAAATGGCATCGGGATTTGACTAAGAGGTGTTCTTGAGCTTTAAAGGGCCAGATCCTTGAACAGGTATTGGCGACTTCCTTTATATCAGCCTGATTGATGCAGGACTCCGTGCTTACCGAGATGACGAAGAGCTGCACAAAGGGTAAGAGATTGGCCTGAAGCTTCTCCAAGCAATCAAGCAGTCAAGAATCTCCATACCAATCTTCTCAAAACGTTATGCCTCTAGCAAATGGTGTCTCAAGGAGTTGGCGCAGATGGGGAAGTGCAAGAAAACCAAGGGACAGAAGATCATGCCCATTTTCTATGACGCGGAACCTTCTGAGGTCCGGTACCAAACCGGCGGTATGGACAATCCTTCCTTGAGCACGAAAACAAGAGGCGATACAATGGAACTATTAGCGAGTGGAAGGCTGCTCTTAGAGAAGTCGGAACACTAAAGGGATGGGACCTACAGAGCATGTGCGACGGGTGATTACTTCTAAGATTAAGACTATCGCAACAGCATCCTTATAATGCAACTTAATTCTAATTGAGCCCTTGCTGAATTTGCGCTATTTAGAGAATTGAAGTTGAGTGTATTTCTAGAAAAATTAGAATTCATTCAGAAATCATGCCAAAAGTGGCCTTGTTCACCGGAATTTAACTTTTTCTAAGCTTAACTATATGTTATAAGTCCATTTTCATCCTTTTCTTGTTGAATAACATTATTAAGTTTGTATAATTTCAACAAGGAATCTGTCCAAACGGGGTGTTCAGTTTTCAAACTCAATTTGGCCTAACCATTTGTTGTTCAATCCAATTTTCTAATTCCATGTGTTTTTCAACTCCGAAAACATCAGGCAGGAAGGTGACTTTGTGAAAACGGTTGTGGTTGAAGTCGACAATCACGTGTGTGTAATCATGAGAATGATTGGCCCTCATACACAAGAAACACGGATTGTTGGTATCCATGGAATGGGTGGTGCAGGAAAGACCACTCTTGCTAAAATTGTCATATCAACTTTCACCTGATTTTGAGGATTGTTGTTTCCTTTCTAACATTCAAGAAACTTTGGAGGTGAAGGGTGTTGAGTACTTGCAGGATCAGCTGATCTCCGACATCCTCAAAGGAAATGGACAGATATAAGTAACACAGACAAAGGGATTAAGATGATTACAAATAGGCCGTGCTGTAGAAGGCTTCTCCTTCTCCTCGATGATGTTAACAAAAAAATCGATTAGATGCACTTATGGGCAAGCCCGATTGGTTCGTTGAAGGAAGTAAGCTTATCATCACTAGTAGAAACAAAGAGGTTCTCAACGTTCCTGAAGTGGATTGGACCTATGAACTTAACCGCATGGATTTCGACATCTTCAACTTTTCAGCAGACATGCCTTTAGAAGAAATCATCCTTTGGATGATTATCTTGCCCAATCCAGAAAGGCGGTAGGCATTGTCTGATGTCTTCCTCTAGCTCTCGAGGTTATAGGTTGGCTATTATCAGGCAGCAGGAAAGAAAAGTGGGATGTCATACTGAAAAAGTTGGAAAAAGTTCCTCATGAGCAGTAAGCTGAAGATAAGTTACAAGTCATTGGATGATTGACAAAAGCACATCTTTCTTGATATAGCTTGTCTTTGGATGCGACAAAAATATTGTGATCCAAATGTAGGATGACTCTAAACTTTTTCCGGAAGAAGCTGTGGAAGTTCTGCAGCATACGTCCTTGATAAAGATCGAAGAAAAGAATAAGCTGTGGATGCATGATCTATTAAGGGACCTGGGACGAGAAATCATCTATCGAGATAGTAATATGGTGACAGAAAAGCAGACTAGGGTGTGGAATCACAAGGAAGCATTAGATTCGCTGATGGCAAACCAGGTAAAAGCTCCCTGCTAGCACTTCAATTTGGTTACTCTCTCTTTTAGTATAACCTAAAACAGGAGGGGTTAATAATGTTCTTCCCTTTTGGCAGGCAAAGGAAAAAGTTGAAGCTCTCTATCTCAAGTTCCGCCATGAGGCAGAACACTGCTTTGCAGATGATGACTTCATGAGACTTCCAAATCCGCAGACCAACAATCCAGCAAAAGGGCTTAAAAGCATAGGGGGTCCATACGGGATTTTTCATCACTCAATGCTTCCTTGAAATTTATGGTGGGAATGAGCTGAACCGGTTTATGGAACTTTGGAATCAGAAAAGACACCTTGAAGTCGTGTTTGGAGCAGCAATGAGAAGCTTACAGCAGAATTTTCGTCTTCCAATCAACTTTTTCCAGTAGAAGTTGCATCTACTTCCGAAACTGCGATGGCTTTCTCGGTATAATAGACTTTGATGTAGCCAAATTATCGATGAGGAATCTAGTCATTCTCGATCTATCAGGGAGCATCATTACCGGATCGGTTGGAGCCATATAAAGGTGTTACATATGCTAGGAACATCTTCTGTCCATTAGGTTGTATCTGTTAAATCCAGAACTTGATTATTTCAGCATTTTTTTTCTTCTTTTTCGTTGTTGCAGATGGCGAAGAGCTTAAAAGTTCTGAATTTATCGTGTTGCGGCTACTTGGTTAAAACTCCTGACTTCTCCGTGCTTGCAAATTTAGAACAACTGACCCTAACGAACTGTGCGAACCTGGTTGGTCGTAGTCAATAAATCCATCGGTTGGTCACAGCGCTTGGTTTTCTTAGATGTCAGCTGCTGCCCGAACCTTTCTGACTTGCCAAATGAGATTAATAAGCCAAAATCTTTGAAAGGGCTCCTTATCTACCATCAATATGTAACACTAGACTTCGAGCCCGTGGCATGGCATCATTAGCCTATCTAAGAAAACATGGATAGCATAAAGAGAATATAGAAAAGTTATGCTGTTGTTTCATGTTTGTCGCTCTTTGCATTGCGTTCTTTCTCACAATTTCTGGGACGTTCGTAAAATTCCATTCCCTGAAAACGGAATTTAGTGTCGTGAATGGTAGGTATGTAACATTGGTAGTAAATTCTAAGTCGTTTGGTAAATTCGTCTGCTGACATCCAAATTTTTGTCTGAAGAACTTGGCATTTCATAAGTAGACGGTTCTCGGTTAGCCCGTTTATACTTGAATTTGAATAAATAAGACGGAAGGAATGGAATCTTGGTTTGACATCTTACGGCAGGGCCATCCAAGGGCAAAAGGGAGAATTAAACTTGTGTCGACAGATGTTAAATTGTGCTAAATCGAGCAAAAAAAATTCAGAATATACTCCGCCTAATGTGGGACTACGATTCTCGCCTATGATATGGGAAAAAAGGGACGATATCAGCGTAGAAGTCCCAGATGATTTTCCCATTACTATTTCTATGAAAATTAAATGAGATAAAATATTGAGAAAAACGGTGAAAATGAATAATAAATAACACCAGAATTTTAAAGTGGAAAACCCTCCAAGGGGAAGGGAAAAACCATGGGACCGTAATGTACTTCAAACTTTCACTATGATGAATAATGGGATACAACTTCATTCTAAGGTGGATTTCTCATTGGGTACACTAATACAGTGTCTTTAATTTGTGGATCTAAACCTCTCACGAATCGAATAACTCACTCAAAGAAAACTGTCTTGAAAGAATAAGAACCGTTTCTTCCGCTACACCCTACACTTCTTCTGCCTTTTGTGTTTCTTTTTTCTCCATTGAAAAGGACTCCTATTTGTAGGAGCAAAAACGCAATCCCAATTGATCTTGTACGATATGGGAAGATTGTTTATCTCCCTATTTCTCCTTATCTCTTTTGATTTTCTTTCCCTTTTGTTTTATTTTTCTCCACACACCCACTACATATATATATTCTACTACAAATATAACATTGGCCTCTCCAATTGGGATGGACCTACTCAACAAATCGAGCTTAGGTTGGAGCCGCAACAACCCTTCCCGAGCGACTCTTGGGTCCAGACTTATTAGTAACCTAGGCTTTGATACTAGTGCTGGGTGATCGTGGGCCTCTTTCACTCTAAAAATTAGCTCAAATGACGAGGCTTTCTCTCATACTTATAAACTTACCACCAGCCCCTTCCACAATCAATGTGGGATAACCCAACAGATAGACCTATCAAACATAAAGAAACTATCAGAACTTGTAATTGAGTATTGCGCAGTTACAGAAATTCTGGACCTTGAGAGTTTGGAAAGTCTTAGAACTTTGGAGCTGAACAAACGCAACCAACTAGGCAGATTGGATGATCTGAGTGGCTTGAAGAAACTAATGGCTTTTCATTTACATCATTGTGGTAATCTGGTCGACCAGAATTGTTTGTGGATCTCCTCCGGCAACTCAGTCCTGAAGTTTCCTATTGTATCAACGTTAAAGAAATCAATACGGATAGGCATACTTCACCATCGGTGATTTGGAAATTCAGCACATTATGGAGTTGCTTGGTCAAACTTGGCAAGTTTCTGCAAAAGAGAGAATAATAGATACCTGCTCCTGTTGAGTACTTTTTTCTGACAAGAAGTGCCTCCTATTCTGTTATAGATATGAATTACCAAGAGGTTTATGCAAATCTTCTTTTCATGTGCACTTGGCATGTTGACTCCTTATATGGTTTTGTAATTCTACATACCCTTGTTCAGATCTTCTTTGTTTTAATTTGGTTTGGTTTAGATGTTTCAGTGGCTTTGAATTGCTAATTAACTTACCTAGTGAGGTCAAGTCAATTATATAACATCCAATTGCAATATTTTGGTCAATTTACTATATGGTGATTTATCGGAGGTATCCTTATAATTGCTGCTTCATATTACTGAATCTGAAGTTGTTCGATGCCCATGCTTCACGCGGGAGAACATTAACTTCATCATATTGTTTAGGATAATAAAATAGTTGTTATAAAGTGTGAAATATCTCAGCACTTGGGGCGTCACCTCTACGTCAAAAACCTACTCAAAATTGCAATGTGAAGAAGATAAATCCTCTACATCGATAAACGCGTGTCCAGTTTACTTTTTGGGTAAAGCATGGCTCTTAATTGGATTCACAGGAGTTGAAGAGAAGGTGTAACAATTCTTAATTAAATTTTTTAAAAAAAGTTTCCAATTGCGAATGGACTTAATCTAACATCATCTAATGTTGAGGTAAATCTGAATTTACGACCCAAATCGTTTAATTTCAAATGAATAGAAGTGTGGCAAATTTTTTTTCCAATTCTAAATTTTGACATGGAATATTCTCGCGCTGTCCGCAAGTTCTTATCTTTTCATCTCTTTCTTTTCTTTTGGGATAGAAAACATTATTTGAAGTGTGGCTCTTCACACTTCCGAAAACATTATTTGAAATGGAGAACTTTCATAATTGAGATCGGCGGGAGTCAATATTTTTCTTTAATCATTACGGTCATTGGAGAGGCTTCACTAAACTAATGCGAGTCATTGGAGAGGCTTCCGAGTTCGATAGGGAATTTGGAAATAATAGTTGAGGTGGATTCAAAATGGGATCTAATAGGTCACATCATGTTCATGAGCTTATTTACCGCACTTGTTAGTGGCTCAAAGTTTTAATACGGTACACATGAATAATTTTTCCCATTTACGTTGACACATGACCCTGCTTACATATTGGTTTCGTGCACTCTATTTTAATAGTATTTTGTATAATAATCATCACAAAGCGTGGATTTATATGCCCAACTACCACGCTTTGTGATGAGCAATTTATTGACACTAAAGAGGGGTTAAATGCAAAGGATGGTTCACCAGAAATAAACGTCATCTTTTCTTAATATGAGTGATCGTTAGGGGAGTGCTTTGACGAAGATCAAGCCCGGATAATTCCATCGGGCTTTATGTTTCGGAGTTAATTTGGGCCTTGGCCTGATCAGCCCATTAAACTGGACCGATTGGAATTCACCATAATTACGAAAGTTAATATCACGAAAAACTCTAAATCGATATGTCTATAACAAATTTACTAAAAATTAATTTTTTATCATGAAAAACTTCATATTAATACACATATGATAAATTTATTCAAAATTAATTTTTTAACTACAAAAAATTCTAAATTAATATATCTCATGTGATAAATTTATCTTGTATTAATTTTTATTAAATTATATTAAAATCATGAAAAATCATAAATAAGCATTCCGAATCGGTAAACTTCTATTGCATTTTACAGACCCCAAAAGTGACACTACAATTATGTGAAGGCAAAGACGCAAGCGTGCCTCGTGCAGTGTCATTCCTGCAATCTGCAGGCAAATGTGTGGGCATTTGTCGAGACACGTGTTGTCAGAAAATCCAATGCAAGATATTTATTTACAATTTGTGGTCAGTTGAGTGTGAAGTAACCCCCAAAAGACAGGATAATTAAAAAAATCAATAATACAAAAAGGACGAGATGAAATTCTTTTAATGTTTTGTTTTGGTCACCGAAACCATTCGATTGCTCCCATCTTCTTAGAATTCCACTAAGTTTGTTTATTTACGCCGCAATTGTATTGTAATTTTCTTTTTTCAATTGCGTTATGAGGGTGGAGATAAAAAAGAATAATTGAGTTGGGAGGGGAGGGGCCACTTTTGGTGTTAAAAAAACCTGCATTCGTCAACTTTGACAGGCTGTAATGAGTCATTCTTATTTGACCAATTCTAGCAAACTGGCCCTCAGACTCTCTGCATATTGAGCCAATCCTGTCTTCTACGTTTAATGACCCACAGAGATCTCCTTCTGTAATTCTCGTTCTCGTACTCAACACTTGTGATCATGGCTTCCGAACTCGTTTCCTCTCTTGCCGCCACGGTTTTTGCTGCCATGCTGTTCATTTTTTCCTTGAAGAGAAGATCTAGGGCAATCACTGGTGGGGAGGCAAATAACAATGCAGGTGCAAACGATGGAATAGCAGGAGGCGCTTCTGGTGCTCCCACTTCGACAGAAGCACATGAAATGGCTACTTCATCATCAGGATATGACTATGAAGTATTCTTGAGCTTCAGAGGACCAGATACTCGATCAGGTTTTACCGACTTCCTCTACACTAAGCTGGTAGATGCGGGAATCCGCGCATTTAAGGACGATGAAGACCTTCGCATTGGGGAAGAGTTTGCCTCAGAACTTCTGCAAGCAATTAATCTGTCGAAGATCTCAATACCCATCTTTTCGAAAGGTTATGCCTCCAGCGTGTGGTGTCTCAAGGAGCTAGCTAAGATGGTCGAGATCCAGAATGCTGGAAGACAAAAGATCATGCCCATTTTTTATGATGTGGCACCTTCAGAGGTTCGATATCAAACTGGGAGTTATGCAAAGGCATTTCTTTCACATGAACAGAAGGGGCGACATGACAAAGATACTATGCAAGAGTGGAGGGATGCTCTAAAAAATGTATCATTTCTACAAGGATGGGACCTGCATAGCCAGGGGGAGAACAGGTGACTGCTTTTAGCATTCCATCTGATGTGCATTGTATCTTTAAAACTGGATGCATTTCAATCGGATTCTTTTTCAGATTTGTGTTAGTCTTGTTAAAATTGAATTCTGTGCTGTTGAAATTTTCCGGCAGAAATCACGTTACATAATGGCACAATCCCAATTTTGTCCTATTTCATTCCAAACAACATTTTTTCAGTTCAGGTCCTCATTAACTGTTACCAACGCTAATTCATCTACAATAGAATAAATCCTTGAAGAACACATTACGAATATGTCTCTAGTTTCAATTTGGTCTTGTAAGCACAAAGTTTGGTTCAACACAGTTTTCTAACTCATTGCCTTTTGACCTCCAACAAACACTAGGCAAGAAGGTCAGTTCGCCAAAATAGTTACCCAGGGGGTTTTCAATGAGTTGAAAAAGGGCTATTTGGAAGTATCAGACTGCTTGGTCAATGTCGACCACCATGTGGATGAAATCATGAACATGATTGGCGCTGGGACAAGTAAAACACAGATTGTTGGAATCCATGGGATGGGTGGCATTGGAAAGACGACTATTGCCAAAATCATCTACAATAAGCTTTCTGACAAGTTCAAGAATTGTTGCTTCCTGTCCAACATCCGTGAAATGTCAGAACGCAAGGGCATTGAATTCTTGCAAGATCAGCTCATCTCTAACATCCTCGAAAAGAAATGCACAGATGTAAGAAACATTGATGATGGGATTAAGATCATCAAAGATAGGTTGTCTAATAAAAGAGTCCTCCTGCTTCTCGATGATGTACATGAAAAGAATCATATGGATGCACTTGTAGGTGAGCGTGACTGGTTTGGTGAAGGGAGCAAACTTATCATTACTACTAGAAACAGAGACGTTCTCGATGTTCCCAAAGTGGACGGCCATTATGAGGTTAGTGGCATGGATTCCGTTCGATCTCTTCAACTTTTTAGCAAACACGCCTTCAGAAGAGATTCTCCATTAGACAATTATATCGACCGATCCAACAGGGCAATAGGCATTGCTGGAGGTCTTCCACTAGCTCTTGAGGTCATAGGTTCACTTTTATCGGGCAAAAATAAAGATATGTGGGATGCCACATTGAAGATGCTAGAAAGTGTTCCTCATGATCAAGTTCAGAGTAAGCTGAAAATAAGTTATGATGCATTAAATGATCGGCAAAAGCATATATTCCTCGATATAGCTTGTCTTTTCATTGGATGTAAAAAAGATATTCTGGTTCATTTTTGGGATGAATCTATGTTTTTTCCAAAAGTAGCCATGAAAGTTTTGGAGAACATGTCTTTGATAAAGATTAATGAGGATAATGAAGTGTGGATGCATGACCAACTCAGAGACCTCGGAAGAGAAATCGTTCGTCACGAAAGTAAGATGAAAATAGAGGATCAAAGTAGGGTGTGGGAACCTAAGGAAGCATTGGATTTGCTGAGGAGACATAAGGTAAAATCCCCTGTGCAATAAATCTCCAAGTTACTTATGGACATTTTCTTTTCGAAAAAAGGAAGGTCAGTTATTGTTTGTGTTCTCTATCATCATTGTGACCTATTCAACCAATATTTTTGCTCTTTTAAGATAAAAGGAATGATAGTACTCAACTCAACCCCTTAAAATAGTGAACTTGAATAAATGTGTTTACCTTCAATCTTTTTATGGGCAGGAAAAAAAAGTGGAAGCTCTTCGTCTCAAGTTTGACCGTGAGCGGCAATACTGTGTTACCTACGAGAACTTTAAGAGACTATCAAATCTAAGGTTCCTTGAAGTTAGCTGTTCCATGGAAATTTTTTGTGCAGAAGAGAGGCTTCTTTTGCATGAATCGTCATCAAATGTTCTTCAAACTAATGAGAATTCATATCTCCTTCCACAATTACGATGGCTTTCTTGGCATGATATTCCCCCAACATTTAACATTACAAATTTCTCCACGGAGGATGTGATTATTCTTGATCTGTCTCGGAGTGAAATTATGGATTATTGGGAGGGGTGGAGTCACATGAAGGTATGTTATGTGCTAGACAACACTTGTTATTTTCATCTTATTAGATTCAGGAGTTATATTTGCATGGTGTTTTTTTTACAGGTGATGGAAAATTTGAAAGTTCTGAATTTGACCGATTGTCGTTGCTTGGAGATAACTCCTGACTTCTCTGCTCTTGCAAATTTAGAACGTTTGACCTTAGAGGGCTGCAGCAAATTAGTCGAAGTCCATGGGTCGATTTGTCTTTTGAAAAGCTTAGTTTCCTTAGATGTAAGGAGATGTGGGAAACTTCAGAGCTTGCCAGAAAAGCTTGGTGGACTAGAAGCTTTGGAGGAACTCCGGATTGATTTCACTCTAATCGAGAATATCCCTAATTGTGGAGGAATGAAGAAATTAAGGATTTTCACTGCATTAGAATGTTCTTCTTTTAGACTTCCCTCCACAATTGGAGATCATGCAAGCCTTGAATACCTATCTCTGGTATGCTGCAAATCGTTAGAGAGCCTTCCGGATTCAATAGGGAATTTGGAATCATTGATTGAGTTGGATATAAGCGAGACGAGAATCAAAAAACTCCCTGAATCCATCGGAAAATTGAAAAATTTGAAAGTAGTGAAGATGGAAGATACTCCCATAAGCGAAATACCGGATTCCCTTTGGAAGATGAAGAAGCTCGAAGAAATACAAGTCGTGATGATTGGGAGTGATAGCCATGTGAAATTTGACAATTGCATCTTCGAAAATCAATCTCTAAGGATATTGAGGTTGGTAGTTGATAAAATAGATGCCGTACCAAGGCTTCCCGAAAGTCTTATTAAATTACGTCTATGGCGCTTGCGCATGGACACATTTCCGGATCTCTCAAACCTGACTAATTTAAAGGACTTGGATCTGTTGTTTTACCCACGTGATTCTGATGGAAAATCTTGTGGGCGTGCAGTAGATCCGATGCCACGGTGGATTGGGAACTTAACCAAACTGGAGTCTTTGGACCTGCGCTTTAATTGTGAGACCGCCTCACCAACAGACCTTAATAGCCTCCCTCCTCAACTCGGGTCCCTTTGCCTTAGGTGCCAGAGTACCACCTTACCAACAGACCTTAGCCTCCTTCCTCAACTCAAGTCCCTTCACCTTGAGTGCCCTAATCTGCATCACCTCCCGGGGCTTCCCTCAAGTTTATCCTCCTTACATTTGGAAGATTGCGAGTCACTTTGCTCGATGGAGGATCTATCGAATTTGAAGAATCTATCATCTCTTCGTATTTCAGAAGCTGCAATTGCAGAGATTCCATGCCTGGGTTGTCTGGAGAACCTACGAGATTTGGAGATTCGGAGCCTTAGACAGGTGAAGATACTACCTGATCTAGGCAATTTCAACAAAATAAGAAGCCTTCAAGTACGCCATTGTGATGACTTGGTTAAGATCCAAGGTGAACTACCACAATCTTTGGAAGCGTTGAAGATTTATTCCTGTAAATCTTTACAACAGTTGCCGGATCTATCCAGTTTGATGGGACTGCAAAGGCTTGACATAAGTAGATGTGGTAATCTGGTTGAAATTCAACTCAAACAACTACCCCAATCTTTGAAAGAATTTCGGATTAATTCCTTGGGATCTTTACAGAAGTTGCCTGATCTATCGAGCTTGAAGGAACTACAAAAGCTTGTCATAAGTAAGTGCGATCATCTGGTTGAAATTCAAGGCGAACAACTACCACAATCTTTGGCAATTGGGTTTTTTTTCTGTGAATCTTTAAAGAAGTTGCCAAGCTTGGAGGGACTGCAAAACGTTAACATAGATTGTTGCGGGGAATTTGATACGGAGGTGAAGTCGGACGAATCTGTGCAAGTAGACTTCGAATGGTACGAATTAGACGAAACTGTATCTGAGGGAGAAGACGACTCTGAAGACAAACGGGAGGGAGAAGACGACGAAACTGTATGTGAGAGAGAAGACGACTCTGAAGACGAACGGGAGGCAGAAGATGATGAAACTGTATGTGAGGGGGAAGACGACTCTAAAGACGAACGGGAGGCAGAAGACGACGAACCGAACCCGAAAAGACAACGAATCTGAATCTGAGGGAGAAGACGAGGAATAAGAGCAGTTCTCTTGAAAGCTTCTTGATCCACTACCCCAAATTGTTCCTTTGTGATCAAACTTTATGCAAATTAAGGTAAGTTATTTCATCTGACCCCAATGTTTTCCCTTTTCTGCAATCAAATTCTCTCACGGATATGAACAGGGAAGTTTCACATGCACTTTTTAATTACCTTTTCACGAGTTGATGACTGAAAATCTGATGAAGGTATTGAAATTATGATACCTCTGTGCAACCAGAGGGTTTTTAATTATGTACAAATATTCCTTCTTTTTTCCTAGTTTTGGTTTGGCATTTTTGGCTATATTCTCTTTGGATGGTTTCTCCTTGCTTTTTTGTTTCCCAGCTGGAGGTATGCATGTCGATCGCATCCTTATTATTTGATTTATGACAATTCATTAGAGATCCTTGTTGAAATGCTGCTTCAGAAGTTGATACCCTCTGCTTCGCATTGGAGATAACTTTGCCATACTGTAAACAATTAGATGGAATGTGTGCTGGAAGGTCATAGCACTATGGTTCTCATCCTGGAATTTTGCAGCATAATTAACTCATTATTGCAATTGTGAAGATGACAGACACTCTGTATTGATACACTTATGTTCAGTTTATTTTCTAGGAAAGGTGTGCTTCTTAGTGGGATCTGCGAATGTTATGGAGAAGTTATAAAATGAAGAAAGAGGAATTTCACTTGGGTAGCGGCATCAATAGTTGGTGCAGCAAAGCTTCCATCTGTGACAGGAGAGGAGAACTATTTTGCTTCTCCAAGGTATCATAAATCATCTTATAGTTGAGGCAAACTTTCAGTATTATCAGCGCATAGGACATATGATAAGTCTCATTTGGGGTCTGAAATCATGTAATCGACCCTTGTGTGATCTCCATTATTGCCTCCATTTTCTCAAAATGGTTATGCCTAGGTGGTTATCTGTAATAGAAGCCCTTCCATTCACCTCAAGTTATACTAGATTACTCTTTTAGGTTTAAAGATTGACAAGAAGTGCTAAGTGAGACTTCTCAAACGACCAGCTTTTTGCTGGTTTTCAATGTTGCTGAGAGGAATTAAAGTTTAAGAAACTTACAAAAAGCTTTCTGTGCAGGGAGCTATGGCCAATTGGGCAGCTGTATGGATGTAGACCGAAGAAAGGCAGATGATGGATGAAATTTTGATGTTGACTGTATTCCCTCTCACAATCTTGGGGTGGTAAACCCTGTATTCATCTGTTTTGGGGGTAAAAGGGCTATTTAGGCAAACCTGATTGTGTTTTTTTTTCCTTTATTGTGGGCCCACAAAGATGATTATTACATTTCATCTAAATGTGTGTTCTCTTCATTGTTATGCAATAGAACTTGCTTGTCGCTACCTAGATATTCTTTTACTAGGAAACACTTGAAGGGCTTGTCTGGACGGGGAGAAAAATTTTGTGGACCTCTCGATGTGAAAATGGTGTTCAAGGTAGTCTTAGTCATGAGTATGATAGGCACTCACAACACAAGAAACAGGAATTGTTGAATTCATGGAAACAAAAAATTTGTCTCAAGTTCGCTCCTAGATGGCTTGATTTAAATGTTAATCTGCATAATTTCCTGCCAGGAAACAGTTGAAGTGCTTGGTTGCGCCGAGAAATCTTTTATGTGCCAATGAGCCAGTAATAGAAGGTAAGGTCATTGATTGAAAAGTGGTCTCCCTAGGTAATTAATAGTTGCACGTTGCTATTGAAAGCTTCTTGATCCACAACCACAAATTGTTTGTGTGTGTTCAAATTTTAAACAAATTGAGGTAACTTATTTCATCTGACCACCAATGTTTTCCCTTTTTCTGCAGTCAAATTCTTTCACAGATATGAACAGAGAAGTTTCACGTGCACTTTTTAATTACCTTTTCACCAGTTGATGACTGAAAATCTGATGAATGTATTGAAATTATGATACCCCCTACAACCAGAGGGTTCTTAATTATGTACAAATATTCCTCCTCTTTTCCTAATTTGGTTTGGCTTTTTTAGCTATGTTCTCTTTGGATAGTTTCTCCTCGCTTTTATGTACTGGAGGTATGCACGTCGATTGCAACATTTGTATTTGATATGTAACAAGTTATTAGAGATCCTTGTCAATTTGTTGCTTCACATATTTCGAAGTTGATAACCTCACTTCGCACTGGAGATAACTCTGTTATGCTGTAAACAATTAGATGGAATGTGTGCTGGAAGGTCGTATAACTATGGTTCTCATCCTGGAACTTTACAGCATAATCAAGTTATTGTTGCAACTGTGAAGAAGACAAACACTCTGTATTTATATGCTAATGTTCATTTTATTTTCCAAGAAAGGTGTGCTTCTTATTGGGATTTGCAAATGTTATGGAGAAATTATAAAATGAAGAAAGAGGAATCACTTGGGTAGCGGCATCAACAATTGGTGCAGCAAAACTTCCATCTCCAAGGTATCATAAATCATCTTATAGCTAAGGCTAAATTCAGTATTATTGGTGCCTAGGACATGATAAGTCTCACTTGGCGTTAGAAATCATGTAAATGGAACTATTGTGTGATCTCCATTATTGCCTACATTTTCTAGAAATGGTTATGCCTAGGTGATTATCTGTCATATAAGCCCTTCCATTCACCTCAAGTTATACTAGAGGATTCTTTTAGGTTTTAAGATTGATAAGAAGTGCTAAGAGACACATTTCAAACGACCAGCTTTTTACTGGTTCCTAGTGTTGCTGGGAGGAATTAAAGTTACATAAACTTACAGAAATCTTTCTGCGCAGGGAGCTGTGGCTAATTGGGCAGCTGTACAAATGAAGAACAAATAAAGGAAAATGAAGATGACATTCAAAGTGAAGCTTTACATCCACTCTTTATTTACTTTTTGTGAGTTGATGCTGGAAATCTGAAGAAGGTATTGAAATTATGGTACCTTCGTACAACCAGAGGGTTCTTAATTATGTACTAATATATGTTTTCTTTTCCTAATTTGGTTTGGATTTTTCAGCTATATTTTCTTTTACTGGTTTCTCCTTGCTTTTATGTTTCCCAGCCGGAGGTATGCATGTAGATTGCATCATTATTATTTGATTTAAGACGATTCACTAGAGATCCTCGTCGATTTGCTGGTTCACATATTTCTAAGTTGATAACCTTTGCTTTGCATTGGAGATAACTTTGCTATTTTGTAAACAATTAGATGGAATGTGTGTTGGAAGGTCATAGCACAACGGTTCTCATCCTAGAATTTTACGGCATAATTAACTCATTGTTGCAATTGTAAAGAAGATAGACTCTGTATTGATATGCTTATGTTCAGTTTATTTTCCAGGAAAGGTGCGCTTCTTAGTGGGATATGCAAATGTTATGGAGAAGTTATAAAATGAAGAAAGAAGAATTTCACTTGGGTAGCGGCATCAGTAGTTGGTGTAGCAAATATTCCATCTCCAAGGTATCATAAATCATCTTATGGTTAAGGCTAATTTCAGTAATATCAGTGCCTAGGACATATGATAAGTCTCACTTGGGGTTAGAAATCATGTAAATGAAACTATTGTTTGATCTCCATTATTGCCTACATTTTTTAGAAATGGTTATGCCTAGGTGATTATCTGTCATAGTTGCCCTTCCATTCACCTCAAGTTATACCAGAGGATTCCTTTAGGTTTTAAGATTGAAAGAAGTGCCAAGGGAGACATCTCAAACGACTGGCTTTTTGCTGTTTCCTAATGTTGCTGAGAGGAATTAAAGTTACATAAACTTATAGAAATCTTTCTGTGCAAGGAGCTATGGCTAATTGGGCAGCTCTACAAATGAAAACTGAATAATGAAATTTAAAACGAAGTTCTACGTCCACTTTTTAATTACTTTTTGTGAGTTGATGCCTGGAAATCTGAAGAAGGTACTGAAATTATGATACCTCCGTACAACCTGAGGGTTCTTAATTATGTATAAATATTCCTTCTCTTTTTCCTAGTTTGGTTTGGCTTTTTTAGCTATATTTTCTTTGGTTGGTTTCTCCCTGCTTTTATGTTTCCCAGCTGGAGGTATGCATGTTGATTGCATCGTTTTTATTTGATATGTAACAAATTATTAGAGACCCTTGTCGATTTGCTGCTTCACATATTTCAAAGTTGATAACCTCGCTTCGCATTGGAGATAACTTCGTTGTGCTGTAAATAATTTGGTGGAATGTGTGCTTGAAGGTCATATAACTATGGTTCTCATCCTGGAACTTTACAGCATAATCAACTATTGTTGCAACTGTGAAGAAGACAGACACATTTGGTATTGATATGCTTATGTTCAGTTTATTTTCCAGGAAAGGTGTGCTTCTTACTGGGATTTGCTAATGTTAGGGAGAAGTTATAAAATGAAGAAAGACGAATTTCACTTGGGTAGCAACATCAATAGTTCGCGCAGCAAAACTTCCATCTGTGACAGGAGAGAGGAGCTAGTTAGCTTCTCCGAGGTATGATAAATCATCTTATAGTCAAAGGCTAATATTTCAGTAATACTGGTGTGTAGGACATATGATAAGTCTCACTGGGGTCAGAAATCATGTAAATGGACTCTTGTGTGATCTCCATTATTGCCTACATCTTCTAGAAATGGTTATGCCTAGGTGATTATCAGTAATAGAAGCCCTTCCATTCACCTCAAGCTATACTAGAGGACTCTTTTAGGTTTTAAGATTGGCAAGAAGTACGAAGGGAAACATCTAAAACAACCAGCTTTTTGCCGGTTTCTAATGTTGCTGAGAGGAATTATTGTTTGATAAACTTACAAAAATCTTTCTCTGCAGGGAGCTGTGGCTAATTGGGCAGCTGTAAAAATGAAGATCAAATAAAGGAAAATGAAGACGACAGTTAATGTTGACTAAATTCCCTTTCAAGATCTTGGGGTGGTAAACTGTGCATTCATCTGTTGAGAATAAGGTTACAGATTGAGTAGTGAGGATGAATAATTGCTCCATTGGAAAGATGCCTAGTGCCTTATGGTTGCTGTAAAAGCTTGAAGAAATAGATGCAGCACACGGTGAAAGCTTGCAACTGGAAATTCCAAACAACATTTGAAGATATTCGTCTTTGAGGATCTTGAACTTGACACTGATTGAAACATGCCAAGTGCCGAGGCTTCAAGAAAGTCTCGTCAGTTTACACATTGATACATCGATCACAACATTTCCAGATTTCTCAAACCTGACTAGTTTAAATAATTTGTATCTGGCCATTCGACCAGATGCTTACCCCATTGGCAATTGTCAACTTGCGGAAGATACTATGCCATGGTACATAGTGAGATTAAATAAACTGGAGTTTTTGACCTTGTTGTCTACTGTTGTAACTACCTTATCAACAGATATCGGTCAGCTTTCTCAACTCAAAAGACTAGAACTCCGGTGTGCTAATATGTTGTGCCTCCCAAGGCTTCCCTCATATTTATCTTATTTGCCGGTGGATGAGAACAGCGATGGATCTCTCAAATTTGAAGAGACTATCAAAACTAAGAATGGAGAACTCTGCAATAACTGGATTCAAGGCCTTGAATGTTTGGAGAATCTATGAATTCTAGAGCTCTTTGATCTTGAACTAAGGGAGAGTTTCCCGGATCCTACTCATTTGAAGAAGCTTAAGTCATTTGCACTCGATTATTGTAGTAATGTGCGTTCTATGGTTCAATTAGTTGGTTCAAACCATACACTAAAATTAAAGTTGATATCATTCATCTGTTTATTTATATTAGTGGAGTTATACGAAAGAGCAATTATGCCGTTATGGTGCAAGCTTCTCGAGTCAAATATTACTTAATTCAATCTCGAATTAATTTGATAATCAGTTGCATTCAAACTTGAAAAGGCTGTAGTTGAACTTGAGTGACGGGCAACTAGAGCTTGAGTGTGAATTATATAACCTATTCCTCTTGGGCTAAGAGAGGTTTGAGAACGTGACTTACTATTAAGTATCGATTCTTGAATATTTTTTAGAATACTTGTGTTGTACTGGATGCAATAATTTTTTCAAAATCATGACATTGTCATCTCATAATTGCTCGATTGAATACATGAGCCGTACGATCGTCGGGAATTGAATACTTTATGTATAAAAGAATATGATATGAAAGAAAAGGGCCATAAACTTGGGAACAAAGTCATCGGACTTCTTCACCGACTATGTGCGAAGTAGAAAGAGTTCATAACCTCATACAAGAACAGTCGCAAATGTACTTTTCAAGAATGCAAAGGGTGTTTTCGACCAAAAACAAAGAATGCAAAGGGTGTGAATGAATTTTCATTTATTTCGCATCTAACATAAGAATTTCAATGGGTGGTATGTGCCATATTTAGTGGCTCTCCCAAATTTTTATTGGTAGTGGAGTACTTATAAAAGTACAGAGAAATTAGTACACAAAAACAACAAGCGGAAGTGAAGAACAAGGTGTAATTCAAGAGCGTGAAGGGTGAAATGATAAATTTTTGTGGAGAACAATCCTCAGATCTCTTCATTTATAGGTAGTGTTGATAAATCAATCACTCATCAAACTTAGGTGCTAATAAGCACAAAACAAATTCAGACACCTCTCGTGCTTTTATCCGATTCATACACTACTCATTCACGTGAAAGGAATTAAAAAGAAAGAAGATTAAACATAAATAAAAAATAAAAAAAATTTGTAGCTCAACGTGGTAACCCAACGATAGGCGGGTCACACTGTTTTTCATGAGTTCACAAATTTGAATCATATTATGAGCAAATCCTTAGCGAGCTTGTATCCTATGCATCTGCTACCTCATGCCAAGAGTAGTTTTGCTTCAAAGTTTACAAATGTGAGACCGTACCATTAGAGGGGAAAGAAAATACATTTGCCCATCTGACTAGCAGGAAATTTTCGTGCCACTCGCATAAATACTTTGATCTTTAAGACTCCGTTCGTTTGGCGGAAAACAACTTCTCGAAAAATGTTTTTCAGATTTTCCGACGTTCGGGGGGTGAAAAATTAATGAGTCAAGGAAAATATTTTCCATCCATAGAAAAAAGCACATACAAAAGTGGGGAAAATGTTTTCCTCTTTCTCTCCTATTTCTTTCACCCATATCAAGCACAACTTATTTTTAATTGTTTTTATTTTTAAAAAATTGAATTTTTCTTTTTCTTTTTCTTTCTTCTCGTTCCTTCTTCTTTGCCCATAGCCAGCCACGGCAATGGCCGGCGACCAGCCACAAGCAAGGCTCAAGCTCAAGGTTCGCCGATTCGGCCTCCAGCTCGCCGGCCTAGGGCGAGCTCGAGGCTTGCTTGTGGCCGGTTGCTGTGGCCAGCAAAGAAGAAGGAACCAAAAGAAAGACAAGAAGAAAAGAAAAATAAAAAGAATAAAAATTCGATTTAGAAAAAAAAAGAAAAAAATTAAAAAAATTGAATTTTTGGTAATTTTCTTCATGAAAATATTTTCCTCACCGAACGGCAAAAAATATTATCCAGTCCATTTTCATGTTTCAGCTGAACACCATAAGATAATGTCATTTTCCAAGAAAATGACTTTCTGAAAAACATTTTTCAGAAAAGTCACATTTTTTGCGAAACGAACGGAGCCTAAATAATCTAGCCAATCAAATCATCAATCAATAAAAAATTTGATACTATCTAATTTAACTAGATGGAAATGGAATGTGCCGTATACATGTGGTTCTTGCCTTGCATCAAAATTCAATCATTAGATTAAATAATTGCATGTGATTGGTCAATATGATCTTGATACGGACGCCAACAATCTAAACCTAAGCTCACTGTGCCTCGTTTTAACATGGAATTAACATTGGCTGCCAGCCTGCCGCTCTCCAAAGAAATATAAAAATAAAAAGAAGAGCGTACGGATTGGTCGATATGAAACATCACGGAACCAGAAGGGCAAAGACAAAGTCTACAAAGACTTGGACTTACGAAGTACGAACAGTCCACGAACCAGCTTGCTCAAGAAGAAATCACACCAATGATTCATTCATTTGCAGTTTGTGCCTCACGGTCAGACTTCCATAAACGTAGAGATTTTATAAATAAATAAATAAATCTCACTAAATCGCTCTATAAAATCCAACACTGAATCATTTGTTCTCTCATTCACCCGCAAATATCACATGACAACAAATCGATCTCCAACTCTCATGTTCATCGATAATTTCATCGTAAGATTTCCACCAATCAAATGCCATCAAATGAAAATCGAAAATCATAGGATAACAAACTCTTGTGGTGTTTTTATTTCGCCGAGAATTTCTTGCCGCTATAAAATGTTTTTAGGATATTCATTTTCGGAGAAAGTAAACCAGAAAAAAAATTGATTTTATCGTAATCGGTAATAAGTGAATCCATTAAATACGGCTTGTATCACTAAAAGTAACATGTAATGACTATTAACTGGAATCGAGATCGTCTTTGTTTATTTTGTAATCGATCAAAATAACAATAATTACAAAGAAATTAGGATAGAAATTATGAAAGTATATTTGTAAAAAATTATATATGATCGTGTTTTTTAGAATGTGGAAACATTGGGCATTAATGACGTCCATTCTTCTCACTTCGACGCGCTGCAAGAAATCAAGAAATCAGAGAAAACGATTCCATTCGACTTATCTTAAAGTTAAGTCGAAGCTCATTTATTTTGTATATTCAGTTTCAAATTAAACCTGGAGCTCTATCTGTTAAAAAAAAAAAGGCAGGAATTCGTCCCATTGATCATTGAAAGAACTGCATCTTCGGATTATATCACTTCCAGGAACCTAAAAATTGTCAAGAGACAACTTGTCATCATGGAGGCTTAGTTTTTAAAAACTTAAACTTTGATGAATTGTCTAAAGTCACTTTGGACCAGACTAAAGTCACATTACATCCTCGTTGGCTCCATTTGCCTCCCTTGTCCAAGTGAGCTGTCACATTAGATTTTTAACATCTGTCTTGAATGGAACTATGACGGAAAGTATTTTTGGATCACTAATACAAATTCAGAGTATTACTAACACGAAAAAAATTGAGTTTCAGCATCACACCATGCAAAGCTTAGGCCTTTTGGTGAAATTCTCTCGAGTAACGTCGCTTTGTTTGTCTATTGATGTCCACGCAAATGGGTACATTAAATTTTTAACGACCATCTTGGATGGAACTTCGACGGAATGTACTTTTGGGTCGCTGATATAGGTTTGGATTTTTTATGACTCACAAAAAAAATTAAATAATTAGTGTCATGGTGAACTAACATTCTTCTCTAGCCACAAAAAAAAAAAAATTTCGGCATTCTTAATTCTACTCCAAATTTTAGGACATAATTTTTTTCTTTTCTTCGTTAATTTTCTTACGTCAAGTCACATATTCTTGGTTCATTACCAAGACCATGACTTATCAGTGTTTATAGTACACCAGCAAGTACACATTGAAATTTTCTTTCTCCCTCAAAATCTGAATTTGACTCATTATACTCGTGCATTTCATTTCTTTGGCTTCGAAAAAAGTTTGCAACAGACTCGAACTTCAGCATTTTCCCTTTCCTAACATGTACATTAAAAAATCCCCACCCTAAGAACGGTACTGGGCCATGTCGGCCCAGACCCAGCACAGACCGGCTCTCTTGGGCTCCAGCCCGTGAGGGGCCGTACCAGGCCAGGCCCTTTAGCAATATGGGGCTGTGCCAATGCCCGGGCATTGGCCTAGGGCCATTTTTTCTTTAAGGGTGGTTGTGATCAAAATAAGAAAATGAAGATAATAAAAGTAATTTAATAACTCAATGATGATTTTTCATGAATTTGATTATGAAAAGAAAGAAGGGGCAAAACAGGAAGGAGCAGTTATAAACTTTTTCTTGCCACCGAAATGTCTCCTCTTTTCTTTTTCTTTTTATTATTATATCCCGCGCGCTTTCTTTAACCAAAATCTTGCGGACAGCACAAAAGGCATGCTAAAGCATTGGTGGATCTTCTTTTTCACACTAGCATGATCCATCCTCTTTTTATTTGCTTTATTGCTTTATACCTTTCCATTATCACTTTGCTTTTTGACAAGATTTTTCCTCGAATTCTCCGAGGCAGTTTCGCCGTGACTGACTGTTGAGGTCCCCAAGAAACGGTTTTATGCTAACAATTATGGATTTTTTTTTTCAATTTTGTTCAAAAAGATGTGCACTTTTACTCGATAAGCACTCGCTCTCCATTGTTTGAAGTTTGACAAGCAAGTCCAGGTTATTAACGAGTAATGTTAATAAGTATGGTAAAATTGATACATAGCAAGTTAATAAAATAGATTTATGAAAATAGATACTATACAAGCGTGAAAATCTGGATAGTTCTCATTTTTTTTTTCCGAAAAGAATCACTCTTGGAAAAAGTGAAAGTTTTCCATATCTCATTAGCCTAATATTCTAGAGAATTTTGAACTTTCCACTTGCTATTAAAAATATCCTGAACATTCAACTTTATAACGGAGAATATAAGCTTTTGGTTTCATATTAAGATGTGATGAAATCTTAATTTTCTTAAAAAATGTCTAGACTTTTCAACTTTATCAAAGTTAATTTAGATATTGCGGGAGGACGTTCATACCGTAGATTTGACAAGTAAGTTCAATAGATCAGTTCAGAGTTTCCATCCTGGTCCCCTGTCTGACGTATAATAGCGCTTGTCTTTTTTTTTTAATTTCTTTTCGTTGCTTCTGCGATGATTATAAGCACATGGATACTGTTCCTGGTCAATGTAGTACCAATTTATAACTAGCTTGATATGTTTGAATTATTGGTGTGATTCTGGTTGCCAGCTACTTCAATTCAATTAAATAAATCAAACCATTAAAGAAAGACTTACTTAGACAATGAGGTCTTCTAATCAACAGTAGCAAGACTTTTTTTTTTTTGGGTGGCGCATAAGAACAAGACCCACTTTACTTAATACTAGGGGAGTTGGCTATTTCGTTGAAGAGACGGGACTTCCACTCGTACGAATACTCTTACTATTGCTACTCATCCTATAGAATATAGTAAATAAATGATAAACTTTTAGACCCAAAATATAAAGATAAACACAATATATTTGAAATAAAAGTAGATTTTTAGAATCTTAGTAATCTAAAAGATTAATTAGACTATTGTCGGTACTATATAGACAGGGAAGTAGCTTTTGCAAATGTCGTGGATTTAGAATTTGTAGATTTCTATGGTTGAAAGAAGTTCTATCGAAGTCCTAAACGTTATCTATTTATACTTATATGATGCCCAAAACCTGAATTTGGTGTCCTCCCTCGAAATTTTTCATTGAATCCTTGACAGTTACTATTCTCTTTAATGAGTAAGACGGGGGGGTAAAACTGTTATCTAAATGGGCATAGATGGAAACCATAGGTTTTTTTTTTTTGGCCACTTTATGCACCACTATAATTTAAGATTGACGGAGGAAATAGAAGAAACTAATGACCACACCTATAAAGGTGGAAGCCGAAGTTGTGAATCAAAGCTTGCTACTAACTACCCACTAGCTGCAGCAACAAAAACTATTCAGATTCCTAACCAAGATGCATAGTGCGCACGTAGTGCGCGTTTTTTCTAATACCTTATAATATTTTGTGGCAAAGGAATAAAGGTCTTGATAGTGGGACTCCCATTTATACGAAAAGTATTTTTTTATTATTTAAATTTAAAAGAGTAGGAGCTCGGTGGTGGGCCCCACCTATTTTCTCTTCTTCACCGAGCTTTTGAGCTAATGGAGGAAGCTCAATTTCAATTAAAATGGGAGAAGTCTGATTTCAAAAATATGCGACGACAGTTTTGGACTTTCGATTGCTAAAACAAAAGTTCAGTGGAGTATAATCAAAGCCAAAGCTATCGGAAAACAAATTTAATCTTCTATTGATCTCAATTCGAGGAACTTGACATTTTTCAAGAGGCTTTTCATTTACTCATTAAGTCATCGTGAATAATAACTTCAATCTTAAAATCTTTTCGTTGCACACTCTGATCTATGTCCGCAAAGATTTATGAATTTATGATTTTCATAATGGAACATCTGTGCACCTCCAGATCTAGCGAGATTCCATTTTTCCTCCTCAGATCCCACACCATTTGCTTCCTCCATATCGTCCTTACTTATCAAGTATCAATAAGTTTCAGATGAATCAACGTCTTTAAATCTGAAGGTCCCGCCGGCGCTGGCGCATTCATCACTCGTGCAATTGCCGGCAACTTTGAGGAGGTCAGCTCATCAACCACCGGCAATGACCATTGCCATCGCAAAGACAGCGAGGGAAGATCAAGGATTTGGAGCAAATAAGATTTGTGCAAAGATCAAGGAAGGGACTGGAAGCAGTTGTGGTGGTGTTAAAGAAGAAGTTTACCTAGGAAAGAAATTAAATAAAAGGAAAGATAAAAATTCTAAACGTGGATATGTTGAAATTTTTGGTCTCTTCACTTTAACAGCTGCGTAGTAAGGTCTACGAAATTAAATCTACCCTAATACTAGCTGGCCACCCCATACACACAGTCAAATTTTGCTACTATGAGTTTGCAACCCATGGATTTATAAAAAGTGATCGATGTGTCAGCATGTGCTTATTGCTTCCTAATTCTTATTCAACATTAGTATCTCCCTCGGAGTGGAAGATATATAAATTAAGAAGTGGACGCTCGACACGTAAAATTATGATCTAACGTTTCTTGTCTAGGTTCTAATAGATATTTGAGGAATCGATCCACTATATCCATGCATTTTATTCATTTACTAGCAAATTAAAGGCACACATGTGTTACCACGATAAATTTTTGTATTCGACTTTAACCCTTTTTCTTATAAATAAAAAAAAGGAACGCATGTGTAAACAAAAATACATTCTAAAAGGCTCACCGGTGGCGGGCGAGGGTGTGAAGGCCCTTGCCGGCAGCCAGCAAGGTCGTGCCCAAGGCCCATGCGGTCTCGTCGTCCGCAAGCAAGGCAGCCTCCCCCAGTTTGGGCGAGGCCTTTGCAGTCGGCAAGAATTGTCGGTGATCTCGCCGGCACTGAAAAAAAAAGCAAGGAAAAAAATGAAAATAAAAATTAACAATAAAGAAATATAAAATTAAAAAAAATGTTTAAAAAATTATTAAAAGTTGTCCACGTCACGCCGACCATATCACGTAAGACGTCCAACGTCCACATCAGCAATTTCCGGTCAAAATTGGTCAGATAGACTTAATTGGCAAAACGTGAAAATTGTTAGCACTCAATTGACATAATCAAAAAGTTTAAGATTGAATTGATAAAAGTGCAATAGTTTTAAGACTTTTTGTATAATTTTTCCATGTTTCACATAACAGACTTTACTCCATGGCACTTTTTATTAATTGCAAGCAAATTGCAGATTTTTTTTTCAAATTTGTTTAAAAAGATGCGCACTTTTACTTCATAAGCACTCGCTCTCTATCATTTAGAGTTTGACAAATAAGTCCAGATTATTTACAATTAATTTTTGTTAATAAGTATACAAAATCGATATATCAAGTAATATGATCGAATTATAATTTAATATTTAGCAAGTGAATAGATAGATTAATGAAAATAGATAATATACAAGTGTGAAAATCCGGACGATTCTCATTTTCTTCCAAAAAAATCATTTTAGGAAAAAGTGAATGGTCCAGATCTCTTTAGCCTAATTTTCCAGAGAATCTTCAACTTTCCAGTTGCTATTAAAAATGGATTTTTTAATATCCTGACCTTTCAACTTTATCAAGTTAATTTAGATATCGCAGGAGGATGTCCGTATCGTAGAATTGATGAATAAGTTCAACAGATAATTTCAGAGTTTTTGTCTTGGCACCGTGTTTGAAGGATACCGTAACAGCACTTGTCTTTTATTTTTGTGTTTAGTTCTTTTCATTTCTTATGTGATGACTATAAGCGCGTGCTTACTGTTCCCGGTCAATGTATTACCAATTTATATTTAGCTTTATATATTCGAATTAGTGCGGTTCTGGTTGGCAACTGGTTCTATTAGATAAATCAAACCATTAAAGAAAGACTTGCCATACTGACACAATGAGGTCTTCTAATCAACACTAGCAACAATTTTTTTTTTTTTTGTGGCCCACAGGAACAAGACCCACTTTACTTAGTACTTGGGGAACTCAATCTCATAATATTAAATAGAAGTGAATTCGAAATTATAGAACTCACAATATAAAGATTAACACAATATATTCGAAATAAAAGTAGTTTTTATAAGCATAGTAATCTAAAAGATTAATTAGGCGATTATCGGCACTATATAGATAAGGAAGTAGCTTTTGCAATCGTTGTGGAGCTAGGCCGTGGATTCCATTTACTTTGTCTTTTTCCCAAAGCTTTTGAGCTAATAGAGGAAGCTCAATTTCAATAAAAATGGAAGAAGTCTGATCTCAAAAATCTGCAACGATGCTTTTGGACTTCCGATGACTAAAACAAAAGTCTAGTGGAGTATAATCAAAGCAAAAGCTATGTAAGAACAAATTTGATCTTTTATTGGTCTCAATTCAAGGAATTTGATACTTCCTAAGATACTCTTTATCCACTCATCAGGTCGTCCTGATTGATTAACTTCAATCTTAAAAAAATTTCACTCACACTTGGATCTGCCTAAAAAGTTTTATGAATTTGTGAGTTCCAGAATGAACATTTGTACACCTCCGGATTCTGATCATGTGCTTCCTTTTAGGGTTTAGGATTTAGGACAAACTACAAAAAGGATTTCAAGTCAAGTCTGAGACATTACACAGCATATTCGGAATATCGCGAAAATGGATCTCGGAATATCGCGAAAATGGATCAAGGAGGAGTGATAAATTTTGATCCATTTCCTGAACTTTCTAAGATCAGTCCACACAATTATAGCATGTCTTGGATGAAGTAGAATGAGTGGCAGAAAAACCCTATGAGAAGTAGGTAAAACTTGTGGTGTATAGATTAATTAGTGGTGGGAAGAATTACTGGCAATAAAATGGCCAGCATTCAAATTGAGACAATGTTCAGAGAAATTCAGTGAGGAATTTCGGTGAATGAATCCTATAAAAAGGCTTGGCGCTCATTCTTGTAGAAGTGTGGGGAGCAGAACATGAAATCCATATCTCTTGAAATGCTTCTCCACCAACAACATTTGAAGAACTCATTTTGTTAAACTAACGAAACAATATATTTGCTTATCCCCTTCCTACATCCCTTGAAGTTTCCTTACCTTATTCCCTTGTCCACCTCTGCCAAATATATCTCACACACTTGCACATTCAATCGACAAACTAACAACGGGATCAAAACCACGCTTCCGCAAATAAAAAAATGAAGACCGAATTAAGGCATATGAACGAGGACATCTAATGTCAGCTGCATTACCTTTCAGCTTTCACTATGTTGGGGTGGTTAATCGTGTATTCATCTGTCAGAGCCAGAAGCTTGAAGATTAGTGAGGGGATGACGTTGCCTATTGATGAAATTGTTAATGTTTTGGGGGGTAGAGGGGCTATTTAAGCAAACCTAATTGTTTTTTATTAATCAATGTCTATGAGCTCAGACCCTTGTGCTAATGCTTTTTTTTTTTTTATAAGACTTAAGACTTTATTCAATGTGAACAAATGTTTGAAAGAAATGCGCAACGGTGTTGATCTAGGACTGTCCAAATATTTTGATCGATTACATGGGGGCTCTCAACCACTGCGATTAGGACAGCAATAGAAATCAAGGAAGCATCTTGGAATCGCCGATGAACCTTATTTTATGCATTAGGTGTTGAACAACTTGGAAGGATCCATCCATATTATTTCACTAATGAACCTTAATTTATGCATTAGGTGATAAAACAACTGCATTATCAACTTTGACAGGCTGGAGTGATGTTGCAATGTTGTTATTGACCAATTCTAGCAAACTGTTCCACGACTCTCTCTGCATATTTAGCCAATCCCAAATTTCCTTTTATCTTCTTATTGGTATCACATTCTTGTTCCCTCGCTATTGTCGCAATCATATACGCTGTCCATAAGTGGAAGGCTTCTCTGCAATATCCATGGAATGGATGGTATTGGACAGACGGCTATTTCCAAAATCATCTGTAATCAGCTTTCGCAAGATTGAGCATTGTTACTTTCTTTTTTAATATCCAAGAAAGTTCAAACATCAAGGGCGTCGAGTGCTTGCAAAATCATTTCATCTCTAACATCTTTAAAAAGGAAATTGACAAGTATAATGAATATTAATGAAGAGATTAACAATTAAGAATAGGTTGTCTAATAAAAGAATTCTCCTTCCTCTCGATGATGTGGACAAAAAAGATCATATGGATGCACTTGTGTGTACACGTGATTGGTTGGGTACAGTAACCAAATGCGCTTGTTCTGACATTAGCTGATGTTGAGCTAAATCTGAAAAATGACCCAAATCATTAATTTCAAATGAGTGGAAGTGTATCAAGTCCTTTTCTTTTTGCCTTCTTTTTCCCTTTGTAATGCATATCCGAAAGGATTAACCAATAGAGTCGTGAGCCACATCTTCAAAAATATCATCAGAAAGAGAGAACTTTATGAGATTCGATAGGAATCAAGTCTTTCTTTAATCAAAGTCTATGAGCTTAGAGCCATCTGCTGATGCTATTTTTAAGACTTAGACATTATGCCATGTGAACAAACATCAGAGAGAAATGTCCAACGATGTTGATCTAGGACTGTCCGAATATATTGATAGATTACATAGGAAGCATCTTGGAATTGGTGATGAACCTTACTATATGCATTAGGTGTTGAAAAACTTGGAGGAATCCATCCATATTGTTGCAGTGATGAACCTTATTTTATGCATTAGGAGTTAAAAAAAACTGCATTATCTACTTTGACAGGCTGGAGTGATGTTGCAATGTTGTTATTGACCAATCCTAGCAAACTGGTCCATGACTGATATTTAGACAATCCCAAATTTCCTTGTATCTTCTTATTTGTATCAATATAAGCTGTCCACGAGTGGAAGGCTTCTCTGCAATATCCATGGAATGGATGGTATTGGACAGACAGCTATTGCCAAAATTATCTACAATCAGCTTTCACACAATTGAGCATTGTTACTTTCTTTTCCATATCCAAGAAAGTTAAAACATCAAGGGCATCGAGTGCTTGCAAAATCATTTCATCTCTAACATCCTTAAAAAGAAAATTGACAGGTATAATGAATATTAATGAAGGGATTAACAATTAAAAATAGGCTGTATAATAAAAGAGTTCACCTTCTTCTCGATGATGTGGACAAAAAGGATCATATGGATGCGAGTACACATGATTGGTTGGGTACAGTAACCAAATGCGCTTGTTCTGACATCAGCTAATGTTGAGCTAAATATGAAAAATGACCCAAATCATTTAATTTCAAATGAGTAGAAGTATAGCAAGTTCTTTTCTTTTCGCCTTCTTTTTCCATTTATAATAAATATCCAAAAGCATTAACCAATAGAGTCGAGAGCTGCATCTTTGAAACATCATCCGAAAGACAAAACTTCATGAGATTCGATAGGAATCAAGTCTTTTTTTAATCAAAGTCTACGAGCTTAGAGCCTTCTGCTAATGCTTTCTGTAAGACTTAGACTTTATGCCATGTGAACAAACATTAGAAAGAAATGCCCAACCGTGTTGATCTAGTACTGTCCAAATATATGGATAGATTACATGGGAAGCATCCTGGAATTGGTGATGAACCTTATTATATGCATTAGGTATTGAAAAACTTGAAAGAATCCATCCATATTATTTCCCTGAGGAACCTTATTTTATGCATTAGGTGTTAAAAAAACTGCATTATTTCACAGACAGGCTGGAGTGATGTTGCCACGTTCTTATTAACCAATTCTAGCAAAGTGGTCCACGACTCTCTGCATATTTAGCCAATCCCGACTTTCCTTGTATCTTCTTATTTCTATCACATTCTTATGCCCTCGATATTATTATAAGCATATAGATGAATATATAGCTATCCATGAGTGGAAGGCTTCTCTACAATATCCTTGGAATGCGTGGCATTGGATGGATGACTATTGCCAAAATTATCTTTAATCAGCTTTTCACATGATTGAGTGTTGTTGCTTTCTTTTCCAATATCCGAGAAACTTCAAAATCAAGGTATGGAATTTATGGATACACTTGTGATGAGATACAGGGAGCAAATTACTCTTTTATACTACTAGAAACAAAGATGTTCTCGATGCTTTTGAATTAGATTGCAGTATAGACTTAACGGCATTAATCCTGACCAAACTCTTCAACTTTTATTGGGAAGCTGTAGAAATGAAGACTGAATAAAGGAAGATGGAGACATTTAAAGTCGACTGTATTTCATCTGCTAAGAGGCAGAAACTTGAAAGACTAGTGAGTGAAGTCGGTTGCCTTCTGATGAAAAAATATCCTTAAAATGAGGCCCTCATTTGAGATTATTTAGTCACTTCAAACTCTTATTCGAAATAAGATTTACTTCAAAATTTTATTTAAAAAAATAAAGATATTTCATATTTTTATTTGAAATTTTCTCTTCAATTGATGGTACTCAATGGATTCCAGAGAATGACGTGGTTAACTTTTGGCCATTTGTGGTGTGTGTAGGGAGAAAGGGAACCAAGAACGTCAAATCAAGTAAAAATATAAATAGATCAATCTCCAAAGCTGGAGCGGCAGGAGTCGGGAGTCTTGATATACCCTTGTTGCTCCTGCGTGAAAAACCCCTTGCCCACTCTCCAGCACTCCTCTTCCACCTCCAGACACCCAAATCAGCCGGCGCTCTCGATTGGCACCACCACCCTAACCTCCTCCTCTCGCCTAACCACCGAACGATGGCGTTTTCCGCTCCTCCCTCCGACGCGACCGACGGCCCCGTCCTCAGCCTCATCAACAAGCGCCTCTGCGCCCTCTTCGAGGAGCACAACCGCATCCTCAAGATGGAGGAGTCCATCGCCCAGGGACGGCCCATCAACGAGGAGCAGAAGAACGTCCTCCGCTCCAAGCCCTCCGTTCTCGCCTCCATCGACGAGCTCGAGAAGCTCCGCCCCCAGCTCTCCTCCGCACTCCAGGAGGAGCTCTCCATCGCCGCCCAGCACCTCCCCCGCGACAATGGAGGGGAGGCAAATAACAATGCAGGTGCAAACGATGGAATAGCAGGAGGCGCTTCTGCTGCTCACACTTCGACAGAAGCACATGAAATGGCTACTTCATCATCAGGATATGACTTTGAAGTATTCTTGAGCTTCAGAGGACCAGATACTCGATCAGCTTTTGTCGACTTCCTTTACACTAGTCTTACAGGTGCGGGAATTCGCACATTTAAGGACGACGAAAACATCCCCGTTGGGGAAGAGTTTCCCTCAGAACTTGTCCAAGCAATTAATCAGTCGAAGATATCAATACCTATCTTTTCGAAAGGTTATGCCTCTAGCGTGTGGTGTCTCAGGGAGCTAGTCAAGATGGTCGAGTGCCAGAATGCTGGAAGACAAAAGATCATGCCCATTTTTTATGATGTGGCACCTTCAGAGGTTCGATATCAAACTGGGAGTTATGCAAAGGCATTTCTTTCACATGAACAGAAGGGGCGAGATGACAAAGATATTTTGCAAAAGTGGAAGGCTGCTCTCAAAGAAGTATCATTTCTACAAGGATGGGACCTGCGTAGCCAGGGGGAGAACAGGTGACTGCTTTTAGCATTCCATCTGATGTGCATTGTATCTTTAAAACTGGTTTCAATTGGATTCTTTTTCAGATTTGTGTTAGTCTTACTAAATTTGAATTTCATGCTATTGAAGTTATCCCGCAGAAATCACGTTAAATAATGGCACAATCCCAATTTTGTCCTTTTTCATTCCAAACAACAATTCTTTTCAGTTCAATTTCAAGTCCTTCATTAACCATCTGTACCAACGCTAATGCATCTACAATGGAATATATCCTTGAAGAACGCGTTACGAATATGTCTCTAGTTTCAATTTGGTCTTGTCAGAACATAATTTGGTTCGCCACAGTTTTCTAACTCGTTGCCTTTTGATCTCTAACACTAGGCGAGAAGGTGAGTTCGCCAAAAGAGTTGCCCAGGAGGTTTTCAATATATTGACAAAGGCTTATCCGGAGGTATCAGAGTCCTTGGTCAGCGTCGACCACCATGTCTTAGCAATCATGGAAATGATAGGTACTAGGAAAAGTGAAACACAGATTATAGGAATCCACGGGATGGGTGGCATTGGAAAGACAACTATTGCCAAAATCATCTACGATAAGCTTTCACACAACTTTGAGAATTGCTGCTTTCTTCGCGATATTCGAGAAATGTCAAAAGGTAATGGCATTCAATGCTTGCAGAATCAGCTCATCTCTGACATCCTCAAAAAAGAACTCACATATATAAAAGGCGCTGATAAAGGGACTCAGATAATTAAAGACAGGTTGTTTAATAAAAAAGTCCTCCTCGTTCTCGATGATGTGGAGAAAGAGAATCATATTGATGCACTTGGCGGTAAGCATGATTGGTTAGGCAAAGGGAGCAAAATTATTATTACTACAAGAAACAAAGATATTCTTCATGTTCCCAAAGTGGACCACCCCTATGAGCTTGGCAGAATGGATCACGATCAGTCTCTTCAACTTTTTAGCAAACATGCCTTCAAAAGAGATTCTCCTATAGATGGGTATACCAGCCAATCCAACAGGGCAATAGGCATTGCTGGAGGTCTGCCGCTAGCTCTTAAGGTCATAGGCTCACTTTTATTTCACATTAAAAAGGAAAAGTGGGATGGCAAATTAGAGGAGTTGGAAAATGTTCCTCATGAGGATGTTCAGAGTATGTTGAAAATAAGTTATAATGCGTTACGTTTTCGAGAAAAGCATATATTCCTTGATATAGCTTGTCTTTTCATTGGATATGACAAAGACATTGTGGTTCACTTCTGGGATAAATCTAAATTTTTTCCAGACAAGGCTATGGAAGTTTTGCAGAACATGTCTTTGATAAGTATTGAAAAGGACAATAAAGTGCGGATGCATGACCAACTTAGAGACCTCGGAAGAGAAATAGTTCTTGAAGAAAGTAACTTGAAAATAAAGAAGCAAAGTAGGGTGTGGAATCCAAAAGAAGGATTGGATTTGCTAAGGAGACATAAGGTAAAATCCCCCATGCAAAGAATCTCCAAGTTACTTATGGACATTTTCTTTTTTTTTAAAAAACCAGTTGCTTTTTGTGGTCTCTAGCACCATTGTGACCTACTCAAACAATAATTTTGCTCTTTTAAGATTAAAGGAATGATAGTACTCAATACTACCCTTAAAATAGTGAACTTGATTAAATGTGTTTCCCTTCCAACTTTTTTGTTCTTAAATTTTTCCTTTGGGCAGGGACAAAAAGAAGTTGAAGCTCTTTGTCTCAAGTTTGACCACAAGGGATCGTACTATTTTACCTGTGAGGACTTTAAGAGCCTATCAGATCTAAGGTTCCTTGCAATGGACGGTTTGAAGGGAAATTTTTGGGCAGAACAGGAGCTTCTTTGGTACAGATCGCCATTAAATGTCCAGAAGAATTCAGATCTCCTTCCACAATTACGATGGCTTTCTTGGCGTGATATTCCCCCAACATTTAACATTGCAAATTTCTCCATGGAGGATGTGGTTATTCTTAATCTAACTCGGAGTGAAATTACAGATGATTGGAAGGGGTGGAGTCACATGAAGGTATGTTATATGCAGACAACACTTATTATTTTCGTCTTATTAGATTCAGGAGTTATATTTGCATGATTTTTTTTCATAGGTGATGGAAAATTTGAAAGTTCTGAATTTGACCGCTTGTCACTGCTTGAAGAGTACTCCCGACTTCTCTGTTCTTGCAAATTTAGAACGTTTGATCTTAGAGGGCTGCAGTGAATTAGTCGAAATCCACGGTTCAATTTGTCTTTTGAAAAGCTTAATTTCCTTAGATGTAAGGGGATGTTGGAAACTTGGGAGGTTGCCAGAAAAGCCCAGTGGACTAGAAGCTTTGGAAGAACTCCGGATTGATTCGACTGAAATCAAGAATATCCCTAATTTTGGAGGAATGAAGAAATTAAGGATTTTCACTGCATCTGATTGTTTGTCTTTTACACTTCCCCCCACAATCGGAGATCTAGCAAGCCTTGAATACCTATCTCTCGACTATTGTAAATCGTTAGAGAGCCTTCCGGATTCAATAGGGAATTTGGAATCGTTGATTGAGTTGGATATATGCGGGACGAGAATTAGAGAACTACCAGATTCCATCAGAAGGTTGAAAAATTTGAAAGTGGTGAAGATGGAAAAGACTCCCATAAGCAAAATACCCGATTCCCTTTGGATGATGAAGAAGCTCGAAGAAATAGAAGTCGAGTTGTTCAAGAGTGATTACCATGTGAAAATTGACGATTGCATCTACGAAAATAAATCCTTGAGGATATTGAGGTTGGTAGGTGCTAAAATAGATGCGGTACCGAAGCTTCCCGAAAGTCTTGTCATTCTAAATTTGAATAAATTAAACATGAAGACGTTTCCGGATCTCTCAAACCTAACTAATATGAGGGAATTGGATCTGAGGTTTAACTCACTTGATTCTGATGGGAACTCTTATGGGCCTTTGGAAGATCCGATGCCACGGTGGATTGGGAACTTAACCAAATTGGAGTCTCTGTACCTAATCTTTAATTGTGAGACCACCGAACCAACAGACCTTGTTAGCCTCCCTCCTCAACTCATGTCACTTAACCTCAGCTGCCGGAGTACCGCCTTACCAACAGACCTGAGCCTCCATCCTCAACTCAAGTCACTTGACCTCGAATGCCCTAATCTGCGTCGCCTCCCGGGGCTTCCCTCAAGTTTATCCTCCTTAAGTTTGATCCCTTGCAAGCGATTTTGTTCCCCGGATATTACCACAAGTTTGACCCCTTACAAGTCATTTTGTTCCATGGATCTATCGAATTTGAAGAAACTAACAAAGCTTCGGATTACTGAGCGTGAAATCTCAGAGATTCAGGGCCTTGAATTTTTGGAGAACCTACAAGAATTGGAGCTTCATAACCTTGAAGGGGTGGAGATATTAACTAATCTAGGTGATTTCAACAATATAAGAAGCCTTCAAGTACGCAATTGTGATGAGTTATATGAGATCCAAGGCGAACTACCACAATCTTTAAAAGCATTGAAGATTTATTCCTGTGGATCTTTACGACAGTTGCCTGATCTGTCCAGTTTGAAGGGACTGCAAAGGCTTGACATAAGTAAATGTGGTAATCTGGTTGAAATTCAAGGCAAACGACTACCACAATCTTTGGAAGAATTGCGTATTAATTTCTTAGGATATTTACGGAAGTTGCCCGATCTGTCAAGCTTGAAGGAACTGCAAAAGGTTGTCATAAGTAAATGTGGTGATCTAGTTGAAATTCAAGGCAAACAACTACCACAATCTTTGGAAAAATTGGGGATTTTTTTTTGTGAATCTTTACAGAAGCTGACTGATCTGTTAAGCTTGAAGGGACTCCGACTGGTTAAAATAGATGGTTGCGGGAAATTTGATGAGGAGGTGAAGTTGGACGAATCTGTGGAAGAAGACATCTACTGGTACGCAGAAGACTACGAAACTGAATCTGAGAGAGAAGACTACTCTGTATCTGAGGGAGAAGACAACTCTGAAGACGATCGGGAGGGAGAAGCCAACGAAACTGAATCTGAGGGAGAAGATGACTCTGAATATGAGGGAGAAGACGACAAACAGAACTCGAAAAGACAACGAATCTGAATCCAAGGGAGCAGGCGAGGAATAAGTGCACGTTGCTCTTGAAAGCTCGATCCACGACCACAAATTGTTTCCTTGTGTTCAAACTTTAAACAAATTGAGGTAACTTATTTCTTCTCACAGCCAATGTTTTCCCTTTACTGCAATCAAATTCGTTGACAAATGTGAACAGAGAAGTTTCACATGCACTTTTTAATTACCTCTTCACGAGTTGATGACTGAAAATCTGATGAAGGTATTGAAATTATGATACCTCCGTGCAACCAGAGGGTTCTTGATTCTGTACAAATAATCCTTCTCTTTTCCTAGTTTGGTTTGGCATTTTTAGCTATATTCTCTTTGGATGGTTTCTCCTTGCTTTTATGTTTCCCAGCTGGAGGTATGCATGTCGATCGCATCCTTATTATTTGATTTATGACAATTCATGAGAGATCCTCTTTGATTTGCTGCTTCAGAAGTTGATAACCTCTGCTTCGCATTGGAGATAACTTTGCCATACTGTAAACAATTAGATGGAATGTGTGCTGGAAGGTCATGGCACTATGGTTCTCATTCTGGAATTTTACAGCACAATCAACTCATTGTTGCAATTGTGAATATGACAGACACTCTGTATTGATATGCGTATGTTCAGTTTATTTTCCAGGAAAGGTGTGCTTCTTAGTGGGATCTACAAATGTTATGGAGAAGTTATAAAATGAATAAACAGGAATTTCACTTGGGTAGCAGCATCAATAGTTGGTGCAGCAAAGCTTCCATCTGTGACAAGAGAGGAGAACTATTTTGCTTCTCCAAGGTATCATAAATCATCTTATACTTGAGGCAAAATTTCGGTATTATCGGCGCATAGGACATATGATAAGTCACATTTGGGGTCTGAAATCATGTAAATCGACCCTTGTGTGATCTCCATTATTGCCTCCATTTTCTCAAAATGGTTATGCCTAGGTGGTTATCTGTAATAGTAGCCCTTCCATTCACCTCAAGTTATACTAGATGACTCTTTTAGGTTTAAAGATTGGCAAGAAGTGCTAAGTGAGACATCTGAAACGACCGGCTTTTTGCCGGTTTCTAATGTTGCTGAGAGGAATTGAAGTTTAAGAAACTTACAAAAATCTTTCTGTGCAGGGAGCGATGGTCAATTGGGCAGCTGTATAGATAGAGACCGAAGAAAGGCAGATGATGGATGAAATTTTGATGTTGATCGTATTCCCTCTCACAATCTTGGGGTGGTAAACCCTGTATTCATCTGTTTTGGGGGGTAAAAGGACTATTTAAACCTGACTGTGTTTTTTTTCCTTTATTGTGGGCCCACAAAAATGATTATTACATTTCATCTAAATGTGTGTTCTCTTCATTGTTATGCAATAGAACTTGCTTATCAGTACCTAGATGTTCTTTTACGAGGAAACACTTGAAGGGCTTGTCTGGACCGGTAGAAAAATTTTGTGTGCTTAAAGTGGTGATCAAGGTAGTCTTAGTTGCTCCTGCCAAAACAATTCATGGATCTCTTAATGTGAAAATGGTGTTCAAGGTAGTCTTAGTCATGAGTATGATAGGCACTCGCAGCACAAGAAACACGAAGTGTTGGAATTCATGGAAACAAATGACAGCCTTGTCTGAAGTTCGCTCCAAGATGGCTTGATTTGAATGTTAATCTGCATAATTTCCTGCCACAAAACAGTTGAAGTGCTTGGTTGCGCCAAGAAATCTTTTATGTGCCAATGAGCTAGTAATAGAAGGTAAGGTCACTGATTGAAAAGTGGTCTCCCTAGGTAATTAATAAGTGCACGTTGCTCTTGAAAGCTTCTTGATCCATGACGACAAATTGTTTCCGTGTGTTCAAACTTTAAACAAATTGAGGTAACTTATTTCCTCTTACCACCAATGTTTTCCCCTTTTCTGCAGTCAAATTCTTTTGCAGATATGAACAGAGAAGTTTCACACGCACTTTTTAATCAACTTTTCACCAGTTGATGACTGAAAATCTGATGAATGTACTGAAATTATGATACCTCCCTGCAACCAGGGGGTTCTTAATTATGTACAAATATTCCTCCTCTTTTCCTAATTTGGTTTGGCTTTTTAGCTATATTCTCTTTGGATGGTTTCTCCTTGCTTTTATGTATTGGAGGTTTGCACGTCAATTGCATCGTTTTTATTTGATATGTAACAAATTATTAGAGATCCTTGTAGATTTGCTGCTTCACATATTTCGAAGTTGATAACCTCGCTTCATACTGGATATAACTCCGTTATGCTGTAAACAAGTAGATGGAATGTGTGCTGGAAGGTCATATAACTATGGTTCTCATCCTGGAACTTTACAACATAATCAACTAATTGTTGCAACTGTGAAGAAGACAGACGCTCTGTATTGATATGCTAATGTTCTTTTTATTTTCCAGGAAAGGTGTGCTTCTTAGTGGGATTTTCAAATGTTATGGAGAAGTTATAAAATGAAGAAAGAAGAATCACTTGGGTAGCGGCATCAATAGTTGGTGCAGCAAACTTCCATCTCCAAGGTATCATAAATCATCTTATAGTTAAGGCTAGATTCAGTAATATCGGTGCCTAGGACATATGATAAGTCTCACTTGGCGTTAGAAATCATGTAAATGAAACTCTTGTGTGATCTCCATTATTGCCTACATTTTCTAGAAATGGTTTTACCTAGGTGATTATCTGTCATAGAAGCCCTTCCATTCACCTCAAGTTAAACTAGAGGATTCTTTTTGGTTTTAAGACTGATAAGAAGTGCTAAGTGAGACATCTCGAACGATCGGCTTTTTGCTGGTTCCTAATGTTGCTGGGAGGAATTAAAGTTATATAAACTTACAGAAATCTTTCTGCGCAGGGAGCTGTGGCTAATTGGGCAGCTATACAAATGAAGACCGAATAAAGGAAAATAAAGATGGCATTCAAAGTGAAACTTTATGTCCACTTTTTAATTACTTTTTGTGAGTTGTTGCTGGAAATCTGAAGAAGGTATTGAAATTCTGATACCTCCATACAACCAGAGGGTTCTTAATTTTATACAAATATATGTTTTCTTTTCCTAGTTTGGTTTGGATTTTTTCTATATTCTCTTTGGGTGGTTTCTCTTGCTTTTATGTTTCCCAGCCAGGGGTATGCATGTCGATTGCATCATTATTATTTGATTTATGACAATTAATTAGAGATCCTCGTCGATATGCTGCTTCAATTATTTCCAAGTTGATACCCTCTGCTTCGCATTGGAGATAACTTTGCTATACTGTAAACAATTAGATGGAATGTGTGTTGGAAGGTCATATAACTATGGTTCTCATCCTGGAACTTTACAGCATAATCAACTCATTGTTGCAATTGTGAAGAAGACAGACTCTCTATTGATGTGCTTATGTTGTGCTTCTGTAGTGGGATATGCAAATGTTATGGAGAAGTTATAAAATGAAGAAAGATGAATTTCACTTGGGTAGCGGCATCAATAGTTGGGGCAGCAAAACTTCCATCTCCAAGGTATCATAAGTCATCTTATAGTGAAGGCTTAATTCAGTAATATCAGTGCCTAGGACATATGGTAAGTCTCACTTGGGGTTAGAAATCATGTAAATGAAACTCGTGTGATCTCCATTATTGCCTACATTTTCTAGAAATGGTTATGCCTAGGTGATTATCTGTCATGGAAGCCCTTCCATTCACCTCAATTTGTACTAGAGGATTCTTTTAGGTTTTAAGATTGATAAGAAGTGTTAAGTTAGACATCTCAAATGACCGGCTTTTTGCTGGTTCCGTATGTTGCTGGGAGGAATTAAAGTTACATAAACTTACAGAAATCTTTCTGTGCAGGGAGCTGTGGCTAATAGGGCAACTGTATAAATGAAGACCAAATAAAGGAAAACGAAGATGACATTCAAAGTGAAGCTTTACGTCCACTTTTTATTTACTTTTTGCGAGTTGCTGCTGGAAATCTGAAGAAGGTATTGAAATTATGGTACCTCCGTACAACTAGAGGGTTCTTAATTATGTACAAATTTATGTTTTCTTTTCCTAGTTTGGTTTGGATTTTTTAGCTATATTCTCTTTGACTGGTTTCTCCTTGCTTTTATGTTTCCCAGCCGGAGGTATGCAGGTTGATTGCATCGTTATTATTTGAATTATGACAATTCATTAGAGATCCTTGTCGATCTGCTGCTTCACATATTTCGAAGTTGATAACCTCTGCTTCGCATTGGAGATAACTTTGCTGTTCTGTAAACAATTAGATGGAATGTGTGTTGGAAGGTCATAGCACTATGATTCTCTCCTGGAATTTTACAGCATAATTAACTCATTGTCGCAATTGTGAAGAGGATAGACTATGTATTGATATGCCTATGTTCAGTTTATTTTCCAGGAAGGGTGCGCTTCTTAGAAGGATATGCAAATGTTATGGAGAAGTTATAAAATGAAGAAAGAAGAATTTCACTTGGGTAGCGGCATCAGTAGTTGGTGCAGCAAATATTCCATCTCCAAGGTATCATAAATCATCTTATAGTTAAGGCTACATTCAGTAATATCGGTGCCTAGGACATACGATAAGTCTCACTTGGGGTTAAAAATCATGTAAATGAAACTCTTGTGTGAGAAATGGTTATGCCTAGGTGATATCTGTCATAGAAGCCCTTCCATTCACCTCAAGTTATACTAGAGGATTCTTTTAGGTTTTAAGATTGAGAGAAGTGCCAAGGGAGACATCTCAAACAACCGGCTTTTTGCTAGTTCCTAATGTTGCTAAGAGGAATTGAAGTTACATAAACTTACAGAAATCTTTCTATGCAGGGAGTTGTGGCTAATTGGGCAGCTCTACAAATGAAGACAGAATAAAGAAAATGAAGATGAAATTCAAAGTGAAGTTCTACGTCCACTTCTTAATTACTTTTTGTGAGTTGATGCCCGAAAATCTGAATAAGGTATTGAAATTGTGGTACCTCTGTACAACTAGAGTGTTCTTAAGGCTCTGTTTGTTTCGTGGAAAACAACTTCTTGAAAAATATTTTCTGGATTTTCTGGCATTCAGGGGACGGAAAATCAATAAGGCAAGGAAAACATTTTCCATCCATGGAAAAATCACATAAAAAAGTAGGGAAAATGATAAGAGGAAATCATTTTCCCTCCTCTTTCTTTCACCCACATCAAGCACAACTCCTTTTAATTATTTTTTCTTTTTCTTTCCTTTTTTTTTCTTTTCTTGTTCCTCTTTCTTAGCCGTTCACCAGGATCTAGCAAGCCTCAAGCTCGCCCGAGGCCGGCTAGCTCGAGGTTCGCCAAATCCAGCCAAGCCTTGAGCTTGCCCAAGGCTGACAAGCTTGAGAATCGCCAGGATTTGGCGGGCGAGCTCTGAATCGGCCAAGCCTCGAGCTCGCCCGAGGCCGGTGAGCTTGAGCCTCGCACGGATCAGGCGATTCTCGAGCTTGCCGAGCCTTAAGGCTCACCCAAGGCCAGTGATCGGTGAAGAAGAAGGAAAATTAAAAAATAAAAAAAAAGCAAAGAAAGGAAAGAAAAAGAAAAATAATTAAAAAATGATTTTAAAAAGTGAATTTTTTGGTAATTTTCTCCAGGAAAATATTTTCCTTACCGAACAGTTTTCCAATCCATTTTCATGTTTCAACCGAACACGGAAAAATATGGGGAAAATGACTTTATGGAAAACATTTTCCAGAAACTTCACATTTTCCGCAAAACGAACGGAGCCTAATTATGTACAAATTTTCCTTCTCTTTTCCTAGTTTGGTTTGGCTTTTTTAGTTATATTTTCTTTAGATGTTTTCTCCTTGCTTTTATGTTTCCTAGCTGGAGGTATGCATGTCGATTGCATCGTTTTTATTTGATATGTAACAAGTTATTAGAGATCCTTGTCGATTTGCTGCTTCACATATTTCGAAGTTGATAACCTCGCTTTGCATTGGAGATAACTCTGTTATGCTGTAAACAATTTGAAGGAATGTGTGCTGGAAGGTCATATAACTATGGTTCTCATCCTGGAACTTTACAGCATAATCAACTCATCGTTGCAACTGTGAAGAAGATAGACACTCTGTATTGATATGCTTCAGTTTATTTTCCAGGAAAGGTGTGCTTCTTAATGGGATTTGCAAATGTTAGGGAGGAGTTATAAAATGGAGAAAGATGAATTTCACTTGGGTAGCGACATCAATAGTTCGCTCAACAAAACTTCCATCTGTGACAGGAGAGAGGAGCTACTTAGCTTCTCCAAGGTATCTTAAATCATCTTATAGTCAAAGGGTAATATTTCAGTATTACTGGTGCATAGGACATATGATAAGTCTCACTGGGGTCAGAAATCATGTAAATGGACTCTTGTGTGATCTCCATTATCGCCTACATCTTTTAGAAATGGTTGTGCATAGTTGATTATCAGTAATAGAAACCCTTCCATTCCCCTCAAGCTATACTAGAGGACTCTTTTAGGTTTTAAGATTGACAAGAAGTGCTAAGGGAAACATCTAAAACGACTGGCTTTTTGCCGGTTTCTAATGTTGCTGAGAGAAATTAGAGTTTGAGAAACTTACATAAATCCTTCTCTGCAGGGACCAGCTGTGGCTAATTGGGCAGCTGTACAAATGAAGACCAAATAAACGAAAATGAAGACGACATTTAATGTCGACTAAATACCCTCTCATGATCTTGGGGTGGTAAACTGTGCATTCATCTGTTGAGAGACATAAACTTGAAGATTAGTGAGTGCCTGTTGATGAAATTGTTAAATCTGTTGAACTCAATGTGAAGTTTCAGTTGAATGTTTAGCCCTTTTTTTCGGGAGAAATCATTAGAGCAGGGCAGAGGGATTCATTTTGCAGTTTGGGGCATCATACGTAATGTTTTTGGGGGGTACAAGGGCTATGTAAGCAAACCTGATTGTTTATTGATCTTTTTTGTGGGGCCATAAGAATGAATGTTGCACTTCATCTGCATGTGTGTTCTCTTCATTGACATGTAATAGAACTTGCTTATCAGTACCCAAATATTCCTTACGAGGAAACACTTGAAGGGCTTGTCTGGACGGGGAGAAAAATTGTGTGCGCTTAAAGAGGTTTCCACAGTAGTCTTAGTTGCGCCTGCCATTTTCAATGTGAAAATGGTGTACAAGGCTGTCTTACTCATGAGTATGATAGGCAACTCACAGCACAGGAAACACGAATTGTTGGAATTCAATTGAATGGGCGGTGTTGTAAAGTCCACTCTCGCCAAAATTATCTACAATCAGTTTTCACATGGTTTTGAGCACTGTTGTTTTGTTTCTAACGATTGTGATACTTTAGAGCTCAAGGGCATTCATCACTTGCAGAATCAACTCATCTTCCATGTCCATAAAAGGAAATTGACTGGAATAAGTAATGTTGATGAAGGGATCAAGATAATTAAAGATGGGCTATTTAGTAAAAGAGTTCTCTTCCTTTTTCATGAAGTTGACTAGAAGAAACAATTGAACGCCCTCATGGGAAATGTCTATGATATTTAGGCATTACTGAATTCTTCAACGCTGAATATCCGGCATTGGAGGATCTCGAAATTCTTAGTGCTTCGCATTGTTCATCATTGAAGATAATCTCTTCCATTGGTCACTTGACATCTCTGTCGAGGCTATCTTTCAAAAGCACCATAATTACACAACCTCCCCTATCGATTGGAGTTCTTACAAGCCTTGAGTACTTGTCTTTGAAAGAATGTAGATGTATAGAGAGGCTTCCGGACTCGATTTGCAATCTGCAATCGCTACATGAGTTCGATATCTCTTACACGTGCATTAAAAAGCTACCTGTCTCAATGGGAATCATGAAGAGTTTGAAAGTAGTGAGGATGAATAATTGCTCCATTGGAAAGATACCTAGTGCCTTATGGTTGCTGTAAAAGCTTGAAGAAATAGATGCAGCACACGGTGAAAGCTTACAACTGGAAATTCCAAATGACATTTGTAGATATTTGTCTTTGAGGATCTTGAACTTGACACTGATTGAAACATGCACTCAATCATGACATTTCCAGATTTCTCAAACCTAACAAGTCTAAATAATTTGTATCTGGCCATTCGACCAGATGCTTACCCCGATGACAATCGTCAACTTGTGGAAGATACTATGCCATGGTACATTGTGAGATTAAATAAACTGGAGTCTTTGATCCTGTTGTCTACTGTTGTAACTACCTTTTATTAACAGATGTTGGTCAGCTTTCTCAACTCAAAAGACTAGAACTCCGGTGTGCTAATCTGTTGTGCCTCCCATGGCTTCCCTCGAATTTATCTTAGTTATGTGTTGAATTTTGCCAGTGGATGAGAACAGCGATGGATCTCTCAAATTTGAAGAGACTATCAGAACTAAGAATGGAGAACTCTGCAATAAAGGAAATTCAAGGCCTTGGCTGTTTGGAGAATCTTTGAATTCTAGAGCTCTTTGATCTTGAACTGAGGGAGAGTTTCCCTGATCCGACTCATTTGATGAATTTGAAGTCAGTTGCACTCGATTATTGTAGTAATGTGGCTTTTGCTCGTTGCAAACTACCAGAATCTCCGGTAGAATTGTTGATTGAAGGCCCTGCCATCCTTGATGTAAGTTGATCAGGTTGAAATACTTGCAGAGAGGGGATAACATGGGTGAGGCCTCACTGTTTTAACTTGAAGAGATTTAAATGATTCGATGTCCGGCATTGCTTAGGAAATTCGGCCATTTCTTGAAAAATTTTGAAGACATGCTCTGCAGAGGAGTACATTTTCCAATAAGAAGTGCATGGTTCTTGGAAGGTCCTTCATTTACAACCAGATCTTTTGTCAAGGAAGCTTTGGAACTCAAACAAGTTGCTTAGTGCCCTATGTTGTTTCAGCAGACATTCGTTATTGTTTTCATGGAATCATGTTCATTATACTAAATTAGAATCACAATTTGGCAAATTGGCTTGAAATCTGATGTTCTTGTACCCTTGTATAGTTAATTACTGGTCATTTTTGCAACCACTTTTTACCTTTTAAGTTGGATGGCTGTAAATTGCTCATGAAATGGGACCATGGTTTCTTTCAATCTACTTCATGAGTTCGATTTGGTTTAGATATATTCCCTTCCGACGATTTTGGTTGCGAATTAAGTTACCGGCAAAAGACGAGTCAAATTTATGCTCGTTTTACTACATTCGAGTGCATGAATTTGTCAAATTTCACATTGATCATTAACGTGAGATCCTCGGAACTTGATGGGTTGTACTTTAAATTTGAAGCTGATCTCCATGCCCTGTAAAAATTAACTTCGTTACACCTTAAACAATGAAGGATATTTTCAAATGTGTAGGCTTTGATCGGTGACTGAAGGTTTGTCATTCATCTTTTGGTTATCCTAGAAATGGAGCTTCAAGTTTCAACGTTGATAAGGACAACCGCTCCCCGACAAAATTCCTATATGACGGCCTGACCTTTTCCCCTCGGTAACAAGTAAGAATTTGACGGGGTCTTTCCATGTAGTTAAGATGTCGCTAACTCAATTGATGCGTAGAATTGACAACCAGCTCACCAACTATAGAAAGATATAAATGAGACGACAATATGTCTTTCCAAACGCTTTGGTGTTGTACTCTAGCTTTTACCATAGCTTACAAACTCTTACTTATCATACGGTGTCAAGGACTTAGTTGGTCTCTTGCACAATGTGCTTTGAATGGTCATAATTAGCAATATATCCTTTGCAATGATGAAGGAAATTTAGTTTTTCACGTTTCCACCAACGTTAATTCCTGTGTATCAGAAAAAAGAAAGGTAGAAGTTTACAACTCTCGTTCCAAAGGCTGATCAGTGTCGCATGTCAAAGCGAAGATGATATAAATTGTTTACCTCCTAAGAGTTAAGATTTAGCAAAGGTTGCAAGTTGGAAATGATGCAAGACAAGGTCATCATCCGCTTCCAAGATGGCTTGATTTAACAGTTAATCCGCATAACTCCCAGCCAGGAAACAGTCGAAGTACTTGTGCCAAGAAGTCTTTTGTGACAATGTACCTATAGTAGAAGGTAAGGTTACAGATTGAGTAGCAGTCTCCCAAGGCACTCTTTGTTTCACGTTATAAAACCGACTAATTGCCTAACCGTGCAAGTCTCGTAGTTCCAAGGTTCACACATCTGCCAATTTTGTGAAGTTCAATACGAGTTCAACCACCCCAAAAAGAAAAAAAAGGAAAATAACCGCGTGATTCAACTATGAATAGCTCAGCTCAGAATCCACACATGCTTATTAGGTTTTATCAAGTCTGGTAAACAAAGCCACCAAAGATTAGATTGACAAGTAAACTTGTGAACGCATTCATTCAATAGAAATCACGGAGTTGTATTTACAAGGATGACACATTCAACTTTGTGCTATTTACATTCAGAGTGAATTTGAGTAGAGCATACGTAGAGCTCCTATGCATCTTGTGATGGATATGGACAACAAGTCGATGGAATGCATTTCGTGACCGTTATCACAGACGTCCCTGATGATCTTTGAGAAACCAGGTACCCAGGGGCATTTTAACTGAAGTTGCTCTTGGCATCAGAGTCTAAAGGCAGCCTCAATGCAAAAGCCGAAGGATTCCTGGAAAGCATCAGATTTCCTTTGACATCTTCGCCTCCATATTCCTTCAATCGTGCGTTCATGACGATTTTGCACGATCCCCATGTCTCAGCCATTAATCCCACACCATAGTAGACTAAATGGTCCGCGATGCTGTTGCCAGTTACCGATCTGCAGAGACGCACTCTCATCAGTCATTCACATATATCCCTGGTAACGAAGGACTGACATTCTCTAGAACAAGCTAGTCTGTCACATGACTTATTGCGTCTAGCATGACAAATCCACAAACTAATTGCTTGAACAAGTAGCTACGACTGAAACTACCTTACCTGCTGCATGATGGATCTTCTCCAGAGCTATCACAAACTTTCTCAACCTGATAAACCAGACTACCAAATCCTATATCATACAGCCATACCTACAAAAAAAGGGAACATTCCAATTACATGTGAACACTGAAATAGAAAAGATTATGATTAGTCACCAGAGAAGCAGGTGGAATGAAATCATTTTCACATTATCTCACATCAATATGTTTATCAGTGTCTGTCTTTGACCTAGTCACCAATAATTATAAGCATTAGTAGACTTACAATAATTTTTTTTTTTGGTTGAAGACTTGCAATAATTGAAATGTGTATAATTGGACAGACCTTAAGACTAGATTAAGATTAGGTTATCAGCCATCAGAGAGAGAGAGAGAGTATAGCAAACATTATTACGCGTCTTAAACTTTGGAATCGGTACGAAAAAACTCATGATGGCTCTTGCAGGAACTGAGAGTCACTCAAATATTTCTGAAAAGTCATGAGTACTACGAACTACCATTTTTTTGCTAAGTTAAAAAAACAAGACAGTTATATCTGATAGGCTGAAAAAAGAGAGTACATACATTGTTGGAATAAACGAGACTTCACCGGTTAGATAGGTTGAAAGAAATGAAAGCAAACGTCAAATTCAGTCAGCGACAATTCCCCATATATGATATTTCGTCAAGATCAAAGCCTTACCTCTCTAGGGAAGTGATGGTAAGTCTTCTGTGGGAACCGAGAATAGTACGGAGGCAAATGAGGCACAATATCATGTCCATTAGTAATACGTATTGCATTTGGCACGCGGTCACTGTAGTAAGACGCAAATGCTGCATTGCCAATACGAGGTTGTCCAAATGTTAAAACCTGAACATTCCGTGCTTCATGATTGACCTGGAAATGAAGTCTCCCCAGTTATATAAGTAAATCAAGCGAATGCTGGTCTGGAAAAAACAGCTTCAGCACGCATAATTAGACAGCCAAATAACTTGAATGTTATGCATCAATAGCCCTTTCAGAACGGAAAAAGAATACTCCGCATCAATAAACATACATCGCATTTCACATGCAATGGTGAACAATAGAACAGCCCTTTCTCACCATGAGGGTTGAAGGTCTAGCGTTACTCTGTCAAGATCCCATCCATAAATTTCCCAACACCAAACCTCACACCCACAATAACACCAACCCCACCACCCTCAGCCCCAAGAAATGGTATTAATATTATGGAATAGTGAGATTGGGGGTGAATTTACAAACGAGGCGCATTTAAGTGCTGCCACGAGAAGCAATTGGATGTTGGTGCCGTGAGTCACATCCCGCCAATGACAAACAAAAAATTCCAGGTTCATGGTGAACATGCCCCTTCAACTCCAAAACTTACCATCATAAATAGCGAAGAAGAAACTAAATCAAAATAAGGCCACGACGCATGGGCATGATGTCACAATTGGCTAAGAACAATTTTCAGCAAGAAAAGATGTTGTACTTGCTGCTAATAATTCAAAAAAAGGTATAGTCTAAAGTTTATGCAACCTATGATCCTATCACAGGCCACATGAAATTTTGACTCTAAATAAATCACCACTTGTCATGGAGAGAGAATCAATGGGACATGACTTAGGGGTGGGTACCATTTTCTGGTACCAATTCCGCAACAGGTGCCTAGAAAAGTACAATGGACCACTCTATTTAATAAAGCTGAGACAAAAAGCATAATTTAGACATCTCAGAATTGGCTCCAGCCTACAACATATCTGGCCCAATAGTCCAACTGAAGAGGAGCTGCTTCATTTGATTAGAGAGAGACAGACAGAAAGAGTGCACAAAAACATAAATTTAGGATTGATATATAATCTATCTTAAAATGCATTAGCACTTTAAGATTACAAGACATAAATTTGAGCTTCAAGTGCCTAAAAAAGTTACATGTCCGGACCATAAACATGTCAACAATCCCATAAAGTTTCCAGCAAGTAAACTTAGTAATGAATAGTTGGATGGCTTTACCCACTACATTTAAGTATTCAAACAACTCGAAGCTCCTAAGCTTAACATGTACCACTCAATTCACACAACTAGATGCTTCTATGATTGGTGGTTCGCGTAAAGGGCTGTTAGCACCCCATTCTGCTTGTGTTTTGTCTATGGGTTAATTTACCAAAAACTTAAGAAAACAAGATGCTATGTATGATGAATTGTAAATATAAATATGAGAGCCATAGAAAGTTCAAGATCCGCATAAAGAGTGTAGACTCTTCAAGGTAGAATTGGCAGAGAATTCCAGAAGCTCCTAACAGACCAAAACTGAACAGTTGGAAGAACACAATAGAAAAGAATCCAATAAAATTCCAACCATAACAATTTTTCAATTTATCTTACCACAAGATCAAGTCCGCAGAAGGATGCCATAGCCCCTCCCATAGAATGCCCTGTCACCATGACATTGATGTCTCCATATAAATCCTTGGCTCTTATAACAGCATCCAAAATACCAGGTCGAATTGTCGTATTGTGATAAGCATAATAAAATCCATGATGAACCTAAGCAACAATCAGTAAAGTAAGACTGTAACTCAATCCAAATCAGAAGTATCCACAGGTTGCAAGAGGCTTATCATCTCAAGAACTCACCATGGAACCAGGCATGCCAGGGTAATTTATGTCAAGCTGTTTCCAGTAGAGATCTTCAACCCAATTCTGTATGCTGTAGACATAAACAGAAGTAATCACTAACCAAAAAGCTCAAATGATAAAGTGACGTAACAGAATTTTTCACAGAACAAAATTAGTGAAGTATGTGATCTCCTCGTGACTCCATCTAAAATTACAAGAAAGTAACTTTCGTTTCTTGGTGGAAATGATTCACCCTTTTTCCGTTCGTATGGACAGCAGGCCCATGTGCCTTGTGTACGCATTCACTGAGGCTGCTCTTGTTAGCTTAAATTTTCATCAAATCCTTCGCATGTCAATTGTAAGGGGACAAATTGCTAAAGTTAACATGCATACCTATGTTCTTGAGTACCTCTGAAAGCTATAACCATAGCATTAAGGTCCATGGCCACCCCAACATATGCCTACGGGTATATATTTATGGATTAGAAATAGATACAAACAATTAGATGGAATTTAAACATAGAGGCATCCAAATTGATAGGCCATTGTAACACGAATTATACACCTGTAAGCAGTGCTGAACGTCAACTATCAGTTCAATGACTTCGAACCCCTGCTTTCAGATCAAAAAGACATTAATAACCAGTTCAGAAGCTATTACAACAAGGCAGCATATGCCAACAAAATCTCATCTCAAGAATTGGCTATTTAGTACTGAGGATCCATTCTTCACGCAACCTTAGCAACAATGTTATATTAAAACATAGTCAAATTACCTTGGTCTTTCCATCACATCTAGGACATGTCCAACTAAAAAGTTCTGTCAAATCTGACATGTAAACCTGCAATATAAAGCTTTGCATTAAATTACAATTTTTTGTATTGAAATGGTGAAACCTGATGCGTAATAACAACAAGCTCTAGGTAAATGTAATTTTTTTTTTTTAGAACACTTACGGCAGATGCATATTCCACCAATATCGTGGCAAGAGTGTGATTGTAAACAGCTTTATGAGCCTTGGACCTCACTCTAAGTTCTGCATTCACCAGCAGAGGAAATTTCAGATTGAAAAGCGGTCACAAGCTCATTCAATGACAAGCAATGAAGCGAGTTTCTTATGTCTCTTGCAAGCTATTTTGGCAAATCAAGTGAGGGGAACGCTTCAAGGAAACATCAACTCAAAACAATATTCAGTATATTTTTGCAGTCCACCTCCATGAACTTAAAGAGCTATTTACGCATTCCAATGCGATGAAATGGGAATAAGTAAACAACATAAGGCTATACTTTCCCACAAAGCTACTCCATTAAAACCTACAGGCTACAGTCCATTACTCAACTGGACAAAAGCTGAATAGCCCATATTCAATCACTGTGAGCACTCAACAAATTTTATCCCCAAAGTAGAAACAGCAGAATGAGATTTACGTCAAACGAATATAAGGAAATTCAATCAATCTGACCATATTCCATGTGTAGCATTGATCCAAACTCGGTAATCTAATGGCCTTACAGAACCAACTATATACAACCCGATGCTTGTCAGTTATATGCTTTGAAAACATCCAATTGTACACCAGAGGGATCATATAGCTATAGTTTCCACTTGCCCCATTCAATCAGGCACTACAGCTCCACGACAGTCAACGATTCCCCCCAACCTTGAAATACCTAATCCGCCAAATTCACAATAAAAATCTCACTGCCCAAGCTCAAAACCGACGCACGCAATCCTAGAGCCTGTCTATTCGCACCTTCTCGCTATCAAAACTCCCGATCAGAGGATCAGAGCAGAAACCCGATGCACAAACGCGAATTGCAATTACCTCTCGCCCCACTTGCGGCAATCAAGCATGTCAGAACAACCATCACCCTCAACCACCACCCGTTCCGCTCCATATCCTGCAAGAGAAACGGATCGAACGGCGTCATCGAGAGAAAAAAACGAAATCGCGTCAGGAAAAAACTCAATCTCTGTACCTTTCATACACGCAATCAAATGGCACGATCGCCCCCAGCGAGATAGAGAGATTGACTGCGATCGTTGTTCGTACTGCTCGAATTCAATCTCGACTCTGGCCTCGCAGGTTCTTCGACTTTATAGCGATTTTCGCGACGGATGGCGATCGAAAGCTGCGGCGACTTGGGACAAAGGAAGGAGAGGACGATGAATCTAGTGCTTTTCCTGATTTGCCCTCGGGATCTCCTTCTGTTGGCGGGCATATTCGGCGACACATCCGGTGATTTCGTCGTTTGAGTGAGGGCACTGAAGGGAGTTTCGCTAAAATCGGGACGTTGAGAGAGGCTGCGCGGTCGATTTCTTCCGATGTATTTTAGCCCCGAGAGAAAGAAACGTGCTTTTGGACAAATTTCGGTTCCTTTGATGCCTTGCCCTTTGTCTCGGCTTTGGCTCAATTAGAAGGTTCAAACTAGAGGAAAATGCTTTGAGTAAATTTTTTAAATGATATAAGCAATCATTTCTTAAAAAATATTTTCTAAATCACTCATTTTTCATTTCTCGAAAAATGAGTGATTTTTATTTTCTTAAAAATAATTACTTGTATTCCGAACAAAAAATATCTCCATCGTCCATTAAAATGTTTAACATAAAGTGTTGTCAGTTATGAAAATATTTTTCATTAATTAATTATTTTAAGTGGCTCAAGTGACTATTTTTTCAAAAAAAAATCCAAAATTATTTAGTTTTCATGAAATAAACGGGCCTTTATATTAAATTGAAAATTCATGGAAGTATGTGAATGTGCAAATACTACTTTAATTCAAGCACGAATTGATCTAATAACTCGAGTCATTCAAATTTGAAAAGAATGTAAGTAAACTTGAGTGATTAGTGAGTGGAGCTAAATCGTGAATTATGGAACCCGCTTCTCTTTATTTGAGAGAGAGTTCGAGGAAGCAACTTTCTTTATGTAGCGTGATTCTTGAATACTCTCGGTGTACTTATGTTGATCTAGACACTGTAGTTTCTATTTTTTTAACATAAATATATATCTAAAATTTTGAGTCGAGTTGTTTTGTCTAAAATATACAAACTATTTATAATGTGAATACATTTGGATTGAGTACTTTATATGTAAAAAGAATACGAAATAAAATGAGTTTCTAATCTCTGACAAAAAGTCACAAATGTACATTTTAAGAAGGCAATAATGTGAATGATTTTTTTTTTATTTCGCATTTAGCTCGCAATAATAACATAACAAGAACATTAATGCGTGGTACTTGTTGTATTCGGTGGATATCGCTAGTTTTAAATATTTATAAAACTATAGTGAAATTAGTACACAAAACAAGTGGAAGTTAAGACTCCATTTATTTCACCGAAAATGAATGTTTAGAAAATATTTCCTTAAAAATGATCGCTTATATTACTTGAAATAATTAATTAATTGAAAACATTTTCGTTATCGACGGCAATTTATATCAAAATATTTTGATGGATGATGAAAATATTTTCCGTTTATTCGTTTTTGTAAGCAAAATAAGCAATCATTTTTAAGAAAACATCTTTCAAATCATTTATTTTTTGCGAAATAAACGGAGCCAGAAAAAAGAGAGAGTAAGATTTAAGAAAATTTATTGTGAAGAGTAAAATGATCAATTTTGTAGAGAATAATCTTCAAATCTCTTCCTTTATGTCTAGCATAGATAAATCGATTGCTCATTTGACTTAGGTCAAACTCTATAAGTACAAAAACTAATTTATGCACCACTATTTGTTTTTTTACCAGGTTCATACACTGCTCACTCACTTTAGAAAGAAAAGAAAGCTGAACACAAAAAAAATTATAACCCACTCCCAAGCATGGTAACCCAATGAAAAAGGGGTGAACACAGTCCTTCACAAGTTCACAGATTTGAGTTATATCACGAATGAACTTTTATCTAGTCAATATCTTGGACATTTAGGATGTGAATGACAAAATTTTTATTCCATAAATCAAATTTTTAGTAAAGAAATTCGTTTAACAATAATATAAAATTTTTATTTCCCTAATGACATCAATGGCGGCGGACGAAGGCGGAGGACAAGCAACGGAGGGGAGGAAGGAGGTGGGGAACTAGGAGAGAGAGGAGAGTGAGTTGTGGATAGAGATAAAAGTTTTTAATTTATTTTTTCTGTTCTAAAAATAGAGAATTAGAATATTTTAACTTTTAATTTTTGTTCCAAACCCATTTCTAAAACATAAATTTATTTCACAAATAAAAAAATGAAACAACTTTACTATTTGAATTTCTGTTCTAAATTTATTTATGGAACAAAAATGTTTTCATGGCCCTTACTACCTTGCCAGATAAGACTTCTGGACTTTTAGCACGAAAAAATAAAATAAAAAGACCGTGGTCCATCACGACTCTGGGCGCGGCGAGGCCAAGCCGGACCACTCCCAATCCTCGAGCCGCGGGTCCATCTCGCGCGCCAGCCGTCGCTGGCTCCAATCCCCGCGGCGGGAAAACGAAAATACATTTCCCCCAACTCTGACTGGCGGGAAGTTTTCGCACCGCTCTCGTAAAACAAAAAATGAAAACAAAAAAACGACCGAAATAAATAAAAAAACCAATTAAATGGAATAATAATAATAAAAGCGAAAAACTATTTAAAACAAAAATACGAAAAGACGCAAACCCTCCTCCTCCTGCTTCCTCCATTTTCGGACACCGACTCCGATCGAACGACCCGCTCCGACTCTCTCCTCCTCCTCCCCCTTTTTGATTCAGATTGTCACTTCGGATTCCGATTCGGCCTCTCACACACACTCTCTCTCTCTAGAACAAGCAGTGACTACCTCGATCGATCCATCCATCCGTCGATCTCCGCCGAGACAGGTCTTCAGCACCGCTTGCCATGGCGAGACCCTCGAAGCAGCCGGCGTCGTCCGACGAGGACCTGTCCGACGGGTCTGAGGAGGAGCAGCCGCAGCTCAACGAGCCGGTCAACGAGGAGGACGAGGAGGAGCTCGAGGCCGTCGCCCGCTCCGCCAGCTCCGCCGACGAGGACGACGCCGCTCCTGCTGCCGACGCCGACGAGAATGGCGAGGCTGAGGAGGAGGAGGAGGACGATGAGGTTCGATTGTTTCCCTGCGCCGTTTTTTTACTGGATTAGCTGGAATTTGGGTGCCGGATCTCTTGTTTGCTTGCTAGGGTTTGCGGGATGGGTGCGGTTATAGGTCCCTCTGGAGTATTGCGCTAGGAGGTGGATGCGTGCTTCGTGTTTGAATACGAGTTTTTAAGAAGTTTTAGAATGAGGGTTGGATTTCGATGGAGGATGTCGAGTTAGGACGCTCGAGACAAGTTGCCGTTCTACTGGTCTCTTGTGATTCTTGTACTGCACTCGGTTCTGCAGATTGGCGCTTGCTATATTGATCTTCCGCTTTACTAGCGTATTGCGCGGAATATGGTCTGACAATACAAAAGCATATGTGTACAGAACATGTTCTGTAAGGTTAAATTAGTACAAGAGTTGAAGCATTTCGAGATGAACTGCTTTCTTGCTCTTTTTTCGGGGTTTACTATTTGCTGGTGTACTCTTGGTTGGATGCAAGAGTTTCTCTTCCTCGAAGTGTAGGCATGGTATCCAACCTTAATATTGTGCATGCCAAATATCATGCCTTCTTTGAGAAGGATTTTTTCCTAGTTGGTTGGTTTTGCATCTCCATGGCTAGAGTTCTCCAGCAGAGCTGCAACTTTAAGTCTTTCTTATATTTCAAACTGATCACTGGGGTTTTCCCCTTTTATTTTAACATTTCCTTGTGATTAAAGCTTCATCGATCACCTCACTATATACAAAGTGGGAAACAATGGCAAACAGAGCTCGTCTATCTTGCTTTGTTTGTCTTTACATACATATGACTTCTTAAGTTGGCAAGTGCTTCCGTGCATCTGAAATGTTGTAGTTGGATACTTGTGAGTATGACTCAGTGAGGATCAGAAGTGTTGCCACTATGTGTTTATTTTTGTATTCTTTTTCCCCATTCATTCTGCAGGAAGAGAACGGTGAAGCAGAAGTTAGCAAGCGTGAGAAGGCCAGGCTTCGTGATATGCAAAAGTTGAAGAAGCAGAAGATTCAGGAAATATTAGATCAGCAAAATGCGGCTATTGATGCTGATATGGTGCCTTTACATTTCAAGAACGACTCTTTCTTGCACTATTTTGAGCTCGATATATTGATTATGACAGTTAAATTTTCTTGTTTTTGAAATAATTTTTCAAGAATAATAAGGGAAAAGGGCGGTTGAAGTATCTCCTGCAGCAAACTGAGATTTTTGCTCATTTTGCCAAAGGCAACCAGTCCGCTTCACAGAATGGCAAAGGAAGGTACTATTACCAATGACAATTCTCTCTGTATTTTGTGCATCGCAGATATAATTCGTCGTACATATGTTACTTTTGACTGCCTGCTGAACAATTGCTGGGTTGGTCCTAATTTTCTTCAGACTTCATAGTTGCTAAATTGGGACTAAAAGCTTTATTTGATCCTTGATGGACCTTTTGCTTTATATTATTAATTGCCGGAATTATTTAGAGGAAAGGTAATTTCTGGGTTGGTCCTAATTTTCTTCAGATTTCATGGTTGATTAATTGGGACTAAAAGCTTTATTTGATCCTTGATGGACCTTTTGCTTTATATTATTAATTGCCTAATGCCAGAAGAGGAAAGGTGCCTACGATCCAGTGGTCTAACATTAGCTAGACTTCCAGTAACATTTGGTGTTAAGGTTCCATATTCAAAGGGAATTGAGATTTGCTAACATTTGTGCAAATGAACGATGTTTAATTGTAACCTTATATTATTTGTTCTCTTCAGTGGACAAATAAACATCTGCTTATGCTTAAAAGTGGAGAAAACATGTTTGTGAAGTTCAAGTCATCATTTCCCAGACCATTTCTGTGTTTAGCATTAATGTTTGTTCAGTGACCTTTTTCTTTGCTTAACTTGTAGGGGTCGTCATGAATCTAAAATAACTGAAGAGGAAGAGGATGAAGAATGTCTTAAGGAGGAAGAAGATGGCTTGTCTGGTACAGGAAACACGCGGCTGCTGACACAACCCTCTTGTAATCTCTCTCTCTCTCTCTCTGTGTTGATTGATTGAAAGGATAGTCGTTGCTGCTTATATCTCTCCTGTACCCCTGCTTTTTGTAGAAGCCGTAATGTTTGCTGCAATTTCAGAGTGCTAGGTAATGAGGGATTGTAAATGTTCTTGGTGTTATTAGCAATAATGGATTTGGTGACATGATTTCTTATCATTAACAATTAGAATACTCCAAGTTCTTACTTTGGTTTTGACAAAGTAGAGGTTTTTGACATCCCTCCCCCGACCCTTGTCTAGGCCGGAACCTCATGCACTGGGGACACCCATTTTTGTTTTGTCCTCTTGCTCTATATAGATTCTCTTTTTGCTTTGGTTTATCCAATTATCTCGCCAACTGGATATCTCCAGCAAATATGTTCACTGCTTTCGTAAGTTCTATTTGTATGCTTGTTTTGCAGGTATACAAGGGAAGATGAGGGATTACCAACTTGCTGGATTGAATTGGCTCATAAGATTGTATGAGAATGGCATTAATGGAATACTTGCAGATGAAATGGTAGGTCACAAGGCTGTAGCATTTAGATGTATTAATTTTTTTATAGGACTTTGAGCTTGATTTATATTGCACATTCAGGTCTTGAGTAATCACGGGATGATCTTTTATTATAGTACCTGATATTGGTTGGTTTCAGGGTCTTGGAAAGACACTGCAGACTATCTCGTTACTGGGATATCTGCACGAGTTCAGAGGAATTACTGGTCCTCACATGGTTGTTGCTCCAAAGTCAACTCTGGGTAACTGGATGAATGAAATTCGCCGCTTCTGCCCAACTCTTCGTGCTGTGAAGTTCCTTGGTAATCCAGAAGAAAGGGTATAGCTTTCATGCACTTTGCTCACTCCTGTGGTACATACAAATGCCAAGAAGATTAATTGATGTGGCGCTTTTTACTGCTGCAGAGGTATATACGTGACGAACTATTGGTTGCCGGGAAGTTTGATGTATGTGTTACTAGTTTTGAGATGGCAATTAAAGAGAAGTCTTCCTTGCGCCGATTTAGCTGGCGATATATAATAATAGATGAAGCCCACAGGATCAAGAACGAAAATTCTCTACTTTCAAAAACGATGAGGCTGTATAGTACCAACTATCGTCTTCTCATCACTGGTACACCACTTCAGGTACATTCTTTACCTTGGCTTTGGAAGCTTTGACAAATTGCTTTTTCTAATTGACCTCCTGGTTATCTCTAGGTTATTAAAGTATAGGCTGCATTCTTTAGGAGAAGGTGCTCTGAATAGTGAATTTTGATTGGTACATTGCATATATATAATGCATAACAAGTTTGCCATCGGATGAATAATTTCATTGTGAAAAGATAGGTTACTTCTCCTTTTCTGTCTCCAAGGCAAGTTACTGTGATGAGGAAAAAAAGGTTTTTAATTTTACGACATCCATGTCATAGAAACTATCAAATTTTAATCAAATTTTAGTTCTTCCTCTGTAGTGTGTTGAGCAGATTTTACTAGAGTTAATCCCTTGAATCTGGTCAACATTTCTACAAAGATTGGTTCTTTTGCACAGGTTTTCTTTTTTCAAATTTCGACGAAGTGCTGTCTCTAAGGATGCTGCTATTGCTCTTTTTCTACAGAACAATCTCCATGAGCTGTGGTCTCTTCTGAACTTTCTGCTTCCAGAAATATTCAGTTCGGCAGAAACTTTTGATGAATGGTTTCAAATTTCTGGTGACAATGATCAGCAGGAAGTTGTCCAACAACTTCATAAGGTAGGCCTGGAACTTTTTTTTTGGAATAATTTGATGTCTTTATATGATTTCTTACTTTTTCATTTTTCTAAATTAAGGTTCTCCGGCCCTTTCTCCTCCGAAGGTTGAAGTCAGATGTAGAGAAAGGTTTGCCTCCTAAGAAGGAAACAATCTTGAAAGTTGGCATGTCTCAGATGCAAAAACATTATTACAGAGCTTTACTGCAGAAAGATTTAGAAGTTGTTAATGCTGGTGGAGAAAGAAAGCGTCTTTTGAATATAGCAATGCAGTTGCGTAAATGCTGTAATCATCCGTACCTTTTTCAAGGTGCTGAACCGGGCCCTCCTTATACGACAGGAGATCATCTGATAACCAATGCAGGTAAGATTCTGTTTGATGTGGAGTTTGTGGTGCCTCCATGTCGGATAATGGCTGATGTCCTTGTGTATTAATTTTAATTGCAGGTAAAATGGTTCTCTTGGATAAGTTGCTCCCAAAACTAAAAGAACGTGATTCTAGGGTCCTTATTTTTTCACAGGTAAAGTGACCTTTGAAATATTATTCTCTCACGAGTACTGTGAAAAAAAGGATATGTTTGTATTTGTGTTCTTTTCTTTTGAAAATTATATACAATGTGATTGATTCTTGGCTTGGTTCCACATTCAGATGACAAGGTTGCTGGACATTCTTGAGGATTACTTGATGTTTCGTGGGTACCTGTATTGTCGAATTGATGGTAATACAGGTGGAGAAGAACGTGATGCTTCCATTGACGCTTTCAATAAGCCAGGAAGTGAGAAGTTTGTATTCTTGTTGTCCACAAGAGCTGGTGGTCTTGGCATTAATCTCGCTACTGCAGATGTTGTCATTCTCTATGACAGTGACTGGTTGGTCTTACCTCTGAGTTTTAGTTGTGCTATCGTGTCCTTTTTTTTCTCCTCTTTGCTGATATAATGACTTTTCATTCTTTCAGGAATCCACAGGTTGATTTGCAAGCACAGGATCGTGCACACAGAATTGGTCAGAAAAAGGAAGTTCAAGTGTTTAGGTTTTGCACAGAGGTTTGTGTTGCTTGTCACTATTACTCTGAAGGAAGTTATTTCTAAATGTTCTGGTACTAATTACGTCATGACGATTTGTGAAATAGTACACTATTGAGGAGAAAGTGATTGAGAGAGCCTACAAAAAGCTTGCCCTTGATGCCTTGGTGATTCAGCAAGGACGATTGGCTGAGCAGAAAAGTGAGCTGTTGCTTAATTAGTACATTCAATATTTAGCTGGTTTCTAAATAGTGCTGCTGATATCGTTTGGTACCTTGCTTCATGCAGCTGTCAATAAAGATGAGCTGCTTCAGATGGTTAGATTCGGTGCAGAAATGGTTTTCAGTTCTAAGGATAGCACCATTACAGATGAGGATATTGACAGAATTATAGCCAAGGGAGAAGAGGCAACAGCTGAGCTCGATGCTAAGATGAAGAAATTTACAGAGGATGCAATCAAATTTAAGATGGATGACAGTGAGTATACTGATACTTTAAAATATCTTATTAGTTCAATCCCAAAGTTGCTCACATCTGCCCTGTTTCACTGCAGCTGCTGAGCTCTATGATTTTGATGATGAAAAGGTATAATTGATCCAATGGTCCTTGGTCTATACTAATTAATTTATGTGGTATCAGCATCAGGCATATCTATGTAGTTTAGGTTGCTTAAATTGGGTGCTTCTTAATGCAGGAGGAGAATAAGTTTGACTTTAAGAAAATTGTCAGTGAAAACTGGATTGAACCTCCAAAAAGAGAGCGGAAGCGCAAGTACTGCTTTTTTTTTTAAGTTATCGGTGTTTCTGATTTTTTTCCTTTCACACCTTACCATATCATATGATTTCTTTTCCTGAATTAGCTACTCGGAATCTGAGTACTTTAAGCAAACAATGCGGCAAGGTGGACCTGCAAAACCCAAAGAGCCTCGAATTCCTCGCATGCCTCAACTGTAAGAGTTTCTCGAGCTGCCATCTCTTTGACCGAGGAATATGTTCTGACATTCTGTAATAATCTTTTGGTTTTATTTTCTGTTGCAGGCATGACTTTCAGTTTTTCAACACTCAAAGGCTGAGTGAGCTATATGAAAAAGAAGTACGCTATCTCATGGTGGGTATAATTAATTTAACATTTTCTGTTACCATTTACCCATCTAGCTTGAAACTGTTCTTGAATCTTCATGTGTTTATTTATATTCAATTTTGCAGCAAACACATCAGAAGAATCAAATGAAAGATGCAATAGACGTGGACGAGACTGAAGGTACTTCTACTGCACATTGGTTTCTCTGATTAAGGATCTTGTCATTCTATGCTAACTGAGCATTTAAATTTCAGATGTAGGAGATCCATTGACAGCTGAAGAGCTGGAAGAAAAGGAGAGGTTATTGGAAGAGGTACTTGCTTGCGTGTGTATATTTGTTAAACAGGATAATGTTCCTGTTGAGCCTTTCTTAATATCATATAATTGGTAATTTGTAGGGATTTTCAACATGGAGTAGAAGAGACTTTAATACCTTTATCAGAGCTTGTGAAAAGTACGGCCGGAATGACATCAAGAGTATTGCTTCTGAGATGGAAGGTAAAACAGAGGAGGAAGTTGAAAGATATGCAAAGGTTTTCAAAGAAAGATACAAGGAATTGAACGGTGAGTATCCTGCTTTGGCAATTTCTTCCATTGTGGCCTTGCGTGGCTAATGTGGGATAATATGAAATGTCTTGACATACATTAGGGCCATTGTGGTTTATTGTCTGTTGAACGATGGACTTCAGAAACTGTACAAGAAACTTCATAATTGCAGCAGTTGTGATGTAGACATCATGCTTCTTTGTTCACCAGAAGCTCTTTCTTTAACTTGATTACTGGAGATTTCTTCATTTTGCTGAGGACAATTCTGTCACATCTCTGCAAAAACTTTTGTTGGACAAGTTGATTGACGATGACATGTTAAATGTTACTGGAAACTATTTGGCTTACTTGAATTGCTTGGTTTGGCTAAACTCATTAGTTGCCCATCCTATAACAAATACTACCTGCACTAAGTGTAGCATTCAGATAGTAAATTCTGATGTGGTTTAATGGGAACAGATTTGTGTTTTGACTTTTCAGAAATGTCATGAAATTATTTATGTGTGGCCTCTTCTTGTTATGACTCTGTATTGATTGTTTCTGGATCCTTTGCAGATTATGATAGAATTATAAAAAATATTGAACGCGGAGAGGCTAGGATATCTCGAAAAGATGAGATCATGAAAGCTATTGGAAAGAAATTGGATCGCTACAAGAATCCATGGTTGGAATTGAAGATTCAGTACGGTCAGAACAAAGGGAAATTGTACAATGAAGAATGCGATCGGTTCATGGTCTGAATGTTATCCCATTTGTGTGTTTAGGGACAAGTTACCACAAAATAGTTTCTTCCCAAAAGTATCGGGTCCTATTTAACCTTTTTATGATTTTGCCGGTTCACTGTCACAGATATGCATGGTACACAAGCTTGGGTATGGAAACTGGGATGAACTGAAGGCAGCTTTTCGCACATCACCTCTATTTCGGTTTGATTGGTTTGTGAAATCTCGCACAACTCAAGAGCTTGCTCGGAGGTGTGACACGCTCATTCGGTTGGTGGAGAAGGAAAATCAAGAATTTGATGAGAGGGAGAGACAAGCCCGTAAAGAGAAGAAGCTTGCCAAGGTTGATTCCCCTCATGAAACTGATAATGATGCCCTTCGGCATATCTTCTTTTTTGATGTGCTGATGCTTGAGATGGAAGAAGTGTCATCCATTGACTAACCATTTGTATTCTTGATTTTCAGTCTCAGAGCATGACGCCATCAAAACGAGCCGTATCTAGGCAGGCCAATGAGAGCCCAAGTTCTCTAAGGAAGCGCAAGCAATCATCCATGGATGACTACCTCAGCTCGGTAACTACCCTTTTTGGCCTTTCATTGCTACTTCCATTTATATTGTGTAGGAGCTATTGGACCTCCGTCTGTGACACTCAGAAGCTAACAACTGTTCATTAGCAGGGAAAGAGGAGGAAATGAAGGAATATGGCAGAGCACAAGTAGTCCATGAGGAGTCAGTTAATGTTGCATCCTCTCATCATTGCGACTGTCTACTCCTAGTTTTTGAATTTGCAGTGGAAGGTTAAGGATAGTAATTATATAGCGATTAGATGAAATATTGCTAAGTATGGTAGTTTTTCGAAGCTGTACACCAAATGATGAATGCCAGCGCCAAAACAGCGCATATTTTGATCCTTGTAATGGCTTCCGGTCTGTGGAGCTCTATTCAATTAACATACCTTAGCATGGACAGTAGAGTTTGTTGTCGGCCCCCATGAAAACCATGTTCTTTTCCAGGGTCTGTCTGGTGCCCCATGTTTACTGTTGCCGTAGATCAGTTCATTTTTATCGTGCACTGTCCATAATTTATATGAATAGCTTACCAAATTCTTCCCTGAAATGATAAAGTTATAATAGTTTGTAGTGTATCACGTACTGGCGACAAGAGAAGAAACAAAAGGAGAGAAGCAAGCAAGTTCAGTACTAAAGACGAGAGAGAGAGAAACAGACTGGAAAAACGGGTGCAGCAATTGGGAATTCCACACCAAATGTTATCATGTACAGAACACATTCTAGGGGGGCAAAAATGAGACATTCTCCCCTCTCCTTTTTCAGCATGAACTGGAAATCCTACTTACATATGAAGTGCTTATAAATCCTGAGGCATACGGGTTAAAAAGGGACATTACAGCACCATACTTCCAATATACCAAAACCCTCCCCCTTTTTTTTTGGACTGTTTTTCTTCCTGTACTTCACATGATAATGTGGATGTTTTAACTAGAAGAATTGACAGAGAAAAAGGACAAGCAGCATCAAAGTTGGACACAACGAACCCCTTATTCATAACCCTTAGATTCAACCAGAAGCAGCCTTCTCATGATCAAGTAAAGCCAACATGGCAGCGGCACTGAGTTTCAGGTGCGTCTACTCGTTTGTAGAATCGAAGCTACCCACTGCACCCGCACGCTTTCTCTCCCTCCAGTTCTCGCCCCATACTTTCGCTTCCGCCACAGCGCGTTCTCTGTCCAGGTCACGGTTCCTTGGCGTCTCTCTCCCTCGGCCTGCACTCCCAGGGCTGTCTCTGTGGGAGTCCACCCGCTCGAGGTCATCTAGACCCCACTTCCTCCCAGACCCACCACCGGTTTCACTGCGACCCAGCTCAGCTCCACTAGTCAATTGCCTTCCCTGGTCTCTCTTTCTGAAATCAGGCGAATTCCTATGAGTGGCAGGGGAACCGCGATACCCATCTGGGCTATCCAGACCGTCCGCCGTGCCCCTCCGGTCATCTTTAATCCTCGGAGTAGAAGGACCCACTCGGTTGCTTTGGGCAGAAGCTGAATTTGGGTCGTAAGTTTGGGAGGCCAAATATGTAAGAGCTGTCACAACGTCTCCTATTAAAGGCCTCGTGGCTGCCTGTTCTTGTAGGCACATTGCGGCAACTGCTAGAGCTTGGTAAAGTCCACGCATTGGGTACCGCCCTTGTAGTAGAGGGTCGGCCATCTTGGGGAACTTTCTACGGTCTTTGAAGAGCGGTCGAGCCTACAAACCACGTCATGTTAAAAGAGAGGGTTCTCAGCTAGTATTGTTTCATTGGAAAAACAAAATGCACAAACAATGCGCATTTCTTGTAGGGTGCGCAACAAAAGATTCAGAAAAATATGATAAACCTACCCATGCCACAAGATTATGCTCCCCGGGAGCCCTTGAGTTGTCAATTGCCTTGCGCCCAGTGATGAGTTCAAGAAAGACAACTCCAAAGCTGTAGACATCAGATTTTAGAGTTAGTTGGCCGGTCATTGCATACTCAGGAGCACAATAACCATATGTCCCCATAACACGCGTTGAGACATGAGTTTTGTCCCCAACAGGCCCCAGCTTCGCAAGCCCGAAATCTGATAATTTAGGGTGAAAGCCCTCGTCAAGAAGGATGTTAGAGGATTTTAGGTCTCTGTATATAACTGGAGGATTTGCTTTGTCATGCAAATACTCCAAGCCCTTGGCTGCTCCAGCTGCTATCTTCATCCTTGTGTTCCAGTCCAGAGGCTCCTTATCCGGAGGAAGATCTAAACAGACAATTTAAATGGCAATCAAATGGCCTCAAGCATTTGCCTACTGTGTATTATTCGAATAGGAGCAAGTCACTGAAATGCCATTATCAAAAAAATAAATAAATAAACATAAGTACTGTGTCCACCTATCCTAGCATTGCATGAACTGCCTCATTTCAAACATCCAGCATTTTACAACTTCTATGTGCTTATATTGCTCCTAAGATACCGAGTCTTTAAAGAGTTGTTACTGCAAGTGAAACCTTTCAAAAGGCCACTTATAGATATTTTGTCATTATGGATATCATCTTGATCAACAAGTCTCCTACTTTTGCTAATATCAATGCTATAAGATATCAGCAAGTAATCTTAACCTATTTGTTCTACGCTTAAAGCTAAAAGAGAAGTAATTGATTGTTTTCCACAAATTTTTATCGAATTAATTTCATATGAAGACCTCATTTAATGACTCATCCCCAGACAAAACAGAAATGATTCAAACAAGTATTTGAGTATAAATCTATTAGATCGCAAGCAATCTCTTTGTCAAGGCTGGGCTTTCACTCTCCTGGAACAAGTCTTTTCATGGTTAGACGAGGTATTTGTTACTTGGAAAACATGTGTGCAGGAGGACGACTTGCTAGTAGTTGGAAACCAACAACCTAGTTAGCCAATCAATCTATATCAAATAAGTCAAAAATAGCCCATTGGATCACCTAGTTATTCAAGTGGTCAACAACAGGGGTTCTGACTTCCAAATAAAGTAGCCATAGATATTCAAACTGGTAAATCAAGATATGATATTCTTTCTTCCAATCATTACAATGCCAACAATGGTCAGCATCAGCTTGATAGCTCTTTAAGCCATGTTACTTAATGAAAGCTCTATACCGATGCTCTAATACGAGTGCCAGTTTACGGTAAAGTCTCATATCACTATTCTACCATATCATTTTGCAAGGCTTCAGTCATGATTCTAAATTCTTCCTATGGAGGATAAAGGTCGTCAAAGCTTTAAACCATGTAAGAATGCGACAATGAGATACAGATGGACCATTTTGAGAGAACAAACACAAAGTTAATCATAAGTGCACAAAAGGAGATCCGTCAACATTAAATTAAAAAATCTCTACAGTAAGCATGAAGATGTTGAGATGCATCTTTTTAAAGTAAACAAAGAATTACAGGAAGTATGATGCATAAACCTTCAAAATTTGGAAATAGCTACCATTTCTTAAACTATAATTCCGGTTTCATTGGACTTTAATATGTTATTCTGTGATAAAATTCAAACAAAGCACTTAAATCTGGGGTCTAATTTTCTACTTTGTACTCAAATAACAGAGTCAAGATGGACGAAAAAATCGTGCAAAAGCCAAAGGGTGTGTTTGTTTCACGGAAAAGTAATGATTTAAAAAATATTTTCCTAAAAATGATTATTTATGTTGTTTAGAAAAATTAATCAATGGAAATTAATTTCATTATAAACAATAATATATGCCTAAACTTTTTTGTTGATGATGAAAATATTAGTCATTCATTTACTTTATAAGTGGTACAAGTGATCATTATTTGGAAAACATTTTCCGAATTGTCGATTCTCCCCAAAACAAACGCACTCTGGGCATGCATTTTCTTTTCCAAGGAGTCATTTGGTGTCTACAGCATGCCTAGTATTCACTATCAGCAATGGAAAATTAAGTTGAACATACATTTTCACCACACTGATACTCCAGTATTAAGAGGATCGACTTGTCATTTTAACAAAATCTTCCAAATGACAGCATGATGTCTTATAATACAGCAAAAACTTGAGAGAAACACCATCCAGTGTTTAAACCAGAGAAATATGACATCACTGGGTGGACAAAAGCACTTAAAGCCAACTACAGAACTTCTAATGATGATTTGAGAGAGTTGATATCGTATATGTGCTTCTCTATTTGATACACTTCCATAAGGACATTTATGACTCTTTAAACAAGGCCATGCGTGACATTAAATGCATTCTGCCAATCACCGTGGTTCTAGTAACTTCAGTTCCAATTACCAAGGTAAAATTTATCAAGAATGAACCTCATATTGGTCTATCTCCTGAGAGGCTATAAAAGATTTTGGCAGAAGAAACAGGTGAGCTTGCAGTGGATTTTGAATTAGCTTAGCGAGTCTTTCAAACCACCCACTTAAAAGGAAAGGCGCCTAGATTCAAAAACCATAATGGAAGGTTATTAAATGCTTGTAACCAAAACAAGCATTTCAGATTCATTAATTAATCTCTTACATCTCTACACCTCCGTCAAAGCCATTACAGCCTCTTTATTATTAAGCTTTTCAACCTCTTAAATTGTCTGCTTAATTCGGTTTCCAACATTTCCCACCTTCTAACGACTCCACTGCTTTCAGACATATGAGATCATCTTCAGCTTCGAGAAAAGAGTAAAACTTTAGTATCGCTTGGCAGAACCATTCTTCCAGCTATTATTAACTACCTCTTCGAAGTCATCTACTTTTAGACAGATATTTCTTAACCTAAAAGGAAGTGCACCCACCTAACACCTCTCACTATCAAAACTATAGGATGGTGATCTAAAGTCGACCAAGGTAGAAGCTTTGGCACTGAGTTTGGGTTCTTAAACTTTGTTTGTTTAGTTGAAGTCTCCCCCAATCACCCAAGGCACTTCCCATTTGCTTTCCATCACGAAAAGCTAGTCCAACAACAAATTCCTAGAAGAACCCTCTTCTAAAGAAGGCCCACCTAATACCTCTCACTTTTAAAACAATAGGATGGTGATCTAAAGTCTACCGAGGTAAAAGCTTTGGCACTGAGTTCAGGTTCTTAAACTTTATTTGTTTAATTGAAGTATCCCCCAATCCCCCAAGGCACTTCCCATTTGCTTTCCATAAGGAAAAGCTCGTCCAAGAATAAGTTCCTAGCAGAACCCTCTCTTAGAGCATACAGCTTTGGAAACGCCCATTCCTCATTTTCCACATGAACGAGCAAGACAATCTAAACTGACCCACCATGCAATCAATAAAAAAAACTAGTTTTTCATTCCTCATCAGAATAATGCTAAAATTGTTTCAACTGCTGGTAAATCAATTTAAAAATGTCAAAACAATCTCATTTTATTTATTTCATTACTCCCCTCACATAACATGGTATAAACATGAACATCGTTCTTCAAACACCTAACACAACCCTTTCCTCATGAAGAAAGAGAAAAAAATAAGCAACAGCAAAGATCTAGAGACAGAAGGAGACTACGGTTCAGGCAAAAAACAGTTGAAGGAAAAATCAGAGAAAGGTCGTCAGAGGCCATGGAGTTGAGGAGGTATTTCATAGGTCAGAGAATATTTGGTTCAGGCGAGACAAAACAGAAGAGGCGAGGGAAGGGTCAGAGGGAGGTTGTCGGAGGTGAAGGGGTCTGATGTCAGAGAGGTCACCAGAAGTCGGGGGTGCTGCCAGAGGGATGGTCTGAGATTGATCCCACGTTTGGGTTGGCCAAAGAGGGATTGGTCAGAATTTGGGTGGATCATCAGAGATCCAGGAGGTCTGCCCTCCCTCCCTCCCTCCCTCTCTATCTCTCTCGCCGTGATACTAAAAATTTCCGAGAAACAATGGACTTTAATTTTTTTATTTTTTTGGCCGGAATGGACTCTAAATATAATCAACAAGTCTTTCAAATAAGCAAAAAGGAAGATTAATTATATTCGAAGAACCGCATTTAAAAATTACCGAACACCATTTGAGTTTAATCAGCTCCAATACAAATAATGCAAAAAGTACAGCTCAAGGAGCAAATTCACCAGATTTTATTCCTCGAAAAGATTTCAGCAGTAATGTATTCTGTTCTAGTGTAATATCAACTTCCACCACAACTACCATGGTAGAGGCAGCAATCCACAGCTACTACCAAATATAGAACCCTCAATTATAAGTCGTTGATGCAGTACTATCATTAACATAATAAAGAATGCACACGGAAGTGTGAGATCAGCAACCAGTTATGATGCTACTGCTACACTCCCAGATATCATCACCAGCTTTAACTCTATGCAACATCTATTGCTCGAAGGTGCAGGTCAAATACTGCAACAACCATTGATGTCTGCAGTGAGACCTACATCACCAGTTCAGGGTAAACAGTTTTCTATGCAACATCTATTGCTCGAAGGTGAAGGTCAAACACTGCAACAACCATGTGTGCAGCGAGAACTACATCCCAGTTCAGGGTAAACAATTTTTTTCACATGTCCTTTCTCCAACTTTGCTCGTGCATTTTCTTTTTATGTTTTCTTTCCCTCCAAGTCTACTCATTCATATCATAACCACCTCTCTATGCATAGCTTTTGAATGGAATTGCGCATTTCATCTCGTAGATTGGCTTCATTAAGATTTTACTCAAATAAAGCAAGCGGAAAATCTGGATATGTGTGAATTTGCTGATGAAAACTCAAGTTTCTTAATTGTTGACAACAGATGCTGAACCAAAAATTGACTTTGTTTGTGCATTGTACCCTGGGCCAACAGAAATGTCTTGTCAGATTTATTTCCATCTTTTGACATACAAGATGCCTACTGATGAAAGATTCCATATCATCTCATCCTCTCTAGAACAGTATACAAAGACTAAGATGAATCCAACTTCATCTATTTACGCTTCTTTCCATTTTGGCCCAATTCCAGAACACTTAACAGAAAAAAAGAAAAGAAAACTTATAAACAAAGAAACAACAAACTAAAATAATGTCTTAATATTTAACAGCAATGAAAGTTAATGTGTTAGCATCCCCTCGATGCTCTGCTTATGATGGTTTACCTATCCTCGTATTGTTCCAATTTTACCTGATGTTCCAAAAGAAAAATCTAAGATACAATTGCTGACACACCATCACATCCAGATGTTTCAGAAAAGAGCTACTAGAAGAATACATGTGGATAAATGCTAAGAAGAAAGAAGAAAGTAGAAAAAATCAAAAGGGACACAAACCGCAACACATAATTTTGGTAGGGTTAATGCATACTTCTCAAATTTCTTGATCATATCGCCAAAACAAACCATCTCCAGGTTAGGACACTTGAAGAAAAAGAATTCTCTTCATCTTTTACCAAGAATCATGGGAATGAGACCTTTCTGATAATGAGCATTTCCTATTATTTTCTTAGAAATTTTTATTGATAATTCACAAGCAAATACTCATTTGTACTCTACCCATTTAACTAGTCTGCAGCAAAGGCACTTTATTTCCACAACTAGTTGTGTTTAGGTAACCTTTTCACCATGGTCATTCTAACCTATTCAATAAGCACCATAGACATATCAAGAAGCACAATAAGGAACTTCCATTTTTGTAACACAGAAATGCAACAAGTAATTTAGCATAGCCATACCGTGCAAGTGATCCTCCAACGATCCTAGTGGCATAAACTCGTAAACAAGGAGGCGTTGGTCTCCATCAGCACAATAACCGATCAAGTTGACAAGATTCGAGTGGTGTAATAGGCTGAGCATGAGAACCTCCACCAAAAATTCTCTATTTCCTTGAAGGCCATTTCGATCAAGCTGCTTAACAGCAACTACCTGAACATGTATATCAGCACAAACAAAGATCACCATCAGAGAGAGAGAGAGAAAGGACTGGGTAATCAGAGAACACTATTTGAGAATTTATGCATTCTATCAAATATTTACAACTGCCAAGTACAAGAATTAAGCAAAAATTATAGTTGCAAATCAAGTGGGAAAAACTTAGGATTCTTAACATGAGCATGCCAGTGTAACCCTTGTCCAGAAGCAGCCTCCTAATGGGATTATAGATATGACTTCCATTTATGAAATGAATTTACATGCTAAATAGAATATGTAGTGTTTTCATCATAACAGCTGGTGGAATTATCTTTTTACACTGCCTATGTACATAAGAGAAGGCAAAAACTTATTATGACAGGCTACAAAAGAATTGGGCACAAATAGGCAAAACTAACCTGGCCTGAACTCTCTAGACGGCCTTTATAGACACGACCAAATCCTCCTTCACCCAGTAGACATTCTGGTCTAAAATTTTTTGTCGCAGCAGCAAGCTCTCGAAAGGTAAATGTTTGCGCAGCAATATGAGCTGTTGGTCCATCTTTTGGCACTGGTACTTCCTTTTTGGGGTCGGAACCATTTCGAGATTTTGTTTTGTCTGCAAAGAATTTCAGTCATTAAAACCAGGCAAGTTGAGGGAAATTGAGTAGGAAAGTAGTCCTTCCAATAGATATGGCATCTCAATAAACATGCAACGTGAATCAGGTGAACTAAATAATCAAGAAAGGCCATATCTCATAACAAAAGTGAGCTTCCTTATCAGATGTAGGTTGCATATAGCTGGAGACAATTGCACACCAAATACTCAAATTGCAAAGCATCACACCCAAATTTAAGGATGCCCTACTGCCCACAAGGGTAGCCATTGTTAAAGCTTAATAATTAGTCAGCACAAGGAACTCTTCAAGTCCAATATCAAAAGATGCCTGCCAATACGCTTTCCCGGGACAATGGATTTAATCTTAGCCACCAAAACACAACTGTACAAAAACAATACCCGTCGCTAAACTGGTTGGACCTTAACCCTGCACGGAAAGTCTGTTGACTATAGTTCAAGACTCATCACAAGAAACTGCATTGGTAGTTTTAAGCGCAAACACTAATTTGACACACCTCTAAGGAAAGAGGAAAAGCATTTCATTTAAGTGCAATCATTTTGCCTTCTTAATAATCCCACTTGAAAAGTTTAAAATTGCACTCATACAGCATTGACCAGCCTATGCCTCTCCCTTAGCTCATAAGTACAACACTCAGAAAATTATCCCCTAAAACCAAATGTCAGGAACTCCTATAATCATTAACAGATCTAAAAAACAATCAATAACCCTGAGCAATTGAAACAGTCAAGAAACAAAGAACCCCAATTCCCCAAAAAAGTTAGAAACCATGGACGCATCGGATCAAATTGGAACTAGCATCAAAGCCACAATTAGCTCAAGCAGGAAAAAAAGACCGACCACAAAAAGGGCAGGAACCAACACCATTGATCAAGCAAATCCAGAACAAGACTAAAAAATAATTCGTGAATTACATGGAAGAACCCAAAAAGGAGGACCTTTCTCTTTACCTGAGCCGACTCTGCTCACATGATGAGAGTGAGCAGCTGAGGCTTCCTTAGCTGAATCCTTCTTGTTCGCTTCCTTCACTCCACTCCCTTCCTTGCCCTTGGATGATCCAAAACAAGGGAAACACCCACCCATATCAAATCAAAATCCCACCACTGCACAACACAAAACAACCAAACCGACGCCCGCGAATCGCCCCACCCGCGACCACAGCTGGGACAATCACATAGCATCAAAAGCACCAGACTTCAAAGCGCAAAAGACACTGCACAGTCTCGGCTTTCCCATCTCTCCGACCCAAGACCCATTGAGAATTCCGACCAAAAATCGCTCCTTTCGCTCACACTCTCTCTGGGGACATGCTCCGGAGGCAAAAGATCAAAGACCCAACAAGCGGAACGAGCAGATCAACAAACCGAAGAAAAAAACTCGTGGGTACAGTGGTGGGAGAGAAGGGAAAGTAAAAGGTTGAGAACCTGAGAGGAAGAGAAATTATTTACTTTTACAAAATTATATATATATGGGAGCCAACAAGGAAGTGAATTGTCTTAGGGTTGGGGTAGTAAAGTCAGAAGAAATTAGACTCGGATTAGGATTAGGATTAGGATTAGGATTATAATTAGTTGGAGATTAATGGGTAGTTAAGAGCCAACAGCTACACGTAATCCCCCATTGGATTCAAGCATTCAAACCGAAGATGCCGATGTGCCCCCACTAAACCACTCTGCTTTTTTTCTTTTTCATTTTCTTTTTCAGCATTTATGTTTATCGTAAACACTAAAACAAATCCTTCCGTTCATGTAAATTAAATAAGGCTTTATTCGTGAAACGTAGAGTTTAGTCTCTAAAGTTATTACACATGAAAAATATTGATTCAAATTGGTGACTTATTGCACGGTTTGTTTGCTTTAATTTAAGTAAAAGTAAAAAAAAATTATCTCCTCGTGAAAGATCGCATTTTGCGAAAGTTTAAATGTTTTTGAATTTGAAAAAAAGAAAAAATAATTTACTTTTTTTGTAATTTGAAAAAAAAAATAACTTTTGTATGCAGTAAGAAGAAAATCACAGCAAAGTAATAATCATGGTCACCGTTCCCTAAGGGGTGGGACCCACACTGAGGATGTTGTGTGATGGACATTCTTAAATCCTAACACATGTTTTAAAAAGACCATCATCAACAAAAGGGGTTGGTGTAATGATTGTCTACGGGCGGGAGGAGATTAGACCTTCATCGCTATCTTTCATCGTAGCCGTTGGATCCGACAGGGGATGGGACTAAAAAGGTCTATTACCTCAGTGTGCTTGATCCAACGTCTACAATAACTGTAGCAAAAAAAAACCAAAAAAAAAGAGAAAAATAATGGGGCTGCAGGAGAACCGTAGGCTCATGTTCTTGGCGTAATGATTGTCTAAGGTGGGAAGCGATTAGACCTTTCAAGGTATCTTTCATCACAGCCATTGGATTCGGGAGGCGATGGACTGAAAAAGGTCGGGTTATGTCAGTGTACTTGATCCAATGTCTACGATAACTGTGGCAAAAATAAGTTAATGGGGTCCAGGAGAGCCATAGGCTCATGTTCATGGATGCTGGTGGAGTGGTAAACATCCCGGTTGACAGCGGTGGTGGGATGCGGCGGCGACGCAAGTGGCGCGTGGTTGTGGTGGCTTGGCAGAGGCGAGAGAAGGGAGGAGAAGTGAGTGAGTAGGATTTTGAGATTGGGTTGAAGTAAATTTGAAAAGGTACACGTCACGATCTGATCTGGAATACATCACATGAATATGCTAATGGGTACCCATAATGAAAAATACTTGGGATGTTTTTTATTTGATGCAACAGTAACACCATCCACTGGGAATTGCAAATCCAATATTAGAAGTAATTATAGCCTGATTTTTAGAGTAAGATTCAATGCCTTTTCATTTTGAAATTTTAAAGTATTGACTATACCTTAGTTATAAAATTGGGAATGACTAAATTGGCAAATGGAATAAGTATGATGGGAATGCATATTTTGTATTATATTAGATTTATATGAATGACAATGTTATACTATTTTTAGTCACATAATTACATTGATCAATCTCATAATATGCGGGATGAATTGGAAAATAATTAACTATTCATATTGTCAAGATAACTAACACGATCTTTCACAAGACATCCCCACTTCACTAACTTCACATTAAACCAAACATCACTAATTTTATGTCAAGATAAACAATGCCCTTCTATTGGAAATTACCAGACAATCACGAAGAGTGATCTTTTAAGTTCATAAACATGTGTCTTTTACGTGAATATAATTGATATAAATTTCAACTTGCTAACTTTATACCAAGATCAAATCGTATAACCATGACATACCTTGGTTTATTGAGAATTATCAAATATCTAGATCATTAAGACGAAGAAATTAAAGTAGTCACATTACTTAAAGAACTAATAAAAATGAAACAGTTGAGACTATAATTGAAAAAGGCTACTCTCTCTCAAATGTACATCTAGTTTCAACGTGTTAGATATATATTTAATCTTTATGTGTTTTTTAATATTAAAAAAGAGAGGAAAAAGCTAACTAACTTGCTTAATTGGCCATTGTCTATCGCATACCCAGCCCACTTGCATGAGTATTTGTTCTTATGGTACTCTCCCTATCATGTGGTAAATGGATGGTCAACTTACCAGTTTCAACCTATTAAGATATGTACTCTAATCCAATTTAAGTTGAGTGACAACCTCGGATGAAAGTTTAATAATGTCACATACATCTCAAGGTAAGATTGAAATATGCCACACAAGGTAAGATATTCGACGCGATTTTGGTGGATTAACGATAGCGGAGTGACCCGATTAAAGTAAAATAGAGTCAAGCGATGCACGGACTAAATGAAACCTGATTACCAATTTGAAATCACGTTTAAAAAATCAAAGTGGGGATCGAGTAAGCTTCATGTGTTAAGACAAGACCTAAGACTGTCCAAAAAGGATAGTTGACCAAAGATGTCACTGGCGATGTTTTTTTAGAAGTGCGAGCCATTTTCGGCCGAAAGACGACCAAGAAGATTCTAGCAATCCGTTGTTTGAGAAGAACACGCGACGAGAGAAACTTGCTGACCGAGGTCAGTGCTCAATCGTCAAGAGTTAGATGCAACCACCGCATCGGTTTCTGCTATCTTTGTGACTTTGTGCGAATCTCCACAGAAGTGAGAACTGTTGCTGCGTTGCTCAGCCCCATCATGCACATGGGGTTCTCTGGGGGCTAGTTCTGAGATTGAATTATTGGAGAGGAGTGGAACGAGATCTAGAATGTCCCAAACACGAAACAAATGACAAAGAGGTGCAATCAAACAGAAGAAATATGACCCGACCTTCTCACGGGAGCTGCTTCGTTGGAAGCAAGCGGCGATGAATGGGACGCTCGACAGAGTGGCACTGGTTAAGAGCGCTCAGTTAATCTTTTGGGTTTAGCTAATCAACCATCGAGATCAATACGGCTTAGTTGACTCCGACCAGAAAGCGAGAGGAGGTGGTGGAGTACCTGAAAGGAGGAGGTCATGGCGGTTTTTATGGATCTGCTCTCGCAACCTCCTCTTCAAAGCCATCTTTCAGATTTGGGCAATTGGACGAAAGCAGCTGAGACTCGATTGCCATGCCGCTGGAGATTTCACAGTGAACACGTACTCTAACATTGACAAGGTTATGGCAGTGACAGACAGAACCTTAGCATCAGCTGTTCAGGTTCAGCAATCAAAGGCGTCGCTCCAAGAGAGATATATATACATAGACAAAAAGCAGTTCGATCGCCGTTGTATTCACAGACTTATTAGTTTAGTACAAATATCCAGCAGTAGCACCCCATCACATAACTATAATTCTGAATCATGTGCCCCTAGAGCTCAGAATGTCCTAAGAGAGTCTAAGCATGAAAAATAAGGACATTCATAAAGATGCAACACCAAACTTATAATTTTCCTATGGACAACACTATGATGATAGCTTTCTCCACTGTCTTAGTAATAATATACGACACTCCAAGTTATGGCACAACCTATCAATCGCCAACAACTTTAATATAATCTACAGAAAAATTGAATCTCTTACTCTCTATATCGATCAAAACTGTAGCTGCCTGCTGACAAGCTCCAAATAGTGCTCCATCTCATGCCGCTTTTAATTCCTTGGCCAATTTCTCATAAACTCGTATGTCCTGCTCAGATGAAAAGGGAAGGGCGATTAGAATTTAATATGAAAGTAAACCGGAGATCCTAGCATTCCAAGTAGCGTGATGAATGAGAGAACCAACCATCTTTGATACAGAGGGAGAAATTTTAGTCAGCGCCTGCTCAAAATGAGCTGCCTTTATGGTGCATGGAGAAACCAAATGCTGACCCGACAATGTCAACTTCTCTTCGAGAGCAACCATTGCAGCTTCATTAACCTAAAATTATTGGAAATGAAATTGGTGAATGTTGAAGTCATCCCCACCCATATCAAATGTTGCTCGAGTTGTCATTACACGAGAGAGAGAGAGAGAGAGAGAGAGAGAGAGAGAGAGTTGATGTGATTGTCAACCTAATGATGCTAAATGGTAATGATAAAAAGAACGAACCCTAATGAAATAGACTAACCAGTGCAGCAAGATCAGCTCCACTTAGATTCTGACAGGCCTCCATCCGCCCGATGGCATCTAAATCCACATCAGCATCAACAGGCTTCTTCCTACCTAGAGCTTTCAAAATCAAACCGCGCTCATCAGCGCTTGGCAAGCGAACATAATGAAGTTTTCCAAACCTCCCAGGACGCAAGAGAGCACTGTCTATAACCTCAATTCTGCCAAAAGTATGCAATTAAAAGAGAAGTTAGCAAAGTACTCAACATGGTGACAACCTAAGTCTGCAACTATAAATCAGACCTGTTTGTGGCCCCAATCACAAAAACACCACGTCGATGATCTGCACCATCTAGCTCTATAAGCAACTGCACAGAAAGTTGTCCACGTTCAATTTTACCGGATAAGATATGGGTTATAGACAAAAAGACACTCCATAGTTCTCCTCAAGATACTGACCTGATTCAACAGTCGCTCAACGACCCATCCACCTTCTGTGCCACGCTGCTTTGTTAAAGCATCCACCTGCAGATAAAAGTATCAGATATAACATGACTAAGCAAGCAAAATGCACGACCTAAGGAATTCAGACAAGTAAGCTACAATGACAACACCATCAATTTCACTAGGGTGTTCATGGCTAGAACGTAGTTAGCTTTGAGGAGATAGATGGCATATCCATGAGTTTCAGGCTCCAATTGCCCTAAAAAACCGAGAAGCAAAATGATGGAACAGTTGCATGAAGTAAAGCGGTTCTGTAACTTCTGTTAAGATTCACCGAGTTTTGTCAAGGACACCATAATGATGAAAAAAAAAATCTTCCATTTTCTTTTATTAATTCAACAACAAATTACAAGTTGCAAAGGACACCATAATGTTCCTTCTCAGCATTTGACAGTCAGCACTAAAGAAGCAATATTCCTTCAGCACTACAGGCAAAAATGATATTACACAGCCTTTTCACAACGGATTATTTGCAAATACATCTAGTACAAGACAAAGGCAAGAGATAAAGAAGAGGTAAGAGAGAAAGAGGTAGAGAGGCTTCTTGTTGTGAGGCACCATAAAGGCTAGCAGAGGACAATGGAACCATGCACGCAGATAAGAACGGCGGGTGAGGAGGAGTGGCGGCCAGGCCAGCCCCCTCTCGACTGTTAGTCAGGTCAGTTATAACTGGTCATCAGGCAACAAACTAAGGAACACCCTCAAAACCAAATCCGAAATAAGCATTCTCATCAGAGAACGGATCAAGCAACCCATCAAATCTTTTCTTCCCTCTATCCCTGCCTCATTTCCCTAATTACTCACCCACCCCTCTCACTTGAGCC
>BCNH02000008.1:31667970-31683942 GCA_001662345.2 Metrosideros polymorpha var. glaberrima
TGGAATAAGAAAAGCTAAACTTACTAATGGACAATTTGGTCTGTCAAAAGTTACAATTTCCAAAAGAAAAAACATCAGAGAGCCACAATGAGAGAGTCTCACAAACCTCATCAAAGAAAAGTATGCATGGCGCACAGGTCCTAGCACGGCTAAACAATGTCCGAATTGCCAGCTCACTTTCTCCAACATACTTGTTCAATAGCTCAGGGCCCTAAACAGTCAAGAAAATCATAAAAATAAGAATTTCAAGTCACACAGGATATGAAAGAGAAGATATCCCCAAAATATCCTGAGGTGAAATAACTGAGGAACAGCAAACCAAAGAAACTTGCCTTGATGTGAATAAAGTTAGCTCCTGCCTCATTGGCAACTGCCTTGGCAATCAGAGTTTTACCACAACCAGGAGGCCCAAAAAGCAGAAAACCCGTCTCTAGATCCACTCCAAACTCCTGAAAACCAAATCACAAACAGAGAATGATACTAAAATGGAAACAGAAAGAGCCAATGGAAGATGATGAGGCAGTACAACTTCACACCAAGCAAAAATCCAGGGCTAATAACTTGAAAGAGAGGCAAAACTAATATAAGGTTGGCATCGCTCTAACAAAGAAACAACTTTAAATGGTCAACCACACTTTAAAATGCTGCATCCCTCAAGCTTAGTTGCTAGACCAAAATTTTCACGCAGCAAACTAGCAAGGACTCATCCTCCAGGAATTCTGATTGACATTAAACTCTACCACACCTCACGGAACCTGTGCTGTTAAGTAGCTCATCAGCGGCAGATGATGCCCAAAGACTTGCATCTTCAAAGCCACATGCCCAAGGATTCTAAAAAACACATGCCTGATGGTACTAACAACTCCTATGACCTCAAGTATTCATTGGCCTGCTCATGCATTGAATAAAGACAAATCTTCAAATCACGGTTAAACTAAAGCCAATGCATCAAGTAGTCCACATTCCTAACGACTAGCCTGAAGAATTTAATAGAGAAAAATTTCCTTCTGCTTTATGAAGCACCCTTCCACTAATCTGATTTTCACTCCTGCTGACTGAAGACAACTACTGTAACAGAATAATAATACTGTTATGGAAACACAAATTGTTTGTCAATTACCTCGTACTCCTCAGGATATTTTATACGTCTAACAATATACCGGTCAAATGCCTGCCTCAAAGAGTCAAGACCTCCGACATCTTCCCATTTAACATTAGGGATTGCAGAAAATCCCTCCCTTCTAGAAGAGGGTTGGATCATTTTCAATGCCTCCTGAAAAGTAAACCATAGATGAATGCAGATCAAGAAGGATGATCAGACAACAGAACCAGATAAACTATCAATAGAAAATATAATCATGTCTAACAATAAAAACTACAAAAGACGGAATGTCGTCGCACATTTCAATCTCAATCTCCAAGAAGGAATGTCAAGCTGATGTGACATATGTCGTTTGGTCTTCAGACTAAAGCACATTTAGCAATGACAAGCTTATTAAGAATGTCTATATATTTCATAAACATTTCCAAATAAAAGCAAGCCTGATTTTGAAAATACAAACAGAGAAGAGTAACTCATCACCTCAAAATCAGCCATACTAATAGCGAGCTTCTCCATTTCCTCAGGTAACCAAGGTTGCCGCCACCATTCATCAACACTATCTACATCTATAGAGTTTTTTGATAACTCAAGTTTTCTTTCATCTAAAATTCTCTTCATGGCAAGGTTACCAGCCTTGTTAGCAACCGCTGCCAAGTCTGCACCAACAAAGCCAGGAGTAGATCTAGCTATTTTAAGAAAATTAAAAGATCCCTCGAGTTTAAGGGTACGTGTGATCACTGAAAGGATCTCAACCCTGGCATTTTCGTCCGGAACGCCTAAACCAATCTCACGATCAAAGCGTCCGGGCCTCCTTAATGCAGGGTCAACAGCATCAGGCCTATTGGTTGCACCAATTACAAGAACATAGCCAGGCTTCGTATCAGAGCTCTCTGTGTCTGCATTCTTATCGGTTGATTTTTCTGGCCTGTGCGATTCATCCATACAAGTCATCAATTGTGTCACAATCCGCCTCTCCATTTCTCTCTGAAGATTTTCTCGCTTCGAGGCAATTGCATCAATCTCATCAATGAATACAATCGAAGGTGCTGTCTTGTGTGCCTTCAAAAAGAGGTCTCGGATGTTTTCTTCTGATGCACCTAGAATTCCAGCCATTCAAGATAAACAGAGAAGCTTATCATGTTTGGACCAAGGATAGCAAATTGAAGCAAGATGTAAGTTGGTGGTGGTGGCGTGTAGCAAAAAGATCTTTTTCATATTTTTACACAACACCAGATGCTAAGTAAAGCGAGCAGCTCAGTTTACAGGCAATGTTGTCTGATGGGCTAGACATATTGGCCAGACCATGCTACTACGTTTATCCATTGAAAAACTACATGAAGAAAATGAAAACGAAAGAAATCGGCACAATGGAAATAGATAGGACATTGAGTTGGTAACAGAAGCGAGCACAAACATAAGCAATGATCAGGCATCATGAGTTCAGAGAGAATGCAAACATAGAGCCAATGGCTACCTGATACTTATAATTTTTCCGCACTTAGGCAATGAATTCAGATTTGACAAAACACAATAGACAGCTCCAGAATCCAAATGATCATCCACAAGAAGAAAAAATAAACTACTAAAAGCAAAAACAACAGATATACCAGAGACGCCGGAAACAATTTCAGTCGCGGAAATCTTGTAAAACGGAACGCCAGTCTCGTTGGCGATGGCGTGGGCTAACTTGGTCTTGCCGCAACCAGGCGGTCCGTGCAACAAAATCCCCGCCATCGGACTAACACCGAGTATCCTCGGCAATTGCGGGTGATACAATGGCACAATCACCTCCATCTTCAGCTCTTCCAAGACTTCCTTCATCCCTCCCAAATCCCTAAACCTCGGCCCTTCCTTCCCCTTCACCGTCACCCCCTCATTCCAAGCTGAACCTGAACCTTCGCCCTTCACTTCCGCTTCCGCCTTCGCATCCCCCGCATTCGTCAAATCAATCACTCTCCTCGGCTTCTTAGTCGCAATCTCCACCTCAATATTCTTCTCTTGCCGATCCTTCTCGTCTTGCTTAGCTTTATTAGGCTTCGCCTCGCCGACGTAGCTCGCTCGGAGCATGGATTTCATCAAGTCGAACTCTGGTTCCATTTTCTGCTCGTAAATCGCATCCTCCGACGTTGATACGGCACCGTCTTCTTCGTCTTCATCATCGTCATCGTCATCGTCATCGTCATCGTCATCGTCCGGTTCAGTCGACGAAGCCTCCTGGCTGCTCCGCGGTCGTTTCCTCCGAATGTAGTCGTTCTCGAACCGCTGCAGCCTCTCCTCCATCACGTCCGTCCTCCTCGACTTCTTTCTCGAGGAATCGACTCTTCCGAGCTCGTCATCGTCATCGCCGCTGCCCTCACGGGAGCTCGGCGACCACAACTGGTGCCGCTCCTTTCGCTCCTTCTCATTGAATGACTCTAGGGTTTCTCGAACGGCGTTCGCGAAGGGATGACGCTTGATTCGCCGGTACTCGGGGAAGTCCGCGCAGAGTTGCTTGACGAGGTCTTCCACGGTGGAGCAATCGTGCTTGTACGACCCTAGTCGCCGGGAAAGGAGCTTCCTGTTCACCACGGATGCCGACGGCGGCGAACTGCCGCCGCGTAGTCGTCTTCGCATTCTCGGCGCCGTCGTGTCAATCAGAACTAGAAGCGGCGGCCTCAGGAGCGAACGGTTTGGAGGAAGGGAAGCCTACGCAACAAAGAGACTATAATTACGAAACCGCCATGTTGTATCTTGGGATTCATATTTTGGTCCTCTAACTTTTGAAGATTATTTAGTTGAGTCCTCCAACGTTTAAGTTTTACAGTTAGATCCTTCAAATCAAATGATACACTTTATCAGATCAAGTCCTTTTGTTTGTTAAGTTGTTAACATAGTCAATCATACTCATGGGGGAGATGATATGGCAAGTTTCAATATTAAAAAAGGATAAATAGATAAGAAAGTTTGATATTAAATTTAAAAGGACAAAATAAATAAGAAAGTTTAAAATTAAAATAAATCTAGGACAATGAAAGATATATATAAAGAAGAGACCTTAGAGAGAGGGGTAATTTCCTAAATGAATTATCAAATTTTATTTAGGCTGCGTTTGTTTCGCGAAAAATGTGGTACTTTTGAAAAATGTTTTCCATGAAGTCATTTTCCTTGAAAATGACAATATTTTCCGGTGTTTGGACAAGAGTTGAAAATGAACAAGAAAATATTTTTCGCCGTTTGGTGCTCAAGAGCTTGAAGGACTCAATTCGGGCCTTGAGGTCGTGCGAGCGAGTGACGCCGCCACTAGCGGACTCTCTCTCTCTCCTCCCACTCCACTCCACTCCACTCACTGTTCCCCGCAGAAGCATCGTAGGCCCCCACCCCACGCTCCTCCGCTCCCCCGCCATTCCCCAACCCGCCCTTATCACTTCCTCTAGGTCCTCAAATCACACTCTCTCTCTCCAATTCCAATTGGAGGATTTCAAGAACCAATTTCCATGGCGCTTTGCCGATTCTTGCTCCATTTTGGAAAGTCGTCATCATCCTAACATGCTCTCCAGGAGCTACTCGGGCGTCGCGAAACCCACCTTTTTGCTCGTCCACCAAGGCCTCCCCGTCCGGCTCTCATGGCGATCGAGCCTCCCTCTGCCGAGACGCTGCGACCGAGTCTTGTAGATCGACGGGAACGAAGGACTCGTGGCTCGAGGATCTGTCGCTGTTGAGCTTGCCTCTGTTCAAGCGCTTGATCTTCGCCATGAGAGAGGCTGGTTTGAGCTCTGAATTCCTCGGCAGCAGCGAAGATGAGATTTCTCGAGTGACCGCGAAACTCGCCAGGCGATCTCAAGCTCGCCGGATCTGGCCTCGCTCGAGGTCGCTGGCCTCGAGCGAGCTCGAGACTCGTCGGATTTGGCCAGGTGAGGCTCGGCCTCGCTCAAGGCCGGTGAGGCGAGCCTCAGCCTCACCCAAGCCTTGCTTCGCCATATCGGGCGAGGCTTGGCCTCGCTCGAGGTGGTGGATGACGTCCTTGATGCGAAGGAGGGGTCGGAGGAGTCGCCAATGACGACGCCGGGGGAGGAGGAGGAAGAGTGGTGGCTGGAGTGGCCGAGAGTTATTAGAGAGGGTGAGGGAAGGGGAGAGAGAGATTGAGAGCTCGAGAGAGAAGATTGGAAAATGATTTCCATTTTCAGAAATGGAAATCATTTTCCTTAGTTTTTACAAAGAGATTTTCCATTGACCGGAAAATATTTTCCTTGACCATATGTTTTCCGCCCCCAAACGCCGGAAAATGGAGAAAATATTTTCCCGAAAGATATTTTTCGTGAAACAAACGGAGCATTAAGTGACAATTATCAATTTTCATTGTTAAGTTGATAATTATGTATAAAAGTTGGTCACTCCAAAAAAAATAAAAATACAAGTTGGTAGGAAATATATCGATATTGGTAAGTGAATCAAATAAGAGTTGTTAATTTTAAATTGCGATAAGTATACTAAAGTTCTAAAATATGTCATAAAAGTGCAATTGAGTCCTAAATTTTCAAAAATTTTAAATTTGTCAAATTGATGCAATTAAGTGCTTCTGTTAACTTCGTCCAACTTGATTATTGAAAAATGCTGATGTTGCTTATTATTTTCTCTCTCTACGTAGTGTTGACGTACCTAAAACATGAAGGATAAAGCCAAAACGACGTCATTTTAGTCCAAATCTGATTTTTTAAATTTACATACTATTTAAATTAGACTAAACAATAAACTAAACTTAAAATAGAAAAGGAAAAACTAGGCAAGGGCCTCCCCACCATTGCCGGAAAAGGCCGATGATGGTAGGGCGAGGGTCGGCTAGGGTCGTTGGCCCTGGCCAATGGGCCCTTGCTTGGTTTAACCTTTTTCATTTTAAATTTAGTTTATTTTTAAATCTAATTTAAATAATATTTATATTAAAATAAATAAATTTAGATCAAAATGATGTCGGTTTGGCCTTATCCTTCATGTTTTAGCAACATCAGTGCCATGTAGGAGAGAGAGAAAAAAGTTTACGTTAGTATCTTTCGTTCGTCAAGTTGGACTAAGTTAATGGAAATTTTGATTGCACCAATTTGACTAGTTTTAGGACTTGATTGCACTTTTTGAAAGTTTTAGAACTCGATTACATTTTCATGACAAGTTTTATGATTTTTAGTGCACTTATCCCTTTAAAATTCGTTTTTAACTTTTTCGAAAAAAGGTTAACAAGTAACTCAAATGAACTGGATAATTTGTCATAAAAGTTGGTAATTTCAATAATGTTGTCAAGTTATTACAAAAGTTGGTAATTCACCATCAACCAAATAAACATCGGTAAATAACTCAAGGAATAAGTGCATAGGAAATTCTAAAACTTGTCACAAAAATGTAATTAACTGCTAAATTGGACAGAGCTGACAAGGGAGAATGACTTGAAAACTCAGCAATTATTCCTCTTTCATGCCATGTATTGGTTTGGTGGGTACTAAGGAATCTGTTCATGCCATGCCAAGGTAATTACTGATCAGTATTCCACTCGTTTTAGCAGAATGAATTAAGAAGGATACTATGCATTTGGGAGTATTCCATTTGCTTCGGTTTACCGATTTGTCCGTCCGGTTTGCGATTTTAGACTGCAGCTTCAGACCGGCACAACTCTCCGATGATATGTGAAGATAATAAGCCTGCATAAACTTCATGGCACGCCCCGCTCGCGATCGCTTTTATGTGCGGTTTCGCGTGGAGTTATGGAGACTTCACCTTAGCGGATGGGGTATCGAGACTTCCTGCTCTAAGGAAGAATGAGAGACAGCAGTGAAGAAACAGGAGACATGAGAGTCTGCATTTTGAACTCTTGGCCAACGTAAGAAGTTTTGAGTTCACCATTACCTTTGGTCATGGTGGATCTTTGACACTGAGCCATTTGAATCTTTGTCCTGTTAAAGCCGGTTCCGAAGACGGAGAAATTGCAGGTTTCATCCCCATAGTTTTAGAACAGTTTACACATTCATGTACCTGTAAGCTTACGAGTTAGAAGTGGATTGTAGAGCATTACCGAAGGCACTCACGTTCTTCCATTTTCTAACTTGTTGCCATTTAAATAAGTTGATCGCTTCAACAATCGTTTGTGATTAGTACTGTCTTCCAAGTGGACCGCCTGAACTGGTACTGAGAACTAGATAAAGGATGAGTGGAATTTAGAAACGGTAGCAGATAATTGTTGATGATCGCAAGTTTGGCTATAAGTAGCAAGATAATTGTCGATGAAAACGTGTTTTGCGCATGTGTTCTGCAAGCATGGTGTCTGTTTGGAATGAGATTGCATTCGCTAAGATTCTTTAACCTTGCTTACATTAGACTTAACGATGTTGACCCCCTCTATCTGCTAACAAAAAGAATATGGAGAGCGCTCGCAAAAGAGTCCCAGATTTCTTCAAAATGTACATGACAGAATATAACTCTCTCTAAGAATGGGGAGATACCCCCCCCCCCCCCCCCCCCCCCNNNNCCCCCCCCCCCCTCCCTCTCTCTCTCTCTCTCTCTCTCTCTCTCATGAACTGTTTTTAACTCTGCAAATTGTTCTATTTCATGACTCACATATGGCTATTCATTGCAGCGCGTCCCTAGAAGTTTTCTGGCGGGGCTAGACAGGCGACTATCGGGAGAGATCCTCCTTAGGTGTCCCATGGGATGGCAAAGGCGCGTGAAGGCGACTTTGGAGGGGCAGGATGTCTATTTTGAAGACGACTAGCGAGAATTCCTTGTTCTCTATGGGCACCCTCCCTGAGGAGATAGGAAAATGAGGCAAAGTCTGGGAGTGCAACGGCGACGACAAGGAGGAGGACTAGGAGCATGAAGGCAGGGGAAGCCGTCGAAAAAAGAAGGTAATAGAAATCATTCAGGTTGAGATCTGGGTACTCAACAGTCACCACCTTAACCCTTCCTCTCCATGTCCTCCCATTGGGATCTTGGAACCAACAAACGGAGGTAACTTGAGTTCGTAATCCTGTACTACAGCGCACGGAACGTGCTGCAAGTTGCAACACACGAACTCAAGTTATCTCGGGGCATATGTGCTGCAAATTCCGTGCACTGCAGTAAAGGATGATGAACTCACGGTACCTCCGGGTGTGGAGTTCCAAGATCCCAATGGGAGGACGTGGAGAGGAAGGGTTAGGGGTTTGGAACCATCCCAACATGAATGATTTCTATTGCCTTCTTCTTTTGACCGCTTCCCCAGCCTTCATGTTCCTCCTTCTCCTACTCCTCGTAGTCCTCATCATCGTTGTCGTTGTCGCGCTCCCAGACTTTGCTCCTTCTCCTACCTCCTCAGGGAGGCCACGCTCTCTCTTCTCGCACGTGGAGTGCCCATAGAGAACAACGCCAAGCACACCGTGACTCCCCGGTAGGAGAACTCCATAAAAGGAATTGGTGATTGAAGATCATAATACAGGTTAGCTCTTACTCGACCTCATTAGGAGTTACGCCACTTGATTCAGATGTTGGCGCCTCATTCTTCTGGTCATCATATTAAAGAACGCAGGCAGAACCTACAAAACAGACGAATAGAGACAAGTTACTTGATTGAAAAGTGCCTTCAGCAATAAAAGGAATTGGGACTATCTCCAAGTCTGCAAAGCTTGTTGACTGTGTATGCTTATGAACTCTTCTCATTTCTTTATCTATACCTTATAGGAATCTTATAGAAGTATATTACCTGACTTATGATTGTTTCATCGGAAAGTATATCACCAGCATCTTATAAAGATTGTCAGGTGAAGCAATATATACAAATAGAGAACAAATGGAAGCACTAGATGTACATACATTGGCCTGGATCCAGTCCATATGCACTGGATGAACAGACGAACAGAAGTTCCTTTACATTGCACAGCAATGAGAACAAAAGATGTATAAAGCAGAAATGTTTTAATCTGTTCCCAGTACTGCAGCATGCAAAACAAGCACGGCAGGAGATGCGCGAGATGCTTAATGACGGCGAAGAGATCGGAATGTATTCAACCCGTAACGAATCAAAAGCGCTGCACTACAATATCGAAAAATGCGGCAAACAACAGAAATCGCAGCATTACCGTGAAAATCTTGAATAATTAAAACGTGCAGAACTGGTAGTTGCAAATTACATTATGAGATACCAAAATGCTGTGATTCTATGGTTTCTCAGTTGCTTCTGCATCTTATCATGACTATAGAGTAAAAAACCATTGTGAACTGCACCTACATTGTTAGATTGGTCTTCATTGATGGATCAATTAACATGTAGAAGCGATGCGTGGAGCAAATTCCAAAATAGCAGTAAGAAGGTAACCATTATAAACTCCAGTCAAGCTCAAGCTGAGATAACAATGCGTGTGGCCGGCGGAGAAAGGAGGAAGAATGGCCGTGGGGAAGAAGGAAAAAAAAGAAAAAAGAAAAAAGAAAAAAATTAAAAAATTAAAAATTCAATTTAAAAGAAAAGAAAAGAAAAGAAAAGAAAAGAAAAGAAAAAGAAAAGAAAAAATAATTAAAAAGAAAATGAATATGAAAGAGTGTAGGGAGAAGAGAGTAGGGAAAATGTTTTCCTCTTCTCAAAAGAGGAAATTATTTTCCCCACTTTTGCATATGTTTTTTCCATGGATGGAAAATGTTTTTCTTGACTCATTGATTTTCCGCCTCCTGATCGCTGGAAAATTCGGAAAATATTTTTCGAAAAGTTATTTTTTGCGAAACGAACGGAGCCTTAGACATTCATTATTTTCACCTGCATGTGCTGGCCTATAGATATTGAGATTGAGAGCCTAATAAATATGCTTCAAGCTGGCTCTAGTAATTAACTAACTAGCTAATTAATTAATTAAAAAAATTTAGCTTAAACCAAGATGCCCAAGTATAATGCCTAAGTAGCATATGAAGAGTAAAGACAAAAACGGCAAATAATAAGATTAATTGGTCAATGAAGTCAACTCCACTCTAACATGTCAATGGAGTTTATATTAACTTGAGGTAGCTATAATCCTACCTGCATAAGAACTGATTAATGCTAAATTAAGCATCAGCTCATCCAGTTTAAGAACTGCTTCTTTGCATTAGCAACCCGCCACTTCTTCCAAGCTCTGAAACTCTTTTCCTTATCCTCTCTCTCTCTCGGATATGGCGAATCTCGCTCGCAGACATGCCTTGACCCTGCCAGAGCTGAGCGAACATTGCGATGCTCTTCACTGTAATGGCTGCGACGGCGAGCTCAGCGGCTCGACCTGTTGCTGCGAAAGAATGCAATGTCTTCTATCAAAAGTCGTGTGCGGCCTTCCAGGATCCAACACCTGTTTCACGTGGACTGCCCATCTCTCCCTCACTGACGTCTACCCTTCGAATCGATACGTGGTGTGTCATGCTTGCAAAATGCGGTGCGACAGCGCCGGCCAAGGGGGCTGCAATCCGGATTCTTACTGCTGCAAAAAATGGAACTTTAGTCTGCATTTCGGTTGTGCGATCGCGACTCTGCCCGATCAGGAGCCTCCTAGTCCCACTGCGACAGAGCTGCATCATTTGTGCCACGAGCATCTGCTGACTTCCTGTTGTGCAGAAACACAGAACTCCATCGGATGCAGAGTATGCAGTCGCCACATCCCCGGGGAGGTCTATTGCATTTGCTTCTACGACAGCACGTTTTTTATCCATAAAGAGTGCTGAAATTCCCCTCGAGATTCGACAACACCCTCTCCGACGGCAACATGCACTTATCACTCTGACTTCTGGTAATCCACGGAAGCTGATGACCACATGTCATGCCTGCGGCGGCAATTCAACGCGCAAAATTGCTTATCGCCCTGTCCAGATTGCCGGTTCAACTTGCACATGGAGTGCGCACTCTTGGCTCTGCCTCCTGAAGACCAAAGGGAGGAGAGAGGCTCGGGCTCAGTGATCGATCATCCTTCCCACCGGCATCAGCTCACTTTCTTCTACTTGAGAATGGAGAACCAAATGCGTTGCAAAGGTTGTTTGGCAGATCCTGTTGGGCGAAGTACATAGTTGTCCTGACAGCAGATTCTTCCTCCACAAGTTGTGCATCGAGTTGCCTCGAGAGATTCCACACTTGCTCCACCCGAGCCAACCCCTCTCTCTGATAGATAGTCCCCGCGGGTTCAAGTGTAATTGTTGCTTGCGAACTTGCGAAGGCTTTGTCTTCAAATGTCAAGCCTGTAACTTCAATACCGAAGTAAGTCACACTCTTCTCACTCACGGCGATTTCGAGGTAGAAGGAAACCTGGGAGCCGAAAATCTTGCCCACAAGCATCAACTGTGACTTGGTTATACATATCATGCGACTTGCAATGCTTGCAACAATTCACTGCGCAGAATGCCAATTCTACTTGGACACCAAATGTGCTTCGAAAAGGCCGACTCTGAAGCATCTGCTCCACGAGCATGGTCTCACTTATTTAACAAAAACTAAGCACTGCCGATGCGACGCCTGCAGTCATTGTTGCAGTGTCTACTTGTCCCGCTGTGAGCAGTGTGATTTAAATCTGCACTGTGATTGCGCAACTGCCACAAACTGTAAAACATAGGAAGTTCATCTATCCATTGATGACTTTTCACAATTCTCATGTTGAAAATGATTCGGAGGCGAGTGCAATTGCGAGGTTTGTGAGCGGAGCAGGTATCTTGGACCAATTTGTTTATCATTGTGAAGAGTGCAAGTTGATTGCTCGCATCAATAGGAAATGTATCTTGTTCTTGCTACTTAGCAACTTGTTAGACATCATGAAATCTACGCTGCTGTTCTACGTCCCCTGTAAATCAACTGCTTATGAAGGGAGGTTTGAGATAACCCGATTAACCTGTCATAGAAAATCTGAAAATATATATGATAAATGGAAGCTTGATTACAGATTTTCATTTTTTTCACCATGCATCTGTGTTCTTTTTGCATCATGTGATCATCATTTATTTTGGATATGAGAACGATACTGAATCACAATCGATTGAAGTTTAGTTTCTCCGCTCTCGATCATTCCGATACTAATGCTTTTGCTTGTTATCGACTCTGGTTCATGTGTGATCTCGATATGCTCGTCAGCAGCGAGCCTATTATAATTACGACCCTCCGACATGATTCCTTTCCATTCATTCATCGGATCTCCTCGCACCTTTTTCCCCCTTTTAGGTCCTTCTAAAGATAGTGTCATCAACAATGATTCTCATTTACAATAGATGACAAATTTCTGATTGGAGATTACCATGTTCCAGTTGATTTTGTGAATTGACGGGCTATATAACCCTGAATTAGAAATGGTTTGATAAAACTAAGAAGTAAGAACCGAAAATCAATCACTAATGAAGTGTGGATAACTGAAGTTTCAAAGCCTGCGACGAGGTCTAATCCAAAGTGCAAAATACTAGGAGACAATCCTAGGAGTATGGCAAAGCTGTTGTTAACATGCTGCTAAGGCAGCACTTCGCTTCGCTTATCTTAAAGCAGGCTTGATCTACATGGTAATTAATTGTTGAGGAGAATCCAGTAATCGTCTGAAAGGATGAGTACCTCGTCATGCAATTTGTTTGACTGGAAAAAGCAGTCTTTTTGCCAACTGCATTGAGAACTGTAGGCATTTGGAGAGTCGGCTCAAATGGTGAGAGTCGGGTCGCCCTCTTGTTTTCCAGGATTAAGCAGGAGTGTTTTCTCTGTTGCCTTCTTCCTCATCGCATTCGTTATTACATCTTTTGTTTGGTACATGTTATTATGAGATAAGCTACTTCTACTTTCAAGCGTCGGATAATTTTCATACTTCGACTCATTTGCTCTGACTTGACCAGTTTGCCTTTGTAAGTGAAGGTAGGAGACTCCTGCTCTTCTTTCCTCCATGAACTTACATACAGCCTAAACCTGTAATCGATCCAGGAACTTATGACCCAGAAGAATAAAACGATCGTTTCTCGAGGGCCAATACAAGTCGCGTCTCATCCCTTACGCAGTGAATGCGGAATGTAATTTGATCACAACGCCATAATGCTACAGCTAGTTGAATTTAAAGAAGGATTTTGGTCATAAAACCCGCTAGGAGTCACCATCTATGCTCTCCCTGGACATTGTACATGGTAACCCTAAAGATTGTTCGACTGGCATAGTATCTCCACATCCATCTCCATTGCATTGACTTTGTTCCTCTTGCTTTGTAATCTGTTTATCTAGTTTGGTAAGTGCAAGGCGTTCAGTTACTACCGTTCCCTCCTGTTGGACTTGGACCTGACAGATGAGTGATAGTCAGAATCCGCAACCAATAATCGGACAAAGTTTCTTAGCTATCGAATTTATGAGACCGATAGAAGGTATCAAAAAGCTTCTTCTGTCGAAGAGGCACGCATCAGTTTCAGAGCGGAGGCATAATGTCGATTCTACACGATGAATATGAGCTGTTGGGACTAACGTGGAAGCACGAACAAAAGAAATTTGAGCATGAAATAAATTGCATAAACAAAAAATTGAATACAGTGAATTTACATTAGAGATCGACGAGATGGTTCCACTATAACCGGCAAAGAGAAGATTACAATCCCTTAAAACTCGAAACGCTCACACTCAAGTGTTTCTTAATCCTAGATTAAACCTGAACCCATGAGCATCAATCACAAGAAATGAATTTTCTAACAAACACATATTAAGCATACTAAAAGAGAATATATTCAGAGCGTTGGTAAATTATGCAAATAAAACTTGGTATTTAAGTTAATTATAAATTAGTAATTTGCATATATTAATTTCACAAGAGCGTTGGTAAATGTCAGAGATAATTATGATACTTACTTGACCTCTATATCTCTCATGATTGTGCATATATCTAGGTTATTCTCTCTATTTTCTTTTGATTGTGCATATCCTTACGTGATTATCATCTTACTAACTTACATAATCATTTGGTAAAGCCTCGTGTACTCCTCATTATGTGATTTACAGCTCTTTTGCATATCTCATAAGATGTCTCATAATGTGCCTATTCACAAACTTTATTAGATAATTATCTAAGCTAATTGTAACCAATTAGGATCAATTATGTGCAATCAAAGGGAAATATGAAGAATCTCCTAGAAATGTACATAATCATGAGAGATATAAAAAAAATCAAAATAAATATCCTTATTGTTTGTAATATCTCCTGAAAGTAGTTTGGAGAAAAAATCGAAAAAAAACATTGTTAGACCGTCGATTCGGTGTGCTGAAGAGAGTTGACATATGCGGCAAGGTGTGCATGATTGCACTCAAAATAAGAATATGCAGAAGAGAGAAATTCGTTATTTCTGTACATCTCATAATGAATAGTACATGGGCCTATTTATAGGTTTTACCATATGATTATATAAGGTAACAATACGATCAATTAGGATCAATCAAGTAGATGCATAATCAAAGGGAGCTATGGAAAATCTCCTAGAATACATAATCATGATAGGAATGGAGAATTAAGGAAAATATCCTAATTATTTCGAACAATAAATATGATTTCGAGCAAGTTACCTTAAAAAATAATCACTTGTCATTGGGCTCGAGAAAGATACTTATTTTTTTCTCCTCAAAATGATTGAAATTAGAAATAATAAATATCTTAAGTTTTAAAAATTATAAGAATACTTAAAGGACTTCATATGTTAACAATTATATATTTCGAAAGGTTTTAGGTGTTTCGCAATTGATAAAAATTAAAATTTAAACCCTCTAAAAAAGGATATGAAAAATTAATTTAAAATACACCCTTAATAGGAAATCCATTACTTAGCTAAAAGAAAACGACTTCAAAGACGTAAACAAATGGTTGTGGGTTCATGTCCTAATTGCATGGATCCTAGCATGACCGTCCCCCACTAAATGATGAATAGACGGTCAATTTTCAGCCACAAATTTGTGGCTGGCACATAAATAAAAAAAAGAAAAAGAAAGACAAGCCAATTTTTTGTGGCTTGCATAATACGGTCACACGGTGTGACCATGAGGCAAGCTTTTCTCTAATTGCATAGATCATCTTAACAAACACCTTCGTATCTCAGAATAATGCTTCCTGAAGTATCCGTACATGTCGCGTTTGACATATATATTGTTACACTGCATTCGGGACAGGTCAATTCTTTTATATGTCACGATTTTGCATAAAATAAAAGCTCAATCTACAAGTCTTTAAGGCTGCATTCGGCAGAAACGTATAAATAACATCATTCAAGATCATTTTACTATTCGATTTTCTGTGACGACTGATCGATATCTAAAACCGATGTATGAATTGGATAAGGAGATACGTAAAGTAAAGAGTGGACGGATAAGAGATCCGTCAGCCACAATGCGCCGGTGTCCATGAGCATTCTCTTGAGAGAACCGCTGAGATGGTAGGTCATGACAGTGTTGGCCGACCCGACAAACTTCCCCCTGATGAAGACGGCGGGGACGGCGGGGCTGCAACCGAGTCGGGCCAGGGCCCGCTCCATCTCCTTTCCTTTCGAGTACTCGTCGAGCTCGTGGATGGCCGGGCTCACGCCGAGCTCGTAGAACAAGCTCTTCACCGCATGCACATGCAGCACAAGCTCTTGCTGAATATCACCACCGCCTTCTGCGACGCCAACTTTGCTACACTATCCATCAAGTTATACACTAAACAAGACGACGACGACGACAGTGACGAAGAACGACGAGATCAAGGAAGACAACAAGCTATGCGAGTCAACTACGAAATCATTCAAGTTGTTCTTGTATTTGGTAGCTTTTGTATGCTTGTGACTTTGTGATGAAGATTGGAGGTGAATGAACCGGTTTATATAGAGGGAAGGTGGTGAATCAAAGTAATCACTAGTGTTGTGGGCATGAGCATTTCCTTTTCCTCTTTTCTACTTTTGATTTGATAAGTTAA
>BCNH02000008.1:31715281-31739210 GCA_001662345.2 Metrosideros polymorpha var. glaberrima
CATTTGTGTGGATAATGAAATACTTTTAGCTCATTCAATTTTACAAGCGACACGAACAGTCCTTTTTTTTAAAAAAAATATTTTCTAAATTATTTATTTTTCACAAAACAACTTGAACTCGTGCACAACCTAATCGATCAATGGATTTATTGAATTTATCCACCGTTGTAACATTACACTCATCGGGTCTATTCAATAAGAAATGTCTCGGTTGTCAAAATGCTGTATATATGTTTGTCGGAGTAAGATATAAATAGAATCGCGACATCTCACGTCCCGCGCCAGATCAATCATATATTGATCTTATCGAGTGGTGCATAACCCAACTCTCCCTTTCTAAAATGATCAGAACTCACGTGTTCATTCAGAGCACTAACGAGGAGGATCCAATCCAACTCGATCCAAACGACAAAGATCAAAGACAAGAAAGCCCAAACAGGAGGGGAGGAGGGGCCTCTTCCCATCAGCCGCGCGTGCACCGCACCGTCTGTGGAAGCGCGTGGGGAGGCGATCCTGATGAGATTCTGGGACCCCCTAAGTCAGTCAGCGAGTCGGCCCCAGCCCCAATAATATTGTTGGAGAAAAATAAATGCCCCAATAATAAAAAGAAAAACCTGAACAAAAAGACAAAAAGAGCCCCGAAAGGCAGGCCAGCAGCGCCTGAGTTCTGGCCCGCCAAAACCGCACGAATTTAATGCAAATTTTGTCAGGACCTTCCTCCCTTACCCTCCCCAGTGCACGGTGCTGCTGTACCGACCCATCCCTCACCCAACGGTCACAATTTCACGGTTCGCTTTATCGTTTGCCTCCCGTGTTTGAAGTCGAACTGGACCCCTCCTCCCACTAAAAATACAAATTTTAATTTTAAAAAAAAATCTATGCAATTCCAAGTCAAACTAGTTTCTCTAAACTAGTTTTTTTTTTCGTGATTTTTTTTCCCAATCGCTTCGGTGCTATATGACTTTTCAATTGATCGCTTGAAAGTCATAATTTTATAAAAACGTTCACCACAAGTGTTGTACTACGTTGAATTTATGACAATTGAGTAAACGTTGTTTTAAAAGTTTTAACACTCAAGTGATTGATTCACAATTATGGAAAAGTTATGGGCGTGTCCTTTGTACGGCTACCGTGTTTGGTTCTCGTCATATTGCTTGCTTCACATTGTCTTACTTCACCATCCTCTATTTTTATTTTTATTTTATCGTTGCACTAATTTAGATGGGTAAGATAATTTTTGGGCCTTTATTTTGTGCATCGATACTATCTTAGTGTCTGAGGTTATGGGTAATCTCTGTTTGTGCGATATCTCCGATTGATTATATGTATCTACCTAGGTTAGTAATCTTAGTTATTATAGATAAATAAATGTGTGCTTGGCATATACTTTACATTACAATAAAGGACAAAGTGGCGAGGAATATAAGGCTATATATACATATAATCAGGCATGAATGGGGGAGGAGGAGGAGGAGGAGGAGGTGGTGGTGGATTTGTCGATGGCAAGAATCGTTATGTTGATATTCAATTCATCTGAGGTTGACACCCAATCCATCTTGAATAATCCCATCTTTATTCAATTCAACCTATATTTTATTCGATAAAAAAAAAAAGTCTAAACGATCAAATGAAGTGTGCATGATTTGTACGGTATTATCATCTAACAATCATTTTGTTTAATAAGCGACTTTCAAGTAACGATGGGGCTGGCCATCCATCTAGAGATGGAAGCGTAATGAGTATAACTGGGCAGTCCATTTTGAACTTTTGGTAACATGACTAATTCGAGATTCATCGTTGCAAAATCTCATAACATCTGTGATTTTACGATCAGGAAAATACGATATCCATGTATAAGAAGCTTCTACATCCGCCGCTGGCTTTGGGCATATTAACAGCATTTGAAATAGATCTCGACCATCTCGAAACAAGCTCGAAGCAATCATTGAGCCATAAGAGCTTCTCAAAAAGTCGAAAGGGGGAGTCGCCTCCTATTCTACGATTTACCACTATCAAACACTCTTTTTTTTTTTTGGCCCTTTCGCTTTTTGTCCGAAGAAATGCTCGTGTAAGTTTGAATTTCTTTTTCCTTATATAATTAAATATAAGAAAATAAAATGCAGAAAACGCCAAGCTAATCTGCGCATCTCCTGTCCGTTTCTCTCTCCCAGCTCACACAATCACACGCACCCGCGCACCCACCCTCGACTCTCTCACCACCGTCACCGACGCCTGCTACATTGGCGTCCGCACCCGCCGAGCTCGTCGCCGCCGCCGGCGGTACGACGCACAACCACCTGAGCGGATGCTGAATCCTGCGTCGCGTCCTCCTTCGCTGCCTCTCTGATCTCTTCCCTCGCGCCGTTGCTCGCTCGCTCGTTCTCTGGAGCAGCGAGCTCGCTGTCGACGAAGTTTCCGAAGAGGAACTTGCATCGTGGTTTTTGGGGGGATTTCTCGTGCTGACGCTGGTCCAGGTTTGAGTTCCGAGCTCCTGGAGTGTGGATGCGTCGGTGTCGAGATTCGTTGTAGTGGTTCTCGCGGTTTGAGCTCTTGAGGAGGAGAAAAAATGTTTGGAATCTCGCGCCGAAGGATGAAGCTCGGGAGGTAATGCGCGTTCGGACGTTGCTTCCATTTTTCTCATGCTTTCGTGGCTGTTGCGAGTCGCTGCTTCGATTTTTGTTTTGGCAGCTGAATGTTGTTGCTCACTGTAGAAAATTCTTCGGTTGTTCGGTGTGAGAAGGTTTGAGTTATTTGCGAATGTCGGTCGGTGTGATTAACTTCATTTGTTTTTTATTGCATTCGGAAGTAACTTGAAGTAGACTGTAGAAGGTCTAAGCTATAATGCTGATCTGGTTCGACAAGGTCATCTTCATGCGTGTGGTAAAAACTTTGGAGCAGAGACTATAATGTTAGGTTTCGGTAAACATAAACATGTCTGGTTCGACAAGGTCATCTTCATGAGTGTAGACTAGAAGAAACTCGAAGTAGAAATTACTTGTTGCATGTGTCGGTTAATGGTGTAAACATGTCGTGACAGGGTCAAGAAGGTGCAGCTTTCGGACTCGACGCAGGGTACTAGAAGTCCCATGAGGCACATAAAACGCGTAAACAATCAAAATGTGAGGATGTCAGATTGGTTTTAGATATGAATTTGTTAAGAAAGGCTACAAGAAACTGAGCTTATTTGCCGTTTGCAGAATGAAGGTGCTGTGCCTGCTAGTGATCGTTCCAATGAAAATGATTCGCAGAGTCCTTCCTCTGCCCCCGAGATTAGTAGCTATACATCTGGAAGCTCTGAGAATTGGATGGTTTTATCAATAGCTGGGGAGAAGCCAATGCCTCGCTTCAATGTAAGATCTATCGGATTTTTAACTTTAGCTTTATGGTGCACTTTGTTGACTAAGCTTATATGTGCAAACACTGGAGCTAACATCCATTTATATGTTCCCCTTTTTTGTTGACAAGCAGCACGCAGCGACAGTAATTGAGAACAAGATGATAGTGGTAGGTGGTGAATCTGGAAATGGCCTACTAGATGATGTTCAGGTATAAAGTTATTTCCTTGAATATTGCATGTTGACTATTATGTCTCCATTGGATGATGATAACAATATAATTTATGCAACTTTGCCATCTACTAATTATTTCAGGGAGCAATAAAGGTTCTCTTTTCCCTGTTCAGGTACTTAATTTTGACAGATTTTCGTGGACTACGGCTTCTTCAAAACTTTACCTGTCACCAAGCAGTCTCCCTTTAAAAATTCCTGCATGTCGAGGTCACTCTCTGGTATGAGTAGCTCTCGTACCGCCTGCCATCAATTTTTTTTTTTTGATTTGTAGTATTGACGCCTCTATTCAGCATTTTGTAATTTGACTCAACTCAATATGGTCAATTTATATCTTGTGAGTACTGCCTTTATTTATTGCATCTGGAAGCTTACAAATGAAATTTGCAAAGAGAAAAACCTTTCTGGTAATAGAAGGGTATTTCAGAATTGAACCCTCTCCACTATAGTTTTATTACTGGAACTACTACACAATTGATAGGAGACCGGTGCATGATATTTCTTGGCTTAATCCCCAAGGAGTAGTTGATTGAAAATTGGAAAACTAACCAAATTATTTAAAGTGAGATGGGGACTATGTCCAAGAAACAGTTTTATAAGGAAGAATCTCTGATAGGATGTCTGAGTAAAACTTTCCTATTGTATTTTGAAATGGGCATGAAAAAGCATGCAGACTGAGAATTCAACAATGGCAAGGAAAAATTACTAGCAAGTAAAAAATTCGGCAGCTTGTGGCTCCTTCAGAAGTCTTAAACATAGAAATAAGATAGATTACCATTTGATAATATTTCGCAAGGATCTGCCTGGAAGCTATGGAGCTAAGTAAACTTTGCATTTGTTTACCTTTTCTAGGTTTCTTGGGGGAAAAAGGTACTACTAATTGGAGGGAAAACTGAACCAGGGACTGATAGATTGACAGGTAAGATCTTTCTTTTGCTGATCAAGCTCGTATTGCTTTTTCTTTTTCTTTTTTCCACTTGGTGCTGAGTTTACTGCACCGGTCCTTCACAGTTTGGGTGTTCGACACTGAAACAGAGTGCTGGTCTCTGATGGAAGCTAAAGGGGATGTACCGGTACACCTGTTTACTTCAACAAACACTACTTTAATTAAATTTTGCACACTTTGATGATGATGATGATGTTGGTGATTTGATTGATCACCTCAGCAACTGCTGAATGCGTGTGCTCATGTTCATTGCACTTGCTTGTTTCCATTTGATTTCAAATATATCCTGGAATTAAAGCATGTCACCTGCTCGCGTTCTCCTTGATAAGAGCTCCCATCTGAGTACAGATGACATGACATGATCAGAATCTTAATTAGCTAGCACAAACTTTTTTTAGTGTTACTTAAAAAGTGCGTCACATACACTTTGGTTTTGCATGGCATCTTATTTGTACAAATTCATATTTTTCCCGTAGGGTGTATAACGCTATCATACCAACAATTCACAAGTGGTTTTTAAAACTATGTTACCTCGATTAGTATAGTAATTGTGTACATATTGTGTAAGGAAATAGTTACTTGTGTAACTTAACTGACCTTGTAGTCTATTCTGTCCTTTCTCTCTGATCTGTCAAAAGGGCCTCAAATATAGTAATGAAGCCCCATGATGCTGATATTTTTTTACATGAAGTCAATTTGCATTGCAGGTTTCTCGTAGCGGTCATTCTGTGGTCAGGGCAAATTCTGTTTTAATCCTCTTTGGGGGTGAAGATGCGAAAAGGAGAAAGCTAAACGATCTACATATGTTTGATCTGAAATCATTGACATGGCTTCCTTTACATTGCACGTGGGTGGATTTCTTTTTTCTGCTTGTCTGTTCATCACATTCCTGTCATAACCAAGATTTCACACATATGCAGGGGTTCAGGACCATCTCCAAGATCCAATCATATTGCTACTCTTTATGAAGATAAAAATCTTTTCATTTTTGGAGGATCATCAAAATCTAGAACATTGAATGACTTGTATTCACTAGACTTTGAAACGGTGTGTTCAGTCTCTTAAGTTACCGTAATCCCAGACTCAATTTATATTAGCATTCTGGTCTTACTTCAAATGAAAATTGAAGTCACCGGCTTTTGGTTGATCTCCTTTTTGTTTAGATGATTTGGTCAAGAATCAAGATTCGAGGCTTCCATCCATCACCAAGAGCTGGTTCCTGTGGAGTTCTGTGTGGAACAAAATGGTATATCGCTGGGGGTGGGAGCAGGAAGAAAAGTATGCATCACTGGCTACAGATACCTTTTTCTCTATGCTAATACTCTTAAACTTTGAAATTATCTTGGTTGAGTCATTTAATACGTTTGGCCCAGCTAGACCATAACTTCTGATTAGGTCCAAAAACAATTAAAGATTACCCTTTAACTCCACATTGCTTCTCAACGCATTAACTGGAGGATGAGAGAACTTGAGAACCATCCCTTTTGTGACTTGAAGCGTCACTTTCTCTTATATTGGTTTGTTCATGTTAGTCGCATTCTATGAAATTGGTGTTTTATCTTTTAGTTCTACTGAGTAACAACTTGCAGCAATGCTCAAGAAGTGTGGCACTGGGAAACTTTTGAATATATCTCTCTAGTCATCAAGTATGCATCAGTTTGGTTAAAAAATGGATTGGAGAAAGAGACTTAAGATTGAAGTTCTCGCTAATGTTCCTGAATGTCAAATTATTATGTCTTCTTGCTTATTGACCATGTCTTTAACAAATTTCTCCAGGACATTTAGAAACGGTCATCTTTGATGTGTTAAAAGTGGAATGGTCTGTAGCTGTTGCATCACCTCAATCTTCCATTGCCACCAAGGTGATATATATGTTTCTTTTTCCTGTTTCTTTGCACAAGATTTGTGCTGAAGGATATTACTGAATTCTTTTTCTTCTTTCTCATCTCTTATCTAATTTTACCCTTTCAATGCTGGGATATATCACTGTATATTGGCAATGGCATGCCAACATATCATAATTCCAAGTACTCTTTTCATACTTTACAGAGCACAGAACAAGTACAGCATGCTGTTTATTTTGCAATAACATATCTGGCATGTGGCGGGACTACCCTTTTTTTCGTTGGCATTGCTTGTTGTGAATGCTTATTGCTGTTATTCACAACCTTTATAACTTCCAGGGGTTCAGCCTCGTGCTTGTACAGCACAAGGAAAAAGATTTTCTCGTGGCTTTTGGGGGGACCAAGAAAGAGCCATCAAATCAGGTTAGGATATTCTTAGGTCTTTTTGAAACCAACAATCCCTGCACCGATTTTTATGCTTGTTTTCGCTTGTTTTCTGTTAGTGATGGACTTCTTTTGATTTCTGAACTTCTCTGTCAGGTTGAGGTACTAGTTGTGGAAAAGAATGAGAGTCCAATAGACCGAAGACCTGTTGCCAAAAAAGCCGCGGGACCACTGTTTGGGAGACGGTCATCTTCTAAAGGTCTGGCTACTCAACTAAGCAATGGTTCTTCACAGCGTTTGGTTGACTCAGTTGCTCGACAAAATCTAGCATCTACCATTGAGCTGCATGGTTCAGGCAGGAAGTCATTGTCGGAGTCCACACTCGTTGATCCAAATCCATCTTCTGGCAATGTCTCACTTCGGAAACAGTTTAGTAAGGAAGAAGAATATACCAGGACTCAAAAGGTGGCTAAGCGTCTTGAAGATGAAGGTTCTTCATTACAGGTCAGTGGCATTACCGCTGGATGGCTTAAGTTGAAAGTGTTACATTCTTGCTTATTTCTTACGGGCTTTCATAGAACAGAAAGCCTTTACCTTTTGGTTAATTGTCGTTTTTCCTTTACTTTGCAATTTTCACAACTTAAAACCTACATTTATCAAGCCATGCTCATGAAGTCTTACCATCTCCACTCCAAAAAAAAAGCACCTGGAACACCCTTAATAACAAGAAGGATGAATAAGGGAAGGAGAAAATAAATCACTAGTTTGGACAACAGAAGCTTGGGGAGTCTTCCTATTTCAGCCAACTGCTGTTGTATTTTGATATCTATTAGTTCTTGGGAAGATGAACGAAAGTGGTCAAGTCAGCACATGAAAGGGAAAGCCTTCCACAGTGTCCTCTATAACTTGCTTGGAATGTGTACATCTACAGTATCTACTATATATAAAGGGCTAGGATATAGAAATGTTGCTCAATAGAGGGATCTTCTCATCCATTGTCTTGTTTTCAAAGTATTTATGGCACTAAAGTGAGAGATGGGGGTCCATATAGGTGTCCTAGACAGGCTTCCAGGGTTAATCCCCCAGCAATTTTTGTTGTGCATCATTTTCCTCTTTATTTATTTTTATATTTATCGTTATCTTTAAGTGAGAAAAACTCGCAGAAAGGAATGGAACTAGGTCTAATCATGCGGGCAGCAGAAGTATCTTTTGCTGATGACTGCTTGTCAACATTTAGGAATTATGTCATCAACATTACCTGAACTGTCCTGGCATTGTTTACTTTAAAAGTGGTTCGGTTACTTCAGCATGAATTTAACTAATAATGAGAGAATGATTATGTTTGATTTCAGGCAGCGGAACACATGAAAAACCATTCCGATACTGTCCAAACCAATTCCAATGGATGTAAAAGCATTGGGGAAGAGACAGCTTTGGCATTTGAAGATGAAACCCTGAGTCCTCGCATCAATGGGAATGAGAGCCTTCCGGTTAACAATGATGATTTAATATTCACGGAAACTAATTGTAAAGTTGGAGGACCTCCCTCTACTTCAAGCATATACCAATTACACGAAACAAAAACAGCTTCCCTCATAAAAAAAAATGGAATACTGGAAGGGCAGTTGGCGGCTGCACTAGCAAACCAAGAAGCTACAGAGAAGAGCTTCTCGTCTGTTCTCAAGTCCAAACAGGAGATGGACAAGAAATTGGCCGACACTATGAAGGAGATGGAGGTGCTGAAGGAAAAGCTGGCTGATCTAGAGCTTACTCAGGAAGAAGCAAACAGTTTATCCAATATTGTCCACTCTGACAATGTTAGGCTCGAACATGACGTAGCCTTTCTCAAGGCTGTTTTGGATGACACTCAAAAGGTGCACATAAATTGCTAGTTGATTGGGATATTCATCTGTGAAAAAATCGCTTATGATTTCATCTTAATTGTTTGTCTTAGGAGTTGCACTCAACTAGAGGAGTCCTTGCAGGAGAAAGAGCCAGGACTTTCCAGCTTCAGGTATCGGTGGCTGATTCATTTCGGAATTTGCATTGATAAGAGCAGTCTTTTTCCACTTTTAGAAATTTCAATACGTGGAGGAAGAATTGCTTTCAATGGCTTTAGATTTGCATGTCTCAATAAAGAAAAGAAAATTGCCTGGTAGAGAAGGTGATATAGCAGCAGATTGAATCCATCTTGCGGCTTAGCTTCTACTCGTGTTGGGATACAATAACTGCTGACATGGGCCCCCATGATGGCGGTTTTTCTTTAGTTGATATTGCACCCATGTCATGTCTTTGTTCTTATCATTTTCCACTCGCAATGCAGGTTGAAGTTTTCCATCTTAAGCAGAGGTTGCAATCTATGGAAAATAGAGCACCCACGCCTAGGAAACCTTTTCATGTGTAGCAGCACAGGATCCTTCAGAATAATGAACGACTTTTTCTCGGCAGTATCTTAGCGAGCTGAGCTGACCCTCTCCAATCTATACTGACATTGACCGCGGAGTCTCTTGCCTGGGAAGGCAGTGGGGCGAACGAGTATGAACATGGGGCGGAGGACCACGTAAGACAAATCCTGTGATATAATACGCTCTTTTGTAGATACGAGTCAACAGTTGGAGGGGCCTATTAGGGAAACTAGTAGGATATTGTCAATCAATTCATCTAGTCGGTAATTAACGTGGATCGGGCTAATTGTCCTAGTGCAGGATAGCAAACTGTAATGTTTATGTGAATATGTGGAACTATTCATATGCACATGGCGGTCGGCAAGTATCGCTTATTAGTTGTATTTTGACGATAGAAACTGTGAAATCAGTTGTAGTTAACTCAAAGCAGATGGTGGATTTACTTCATATCAAAGAGCAATTGGACTACTGAATGCACTGAATTGTCACAGTTGGGAAGGCCATCAAACATGGCAAAATCCATGAAGGGAGCACTCGAATGTTTTTTTTTTAGGGTGGGAGTATATGTATTCAGAAAGTTCTGGTTTTTTTTCTTCGTCTTGAAATGGTTTATTACCTGTAAAATTAGAAAACAGTTGAACTTTCCTGATAAGGTAAGTAAACACAAATCCGGACGAGGTAACCCCTTTTTCGTTAGAGTGCTAAACATCCGTAGCCTGTCGATGCTAACGCTATACCCCAAATAAAAGAAGATGAACTGCCATTATGAATTGGAAACCGACATAAAGATTTCAAGCCAAAAGAAAGAGAAAAAAGGGAAGGAAATCCCCCAAATTAATTTCCCTGTCCAATACGCAAAAGTGTACATTTAAAAAATATTGCATCTGGTGCGTTCGTTTCGTGAAAAATAAGTGATTTGAAAAGCATTTTCTGAAAATTGATTGCTTGTATCGTTTAGAAAAATTAGTCAACGAAAAGTATTTTCATTATCAATAATAATCCATGCCTAATTATTTTTGTGGCCGATGAAAAACTTTTCCTTTCATTTATTTTTCTAAATGATATGAGTGATTATTTTTCGGAAAATATTTTTAAAATTACTTATTTTTCGCGAAATGAACGCGCTTTAATTATACTTGGTTATATATTCTTACTCCTCGACTACATAAATTAACACCATTTCACACCCAATTTACGTTATATGCCCCAAATAAGGAGATGCGCATATCACAAATTGGGGAAGGTAATCCCCAATTGAATTTCCTACCCAAAACATCTCGAATATTGCGTCTTTCCATACTCGGTTGTATATCTCTCTATTCCTTCACTATATAAATTTAACACCAATTCACACCCAATTCCTATAACTCCCCATAGAAAATCAAGAAAAGAAACGCAAAAGAAGGATGAAGAACTTGCAAGTGGCAGCAATCCTTGTGCTCATTCTCTTCTTAGCGACGAGTAAGCTTCCTCTTCCAAATACGTATGCCTTTTTTTTTAAATCTTTATATACATGTAATAATATATAAATCTAACATTTCTATTTTTATATATTTTTGGTGAAGGTGAGGTGATAGTGGGGAAGTACACGGGGCGTGTCTGTGCCAAGGCTTATAGCTCTCCCCACTGCCAGGGCCACGCGTGCAACGCCATCTGCGTTAATAAGATTGGAGCCATAGAGGGGGTTGGTGGGGTTTGTAGCCAGGATGGAGCCTACTGCCTTTGCTTTCAACCTTGTCAATAAGTGAAAAATGCTCCTCTCTCTCTCTCTCTCTCTCTCTCTCTCTCTCTCTCTCTCTCTCTCTCTCAAAACCCATGGTCAACAAGGCCATTGACTTTTCTGTGACCTGCCTTCAATAAAAGTGAGCACTTTGTGACATTCTCACTCTCACTCTCTCTCTCCCTCTCTCGATTTGAATTATGTCCGGAAGAGTTATGTACCGTGTGATTTTATTGCGATCGGAGCTTAATCTCTCTCCCTCCGGAGACAATAGCATGAGCAGCCGATGCTTACGATACATAGCCAAGTGAATTGATGAAACTGATCACGAGAGTTTGGAAATGCCTAGAACGCCATAAGTTTAAGATTAAATTGACTAAATTGAAAGCTTTAAGACCGAATTGACCGTCATAAGTTTAGGGCTTTTTGGACAACTTTACCAAATAAAATGTCACTGAGTTTGAAAGAAGACAACTGCCATTAACTTCTCACTTAGAACTAGGACTTTTGAGAAAATTCTAGTAATGGTGGAAATGCTTTTGCTTTATTTTTCTGAGGATGAGAAAAAAAAAAAAACTAGAGCTCCGTTTGTTTCGCGAAATTTTTTTTCCAGAAAAACATTTTCCTCATTTTCCGGCGTTTGGGGCATGGAAAATGAGTGATCAAAGCAAAACATTTTCCTTTTAAGAGCGAAAAATTACAATACAATATAAGTTCAAAAAATGTGTAAAATTGACAAATTCTAAGTAGGAGAGCTTTTAAGAATGGTAGGTTTCGGGTTAAAATTGGAACAAGTGTCCACATAATAGAGGAAAAATTACCAAAAAAGTCCTAAACCTATTGCAATTGTTCCAATTCAGTCCTAAACTTTTTTTTGCCAATTCAGTCCTAAATATTTTGCAATTATGCCAATTCAGTCCATTCGGCCAATTTTGGCTAGCCGACGCCGGTGACACTAACGTGTCAATTTTTAATAATATTTTATTTTAGTCAATTTTTAATTATTTTTTTCTCCCTTTTTTTTTCCCTTCCCATCATCACCTGACCTCAGTGATTTTCTGGAGGAAGAAGATGGGAAGGAAAAAAAAGGAATAATAAAAATACTAAATAAAATAAAATATCATTAGAAATTGACATCGTCGTCGGCACTGACCAATGTTCACGTCAGCGCCGGCTAATCAAAATTAGCTGGATGAACTGAATTGGCACAATTACAAAAGATTTAAGACTAAATTGGCAAAACAAAAAATTTAGGACTGAATTGGCACAATTGTAATAGGTTTAGGACTTTTTGGTAATTTCCCCCATAATAGATGAGTTGACTTAGGAAAATTAAATTTTCACAATTAATATAGATCATTTATTTAATCATCTATACTTTTGGAGTGCATTAATTAATTAGGGGGAAATCCGATATATCTCTACCATCCAATTGAATTTCCTACCCAAAACACAAAAAGAACACGTATCTCGAATATTGCATCTTTCTATACTTGGTTGTATATCTCTCTATTCCTTCACTATATAAATTAACACCATTCACACACCCAATTCCTATCTCACACACACACAGAATTTTGAACTCCAATAAACCCAAAAACCAAAAGAAGGATGAAGAGCTCCCAAGTTGCAGCAATCCTTGTGCTCCTTCTGTTCTTAGCGACGAGTAAGCTTCCTCTTCCAGATACCTATAGCTTCTTCTTCTTCTCTTTTCCATCTTTATTTATGTATATGTATTATATATAAATATAAAAACTTTTATTTTATTTATTTTTGCATGAAGGCGAGGTGACGGTGGGGTACACGGGGCGTGAGTGTTGGGAGAGTGATAATGCTTTTCCCGACTGCGAGAGGCCCGCGTGCAACACCTTCTGCGTTAAGAAGATTGGAGCCAAAGACGGGGTTGGGGGGTACTGTAGTGACGATGGATCCATCTGCGCTTGCTATCGACCTTGCTAAGTAAAATTGTTCACAAGGTCATTGGCGATGTTGCCCGCCTTCAATAAAGTGATCATTTTGTGACATTCTCTCTCTCTCTCCCCGAAATATTACTAATCTCGATCTGAATTGTGTACGCAAGAGTTATATCTCGAAATAGCTCGTGATTTTATTGCAATCGGAGCTTCATCTCTTCCCGGGACGAGCCACATATGGGCATAAGACATGGATTGACAATGGCACGAGCGGCCGATACTCCATGATATCGACAGAGTAAATTGATGAACTGACTGTGCTGAAATTACAAGCGTTTGGAAAATGCCCCCGGAATGCCATGTCGACGGTCGCTTGACATTGTCAAATCGGAAATTTCGACCCATCGCAATCCTTGTGCCGTGCTAAACAGACGACTGACGATCGACGGGAACTTGACTTAATCTTGGTTCTTGAGGTTGAGGTCTAAAACGATTCGAACACTCGATTCTCGGTTTCAAGAAGTTGATGGCAACAGATATCGTGCAAGAAGTTCGGTTTTGGCTACATTGAATATGCACCGCAGGAAAGGTGCGGGAACTTGAAGAACATAAAGTAAAGCAAAAGCAAATTGCATCTACATGATAGAAGATTGATATGCGGTTAGAGCAATCCTTATTACAGATTATACGCTGCCTATTTATAGTCTATTGGATATACAACTCTTTATTAGACAACTACAACACAACATCAAATAAAAGTAAAATGAGAAAATTGCCCAAAAAATTCTAAATCTATTTTGTGGCGGCTAATTCAGTTTCAAACTTTTCAATTTGGCTAATTGCAATCCTAAACTTTTTAATTTGGCTAATTTAGTCTTGAATGTTTTGATGATTTTCCAATATAGATCTTCCGACAAAAATTGGACGAAAATCAATGATGTGGCATGCAGGCTCTCACCTAGTGGCCAGCGGGGGTCACGGGCCATCGCCGAGGCTCTTCCAGAAGATGAACAGTGGAGAAAAGAAAAGAAAAAAGAAATTTAGAAATATTAAAAAATTATGGAAATTTTAAAAATTGCAAAAACCATCCACGTTAGCATTGGTAGTGCCATGTAGGATTAGACTGCCACATTAGAGATTTTTTGCCATAATTGGCTAGGATTACTTTAGAAAATCGTCAAAGAATTATGACTAAATTGATCAATTTGAAAAGTTAAGAATTGACCTAGCCGTTGTACGATAGGTTTAGGACTTTTTGGTCAATTATCTCAAATAAAATGTTACAAGTTTGAAAGTTGATAACTACTGTTAACTTCTCACTAAACTTGGATTTTACTATTCTCCAATAGCAACATCACTACAAACATCAATAGGTTTTCTACAAGTTCGGTAGCATAGAAAAAAATTCCATGTCGGACAAGCAAGACAAGGATTTGCCACTATGGCAACTCAGAAAACTTAAAACTCGCAGATACGTTCGGATTGGATTTGCTAGCGTTGATTGGCCTTCTCCGCCCTTTTCCAATTAAATTTGGGACAAGAGATTGCTATCGACAATACTTTAAAAGAAAAGGCTACATACAGGATAGAATACTACACTCTTCTTCTTTTGATAATTACACCGAATTATCCAAAGAAACATGAAATCAAGAAGCCAGTTCCAAAAACCTAAACTACACAATACTACTACTACACATGCCAAAGCAGCAATACACGTAGTCCGTGTCAATGCAAACTACAAATCACAACCAACGGTTTAGTTCAGACATCAAACTGGGGTTAGCATTAGGAACCACTCCAACAATGGAGGGGGGGGGACGTGCTTTGTCATTCTTCTTCAGGTTCTTCCTCTTCTTGCAATAGGTTCTCCCTATTATCATGGGCCCAGAATCCACGCACATCGATGAGCATACTGGCTACTGTCCCACCTTGCTTGCAGCCCAGAAGATCAGCTAACGTGATTCTCAGCAGGTCAGCAGGTTTAACCATATCCCAGATTTCGTCCCTAACGTCGTCGATGCACAGCTCATAGTTCCCACCCTCAATCCATTTCTGATGGACATCCCTGTCCGTTGAGAAAGAATAACGCAGAGAGAGAGAGAGAGTAAGTAAAAAATACTCAAAACAAAAAGGAGGATTTCAAAGCATGCGTAGTTTGCCCAACCATAGACAAAAAGTTGGTCCAGCACTCTTCCCATCCCATGGCTTTAAACATATTTTTTCGAGTCTCATGACCCTCTCTGCCTCTACCCCCCCAGTTCCTTCCTTCCCGGGCAAATAAAAATAAGGGAAAGGAAAGGACATCTGGCCAAGTTCACATAGTGTGATAAAAAAACGAGCCTTCATAGTCTGTAAATCAAAGGATTTCGGCACTCAAGAGTTTACATTCAATAGTCATGTCTCTGCAACTTTGAGACTCGCACAACTTCCTTAAGTTATGCAAGCAGGAAACTGCAGAACTTTTTCTATAGGAAGATTGTATCAGTTAACATCTCCACTTACAGATGTTTCCCCTCTTTTCTTCCATTTCCAACTTCACTTTGTTAGGATACTCAAATATGACACTGGACTCCGTTTGTTTCGCGCAAAATAAATGATTTGGAAAATATTTTCCTAAAAATGATCGTTTGTATCACTTACAAAAATGAATGAATGAAAATATTTTTCATCTATGAAAGTGTTTAGACATAAAATATTGTCGGTAATGAAAACATCTTTCATTGATTAATTTTTTAAGAGATACAAGCAATCATTTCAAAAAATATTTTTCCAAATCATTCATTTCCATGAAACAAACGGAGCCTATGTTATCCAGTTCACACTGTCAAAGTAACTAGATAATTTCGCCAATTTGTAGCACGGGCATAAAGAATATAGTATTAACAATATGACAGAGGAAAAGAAGATAGAAATCAAAACACATTTTTCACCATATATAATGCTTTAAATTGAGTTTAAGAAGCTAAAATACTAAGAGGGAAACCGGTTTAGGACATGGGAGCAATTAAAAGCAACACTATAACAGTTGAAGTAAAATATTGACCTGAACAGAGAATGTATATCAGCCGTTGTGAGAAATCCTCTTCCATGGAGATCAAGACACCGAAAAAGATACGTTAATCCTTCAGGAGTGTCCTTGTTTTCCAGTGCCAGAACAAAGTCAAGAAAACTCTCAAAATCCATCTCCCGAGAATTCCCTCCACCACTTTTCCCACGACGTACATGCTCATCATATACTAAAAGGAACATTAAGAAAATAAGTTGAATAAAGCCAGCGGATAAACTGAAACCGCAAGTAAAGATTTTCAGGATTTTGCAATTAGTACAGGAAAGCAACTTTGTTCCCTACCTCTTTCAATGAAGATCTCTGTTAGTGAACCATCTGCATATTCTTTGAGCTCCTGCTTGCTCAAAGTTCCATTCATATCTTTGTCAAGTGCCAAGAACATATCTAGGAAAAAATGAAAAATGAAATGTGATGATGATATCAACTACATGGAGATAGTGGAATAACAAATATAGAGAAATCCAAAGCACTCACCACATATGCGCTGTGCAGATGTCAAGGAGAACCAATTTTCAGCTTGTTCAGTGTCAGTAACTTCTTCCTCACTTTCCTAATGCAAATTTAGAAAAAGAAAATACCTAAGCATCAATACAAATTTTCAATATCAATCAATAAACCTTTAACGGTAAAATAAGTGATCGATTCATTGATTAGTGTAAGCTTTAAAATTTCCTTTCTTAACTAGCTCATGCAAGTGCTTGTTTTTTTCTGCTAGCAAATGGACTTTACTACACATTAAGAAGAGATTCCTTTCTGATATCCTCTGATGCTAGACACAATACTTATTCGATCCCCAACTTCCCAATAAACCCTGCCCCTAAAGCATTGATGATTAAAGCTGAGCAGCCTCTCACTAACATTTAACAGCTAATACAAATCATCGGAAGTGCACCTGGGGGGTGATTAGCCATCTAAAGGAGATCAAGTACAGGTAATGGTATACGAGAAGATTCAATTAAGAAGCCCCTAAAAGATTCTAAACCAAAAATTGCAAAATGCTGCGAAATGGCGTAAAGAAACAAGTGTATATGTTAAGCTCCTTCTACCCAGTCTACAAGAGGAAATGAGCGGGCATCCACAAGCAGCTATCATCAAAATAAGGTCTATATAATAATAAATTGTTGAGAAGAATCAAACATGTGTGGGAAAAAATCTTGTCAACAGAATTCAGAACCTACACCTACTAAAACTCAGCCACTAAGACGCTTCTAGATGACTTTTCAGCAAGTTTCCTTCTCAAAGGTTTTCCAGCTGCCGTCCCAAACTGGTAATTGCTTGAGTCAAGACAAGCAAGTATAAAAGAACTTCTCCAACTTAAAATGAAAAACAGGAATCAGGTGACAGCAAAAGGATGTGCAAGTGATAAAGCCTTCTTATCATCAGGAAAGCAATTCCCAAACAAAAAGTGAGTAAATAATCTACAGCCCTGGGGAAGCAGGAAAAAACAGGAGGATTGAAGTCTACAACAACTGAAAACTGTTTTATCAGAACATTTGAAAAAAGTTGCAAGAAAATCTTTATTTATATCTACCTGGTGCAGTTCCATAAGTTCTTGAAGGCAGTTACTAAGTAGCACCTTCTTTATACATGCTTTCCCTGGAAAGAATTTACGGAGTCAGTTGCTTTTAACAGGACGAACTTCAGAGTTCAGACCTAAACATCCAAGTATCCTATCCTTACATGGAAAAGAATGTAAGAAAAACTAATCCACCACATCTATATAGTCATGTTTCATGAGCCAACTAGTATGTCACAGTGATACTATCGCTGATTAATTTGGAATTTAAGACTGGTCAACACTGACTTAAAGAAATCCATAAACTCCATCTCATAGCATTTAGAAAACTGCCGATCTTGACCATCATCAAGCAACAAGAGGTCACTGGTATGACCAGAAATTTTATTTACACACCCTAGTATACCAGATTTAGAAACCAACATAAAAAGGAAATGCACAAGCAACCTCACAGATTATTCTAAGGGTGCCACAGTGGTCAAGAAAAGAGGAAAAGAGCTTTAATAACAAGTACATTCAAATATAACTCAGATCATGGTTCAATAAAGGAGGCAACCATAAACACTACCTGTATACGATCTAGCTACATACCTCGTCTATGAGGATCGCAGAAGAAGAAGAACTTGCGTGCAGCAATGCGGCAGTACATCTGAACAAATGCAGCAGGCATGTCTCGTAGCTGTGCCAAATTAGGAATCAGACCCCTTATGTAAGCCTCCATTTCCTAAACACAAAACCAGAACAGTCAGCTTCTTCACAAATCTAGACATGTGATAGCAGTTAGAGAGACACCATTATGATGCTGCAATACAAAAGTCCTCCGACAAAATAGAGAAGTAGAGTAGAAAAGAAGCAGGAAAAGGCAGTATCATACATGAGGTTGAAGGAAACCATCAGAATCTTCATCGAGCTCACTCATATCAATTCTGGCCTGCGTTAGTGAAACCTGATGAAGAAAGAACACATACATTTTAGCAACAGATAGACTTATATGTTGTTCTAGATAACTGATTCAAGCCCAATATTGTGCTCTGCTATTTGTTAACGAGAATAGCATGATCCACAAGCATTGCCTTTTTCTTGACGAGATGGAATTTTATTGATAAAAGAATTGTTCTAGTACATTAGAAATATGCAAGAACAGATAAGGATAAATAATCTGCTACATATCAATCCTAAGCATTCATGTTCAATTATAGGCATATTTACATCCCTTACCATTCCATATTCAACACAACGGGCAAGTGTCAATACCTACATTGCCAATGCTCAATAACCAATATGCTGATGAAGCAAGAAAGTGACTTAGTTAAAATTAACAAGCTACACATCAATCCTAAGCGTTCATGTTCAATTATAGGCATATTTACATCCCTTACCATTCCATATTCAACACAACGGGCAAGTGTCAATACCTACATTGCCAATGCTCAATAACCAATATGCTGATGAAGCAAGAAAGTGACTTAGTTAAAATTAACAAGTCACGTTAATGCACAATCACCTTTTACTTGTCATTACTATGCACTTCAGATTATACAGTAACGATCAACTATTCCTGTGGACTCCATTGACAATTAAATTTTCAGTGGAGGCATAATGAGTAAGACATACCGTGCGCATCACATAGAGGTAGAAAGGAAGAATGGCAATTCGTCCTGACTCGTCTTTCTCAAATTTCATGAAATTCGAAGGGCTGAAGAATCGTCGGCATTTGGGGCCTATTTGCTCTGTACATACAGATGCAATATGGCAAAAATCTTCATAGTTCATCTGCAAATGAAGGAATTTTATAACTCATTCAGAAACCATTATTACAAACACTAAAAGAAAAGCTGCCTATGTGTGTAAAGCAACCACCTTTCGAAAAGAGGCGCAAGGAGGGAGCTCTTTTTTTTACAACAAGTAATAAGAAACTTATTAGAAAGGGGGGTATTGCTTGGAGCATACATTTCAATCAATCTCTTTAAGCATTCGATCAAAAATCGGCAATATCACCAGTAACTGTCACTGAGAAAATAATCTTCAAATTGCCTTTGAAGATGAATGACATACAGTACCATTGAGAAAGATATAGTAAGAGTCAGAAAACAGCTGTCTATCAATGTAAAGCTCCATGCTTTTGAATATATATGGAAGAGGATACGAGGAAGCTTTACAATAAGTAAACAATTAATATATGAAATAGAAAGAAAGGGGTAATGCTGGAAGACAACATTTGAATTGCTGTCTCTAAAAATTTGATTGAAATTTAACAATATATCCCACCAGTAACTTTCATTCAAAAAATGCAAAGAACACCTCAGACCTGTGAAGATAAAGTCATAAAAAAAAAAGGTACACAAAAATTGACGATGCTCAAATAAACAGACCTTTTCTGCCCCTGTAGCGTCATCGATGACACAATTTTCTCTTAAGCAAACCCACATTGCATCCAGATCATCTGCATTAAGCAAAAGATCCGATTGCTTCTGCAAAAGTGAGAAATAAATGTGAACTTCTGAAGAAAGAAAGGTACGAAATACTGGGAAGCTTTTAAGAACTCTGTTGCCAGTACAATAGATACTAACCTTGAGAAACCGGTATTTTGCAAGCCTCTGTACTCTATGACTGATGGATCCTTCTTCGGGTTTCTAAGAGGGCAAGTACAAAATCAGAATTGATTAGTCATGACACAGAAATATAAGTATACCAAGCAAATGAAATCAAATTCTACAATAATTAAGGTAAGTTCGTGCCCTTATATTTTTAAAATAGCTGTCCAGGAACTTGGTTCAACCAGTGAAAGCAAAACATGATGCAAATACACTTGTTAGCAGGGAACGAACAACTAAGAATCATATAACCATTCAAAATAACTCTACCACATACCTTCTTATAAAAACTTGGAATGGTGCCAGCTTCAGCACTTTTTTGTTGCTTCTCCTTGAATATGTCAAGCAAAATCCTCTTGGTCTCAAGTTCTACAAGGGGAGAAACAAGATGATAATCAACTCCATTTGCATGTTATATTTTGCAAGTGCATGCAAGCCGTTCCAGGATGAAGGGATCAGGGATGAAAAACTTAATCTACCCTAATTAACTGTCTCAGAACAGACATGTTTCAAAAACTGTGTCCAAGTCTCTACAACCGAAGTAGCTAAGGCCCCCTTCTGCTTTATACCATAGAAGCTGATATGTCATGAAAGATTCAAAACTAAAACAAGAAGAATAAGAGCTCGTGTCATTTTTACTTCCCAATTATGTATCGATTTAGAAAACTGGAGCTATTTCCCACTTGTCCACTTAGACACCTCAAGATTAGTCTCCAAAAAAGGGCCACATTTACTCTTCCATTGTCATGTTACCCCTACATTTCAAAGAAAAGTCCATGCTAGCTTTAACATTATAGGAAAGCAAGACAACACATACCAAACAGAAGAACTTGATATCACCAACTCATCAACCATATTTTCAAGTCCAAAGCATCATGTCACTAACAATACAATCTCTCGACGCCACATAGCTTCAGCAGATCATTAACTGGTAAAATTGAAAAGAATGCTAAGAGGTCACTTCCGAAACGAGAGCTCAAAATCCGCCCCCCCCACGAGCTCCAATTTTGCCAAAATAACAGATAAAATTAGCTGCCTCAGCTCGTCTACTTACCGCCAAGATCGACCCTAAGATCAATCGGTGAAGTTCCATAGAAGAGTGCGTGACATATCGAATGCATTTCATCGAGAGGAAAAACCAAATCACGCTCGAAACGGAGGTACGAATGTAAAGCGAGAAGGTGAAAAAACGGACCCATCAAGGCTTCGGAACCGAGTCCGGCACCGGATCCGATGAAGCGACGGAGGTTACGGACCCAGGGCATGGAGGACGCCGGGGGGATCTTCCGCTGCGACGCCTCGTGGCTCTCGCCGTCGCTGGAACCGCTGTACATGGCGGCGCGGGACAGAGAGAGAGAGAGAGATGATCTGGAAACGGGCTTCTTCGCGGATGGACTCGGACCCTCAAATCAGGCCTCGCCCCGACATGCGAGGGGGCGAGATGGAGCTTCGCTGTGGACGGGACTGGAACTGGAAACCCTAAGCCAAGCGCATTGCAACCGAGGAGAGAGAGAGAGAGAGAGAGAGAGAGAGAGAGGGGGAGAATCGGGAATGGAGGATTCGACTGGAACTGGAGATGATCGCAGCTTAGCTTGTGAGCTTCTTGGGTTTATGCATCGACTTATATCAGCTTCAGGAAGAGAGCTCTGCGATTTCACAGGGGGTTGAAGAAAAGAAGTGAGAAACAAGTTTTTTTTTTTTTTTGAGGTACAACTTTTATAAAAATTCTTTTTGTAAATTTTCCCAACATTTTCCGCTTGAGATGGAAATTTTCCATTTCGAAATAATATTTGCAATTTTCACCTCGTATTTCCCTACCAAACATCACCAAAATTATATTCAAGCATTTTCACCTATTTGATTTTTACTATGCATCTTTTTTTATGATCTAATGTATTATAGAGTGGTTTGGCCGAAAACGTGTCAACAAAGCACCCTTCGAGATGTGGATCAATGTGAAAATCGACAAAAGACGTGAAGGGTCATCTGTCGATTTATGGACAGGAAACGCGGATTGGTGAGAAAATTAAAAGTACCAAAACTTGAGGCAATCGCGGCTAGCCATGTAAAATGGTAGTGAAATGTAAAGATAATAGGAAGATAAAATAGAACTATTGGTATTCAATGATTGATTGGCAATCCTTTACTCAATTACAATCATAATATTTATAACTACTAGCCATGCCGATGATTAATAGCAATTACAAAGAAAGCAAGCAACGTCCTACATGATTTCTATAATTCAACAATATGTATTTACAAATGGTTACCAAAGTACTCATCATTCGACAATTATGGTCTCATCACTTGCCCCACGTCAACGGTTTCTTCCATAACTTGCAACTCCTCTTCCTGACGATTATAACAACCTATATTTCTTGGCTATTATCATTAGTGGTTTTCGTGATTTATGGCTCTATTAATTGGTGATAGTGTTGGCTTTTGCAATCAAAATGCATTGTCATAATTTTAGCTGAAATTGTTAGCCTTATAACTTGAACATTTATCTTGGTCTTGGTTCGTGATATTCATTTTAGCTAAGTTTCACTCACCATCATATGGTGGCTCAACACATAGTAATTTTTTCTTGTGTTGCCTGTCGACAACTCCTCATCACCTTTGTCGACTATCTATGGTTGTCGACCAACAAGACTTAGTAAATTTCATCTTAGGCATGCCTTGCTCGGTCTTATTCATTTCGAGATGACATTCAATGACTTGCTCAATTTTGGTAATCAAAACAGATTAATTTAAATGACTATTCTAATGGATCTTTTATAATCTAAAAGATAATTGTAATATAAAAATGCCCTTGATATTGTGTCATGGAGACTTTTTTTTTTTATTGAGATAATTGCTTAAACCCTCTCGAACTTTGACATCATTGGGCAATGGCTCTCACCTTGTTGATCATGCATTGAATTTCGACACAAGTACGTAACACATACTTCAATAAATTATATATCACCTTTCGAATTATGATTTTCGTTGCAGTAGCTAATTTTTTGGTCTGCAAAGCCGTTCGATATCATAAAAAAAGAAAAGAAATACAGTACCTCATTTTTCTTGATCAAAATAATCCCTACTTAATAGTCTTAATTTTGTTGGCCATGCCTAACTCTCTATTTTACTTATTATGTATTTGTCATCTCGTCGCTCGGATAAAAGTACTTTAAGCAATATCTTATTTCTTACTTTTCATTAGTCAACTATCGTAACATATTAATCATTTTTAAAACCAAAAGACAAAGATATAATTTTACGATATTATATTCAAATTGCTAAATGTAATATCTATTTGACTTTTAACATCATTCGGTTATTAGATTAATAAGGTTTTGTAAAACTTTGTAATTTGAATTTTTTTTATTCTAATGTGCAAGAAATTCTCATTTAGGTAAAATTTCAAATAAAGACCTAAAAAGCTCTCATTTTTTTCAAATATGGGACTAAAGTAGATATCGTTTCAAATAAGGATTTGAAGTGCTATCATTTTTTCAATTAAGAATCTGAAGTGCTCTTATTTTCTAAAATAAGGACTTGACTTAAGTGCATTTTTGTCATTTTACTTTCTTTTTTTTTAATATAAAATTTATTTTAGTTATATTTAAAAAAAAAACAAAGAAGCTGGAAGTTGCAAGCAAGGGCTTGCTGCCCTCGTCGCCTCTACCACCGCCGGCCTTCCCGGCAATGATGGGGGAATGGTCGGCGAGGGCCTACAGGGTGACGGTCGCTGGCCCTTCGCCCTGGTCTCGCCAAGGGCCGGCAACCCTTGCCCGATCCGGGGTTTGGCAACCCTTGCCCGATCCGGGGTTTGGCAACCCTCGTCGATCATTCCCCCACCGTCGTTGATCCTTCCTAGTGGCGGTGGAGCGACGACGGTGGAGGCAGCGTTGTTGCCCTCGCCTGCAACTTCCAACTTTTTTTTTAAAAAAAAAATCTTATTTTTAATATAACTAAAATAAATTATGTAT
>BCNH02000008.1:31739313-31771383 GCA_001662345.2 Metrosideros polymorpha var. glaberrima
CCAACTTTTTTTTAAAAAAAATTCTTATTTTTAATATAACTAAAATAAATTATGTATTAAAAATCAGAAAAGTAAAATGACGAAAATGCCCTTAAGTTAGATCATTATTTGAGACAATTTAGTCACTTTATGTTTTTATTAGAAAAAAGGTTCGCTTCATACTCTTATTTGGAATTTTTCCTCTCATTTATATTACAACTAAAATAACCTCGTGCTATCCCGTGCAGTATAGTTTTCGTATCCCAAACCGTATATAATCTCCGTATTCTTAATTTTTACTTCATATAGATCGCTCCGTATCTGACAAACGGGATACGACCGGATATTCTTTTCCCCTTCTCCAAGCGTGCGTCATCATCCCTAGCAGTCGACTTGCTTGTGTGTATATATAGTCTCCTCGTGCGCACGGCCTCCTCACTGCATCTCGTCCGCTAACCTCAATGGCGGCGACCGGTTCTGCCCTCTGAGAGACGGTCGCTCCCATCGGAGCTCGCTCGCCGCAACCGCATCTGCTCCGAGCACGAGCCTCTGAGATCGTTACCCAGAACAGAGAATCTTTCGGATCCATCAGTTTTAACCGGCAAAAGCAGTTTAAAGGACCCTGCAGGACGAGGTCGCGCCTGCGTGTCTCGCTCTGCGCAGATCTTCCTCGTCGGAATCCGCCCGTGGGTCTGGTAAACTCGCTTCCCTCTCTGTGTCTGAGCGACCCTTAATCGTATTCATGTCCAACTCAATCTTGGGTGTCTGTGGCGGAGGGTGGAGAGTTTGCTCTGGCTGCGAGATTTGTGGGCGATTTCGAAGGAATGATCTTGCTCGCGTTCTCGTGTTGAATGTTTTTTTAAACTGTTTTTGCCGGCTAAAACGGGTGGATCTAGGATTTTTTCTGGTTTGGGTGGGATCTGGAGGCTCGGATTCGAAGCCGAAGCGGTTGCGGCGAGCATCCTGATGGGTTGGCTCTTTCTCGAGGGCAGAGCTGCTCGGGCATCGAGGTTAGTCGATGGGATGCGGCGGAAGTCTCGGGGCTTGGTGTCCCGATTTCGATGCGCCGCCGACGGAGGCCTTTTAGCCTGGACGTGCGGCGCTGATTATGGCCTTGTTGTGCTCTGGTTTGGTACTAGTTCTGATCGGGTCTGTTATTTTGATCTTCCATTGCCGAGCCAAGCCAATGGAAAGATGCTCCGGTCCCGACAGAGATGATGATGAGGACGACGCCGGCGTTGTGCCGAGATAAGATTCGGAGCGAGCGGCGGCCCGACTCTTTCCAAGCTCAGTGAAGGCTTTGCTGGTGAAGATCAATTTCTGGATGTATTATTAGGTTGTTTCTTCCATCATCTTTATGGAGTTTGTAGTCAACAAACTCTAGAAATTGCTACGATGGTTGTCCTGTGTAATTCTTGTTTGCTGGAGATTTTGCTCTTTGATTTTCTTGAGGAATGAAGCAATCTTTGTTCTACTTGTTCTCTGCCCGTGGATCAAAGGCACATTGACATAATGGATAATACCAAAAATCGCATATTGGTATACTTGCATCACATTTGTGTTTTTACGTGATACATTGCGTGACCCATTAACAGATAATAGAACAAAAAAATCCAAATTGATACGTTTGTACCACATTTACCTTCAAATTAGGCTTGTCATACAGTCGAGGGGTTTTGGATTCACCCATTTTTATGAAATACAATTTTAATGATGCATATCCGATCTGAACACAATACATACCGATCCAATCCGGGTTCCATCCTCGGCAATTGTTCTTGTCGAATTGTTGCCTCTATAGAATAGGCTTGCCGAGCTGGTTGAGTGAGGGTGGCGTGAAGGCGGTGAGGTGAAGAGTTAGAATAAATAATCGCACTCGATGAAAATACGAAATCTGGTCTCAATGTGTCGTCTGCAGAATAAGCAAAATGAGCTAGCAGAGCCACCACCACTCCCATCTTCCAATCCTTTCAAAGGTAGGAAGTCGATCGAGGATTGCAAGCCGATGTGATAAAAGCAAATTTAGGCACATCATCTGAGAACCACAGCGACATATGCCATATAACCTTTGCCCTCTTGGTTCTTACAACATCCTGATGTCGATGATCCTGCTAAAGATCAATGGACCGACCATCACCTACAACGTATTTCACGAGAGGCTTAAGGCAGCACCTGAGTTTTGGAAGCTTGGTCCAAGCATAAGTGAAATTAGAGCGGCATGAGAGAGCCCAGATCGCCCTTGTCAAGCCTGTGTTAACTTGACCAGGCAAAATTCATAAGAATCCTGATCTCAGTAGAATATGCCAGAGTCAGTTAATGATAGAAGCAGTGTTCAGCGGGTCCTTCTAAGGCCGAGACCATCTTCATGCTTGGGAAGGCATGCATGCTACCATTTGACCTTTAACTCCACCTTTCCTCTTTAGGATCTCCTTTCCACAGATAAGACATACACTTCTACTGAATGTTGCAATTGACCAATTTGACGCGAAGGGTTGGTGAGGCTACCAACATCTGATTGAAGCAATTGCAGCTTGTCTGCATAGGAAAGCCTCTTGGCTGTCAGCACTTATACCTGTCTGAAGGCTTACAATCCTTTGTAGTGAGCCTCCCAGACATCAAAGGCACATCAAGGTACTTTACAGGTAACTTCCCTCTTTGAAATCCAGCAATAGTAGGAAGTCCTGAAACAAAAACCTCAGAATAACCAGCTGTGACTCTTTATATGGTTGAATTAAGACATGAGATTCTTCTAAAGTAACTAAAGACAAAGTATAAGCCTGAGAGCATCTACATTCCCTTTCAAAAACATGATTACATCATCCGCAAACAAAGGTGATTCAGCTGAAGCTTTGATCACAAGGTATGATACTTGATATCAGCAGCAGCAGCAGCAACAACTTTAAACAATCTAGATAGCATTTCCATAGCTAAGAACAAAGGGATCATGCAAAAGTGGGTCACCTAGTCTCACACCTCCCTTTCCAAGAAAAAATCCCTCAAGTGAACCATTGAAGTTTACAGAGACCCATTCAAATTAGATCAGATCCTCAGCGGCCCCCTTTCGACAGCAAATTTGATGGTGATGAGGGAGTAAATAGAGGAGAGGTAGGGAAGATACAGATATAACATTGTTTGAGTTACTCAAAGCAGGTGTGTGAAGCCAGATCAACCAAAAAGTAGGAGACCAACAATGCCGGTGACGAATGAGTTCACCTCTTCTGAGGACCACCGAGATGGGCTGCGGCGATATCGGAGATAGCAGGTGAGGGCGGCGGCGACGCCGATCAGTTGGGATCGTCACCGATCAGTTGGGATCAAAGAAGAGGGCAAGTCATGATAAGTGCAATCGAAGAGGGAGAGAGAAAAGAGGAGTGAAGATAGAAGAGGACTAACACCTATTTTCCCAATTGGGTTGAGAATTGAGAGCTCTTTGGAAATCAGTATGGCCTATATTTTAAACTTGAGATAACTCGTTTATAACTCACTTTAATAAATTTGGTTAAAGTACGAGTTTGTAAATCACCAAAATTTTAAACTGGTATAGCAATGCCAAATCCATTCTTCATAAATTGCTTATGTCCAATACCCCAAACTAATATTGTACAAAAGTATCGATTGTGATTTTCTTGTAACACGAAAAATTGTTCGAGGCAAATGTGGTACAAGTATAATTGTAACAAGTAAATTAGTTAGGGTAAACTTGGCATGAACGTATCGTTTTGACATTTTGATGTTATTAAGATTGGTATCGCAGTTGAAGACTTGAATCTTCAAGCTAGAATAGGCATGTCCAGACACAATTTCCTGAGATCAAACCCAAATCTAACCTGAGCACGACGACACTTCGAGTCCTTCATGAATTGCAAAGGCAAATCTTGACCTCATTGTATTCCCGACTTGCGGCGAGACTGCGTAATGGTTCGTGATTAGAATTTCTCGGTAGGTGGAAGACTCTCACGGTAATCTTCACAAAGACTGTCTCTCATCACCTTTTTTTCCCTTTTATCTTGAGTTAAAATGACAAAGAAAAAGCTAGATGGCCGAGCCAGGCGTGTAATCAGGTGAAGTTGAGTCGATAAAGCGCGAAGCTTGACCTCAATTGGAGTAGTAGAATGGTTCTGTTCGCACTTGATTTGATAGCAAATCATGATATTGGAATGGACTCTCGACTCGATATTCACTTGATTTTCATGTTTGTTTTTATAAACACTAAATATTTGTGAGCAAATAATAGAAATTTAATGTAAAAACGACATAAAGGGTCCCTAAACTCTGGTCCAATATGCAATGTCGTCCTTGAATTTTTAATTTATTCAATTTTGTCTTTGAACTTTAGTACAATGTTTAATGTGGTCCACATTAAATAAATTAAAAGTTTCAGGACGACATTACAGATTTGGTCAAAATTCATGGACCATATTGAACAAATTAAAAATATTCGAAAGTCATTTCGGTGCTTATCAAGCTAATTGTTTACAGAGCTCTTGATGGTTATTGGGACATAGCTTCTTCCATCTTGTTCATCACAACTTGAAAAACTCGCCTATATTGTGAAGGCAAGGATGATGCACTCATTCCTAGACACACCTTGAGAAACTCGCCTATTCGTGGAAAGCATACTGTTCATACCTAACTCTGCAATCCACGAGCTGAATTTGCGCCCCAACTCTCTTGGGACAGTCGTCGACAATTTGTTGTGCTGCACTAGTCATGCACGTGACGCAATCGTCATTCGAGATTTGTCCATTACAGGCGCCATGACCGTAGCAGGTCGGGTCCGGCCCGGACCACGGATAGACATAGTAGTAATTGTATTGGTTTTGCGCCGTGCAGGTTGATAAGCGATTGAGAACCTGGTTTAGGTTTGCCTGGAAGGGATCGTTGCTTCCATAAACTTGTACATTGCATGTCTGGTCCACAATTCCCATGTTTGGATCACCCGCCACAAATCTGGTTATGTAGAGGAGCATAATCATAGTTGCTATTGCCAAAGGACTCATGAATGTAATCATAATAACCAGGTCACACCTGAAGCGTCAACTTCGCTATACAGACACGGTGCAAGGTTCATTATATAAAGAAGTTGATGCTGCGTCGTTACTTCCGAATGCCATTGTCCTTTATTTTGGTTTCGTTGATCGACGTCATTTTTTACTTTGTTCCTTTCTTTTTGATACTCGGTGATCACTTATCACAATGGTAAACCGGCAAAAACTACTCGAGGCTTTGTTTTTTACTGTTGAGCTTGTTCAGAACCATTCGGCTAAGAGAATTTGATTCTCTTTGGCCACAAGCGATGTGGAACATAGGCATTATCCTTGACCACCCCTCTGCATTTTCTGGATTGTCGGACGTTTTTAACTCATGCTGTCTTTTGCAATGGAAAATGCCGGCTCTATGGGGCACTAAAAGTTGTTCCCTGCTGGAAGAAAGAATCCGGTGTAATTGGACCAAAAGTAACTGTCCTTGAAAGGGAAAAAAAATGTAGGACCTTCTTCCAGATTATCAGGCCATTTTTATTTCATTTAGGCCCCATTTGTGAAAATTATAATGCGATACTTTAACTTAGGTTTGTGTCCCGATTTCGATGCACCGACGGAGGCCTTTAGCGTGGACGTGCGGCGTTGATCATGGCATTGTTGTGCTCTGGTTTGGTTCTAGTTCCAGTCTGTCTGTTATTAGGTTCGTGGCCGCATGCCATCCCGTGTGTGCTCGATTGTGAATATGATCTTCCATTGCCGAGCCGATAGGAAGATGCTTTGGTCTCGACATAGATGATGACGACAGCGGCAGCCTTGCGCTGAGATGAGATTCCGAGCAGCGGCTCGACTATTTCTGGATGTATTATTCGGTTGTTTCTTCCATTATCTTTATGGCGTTTGTAGTCAACAAACTGTAGAATTTGCTACAATGGTTTGCCTGTGTAATTCTTGTTTGCGGGAGATTTTGCTCTTTGATTTTACTTGAGGCATGAAGCAAACTTCGTTCTACTTGTTCTCTTTATGCGGATCAAAGTCACATTAACATAAGGGATAATACCAAAAATCATAAATTTGTATATTTGTACCACATTTACGTTTTTAGGTAATAGATCTAGCGATCTATATTATACCACCAAAAAACATAAATTGGTACAGATGTACCGCATTCACCTTAAAATTAGGCCTGTCAAATAGTCGAATTGAGTTGGATCGATCCATTTTTATGAAATACAATTTTAACAATCTATATTCGATTTCTGGGCTCCATTCGGAATGCGCGACTGCAAAGAGTTAGAATGGAGAATGTCATTAGTAGCTCTCCAAATGAAGAAAGTATTGGCAATCCGCTCTAATATTTGCTTCACAAAATCATTCCCTCTTCGTGCTTGAAGCAACCAATTTCAAAGGCCAAGCGTTTGAGGGCCTGATGATACAGCAAAGATGCAGGACCCAAGAACAGATTTAAGAAGAGAGATCACACTCAATGAAAATACGAAATCTGGTCTGAATGTGTCGTCTGCAGAATAAGCAAAATGAGCTAGCAACAACGTATTTCACAACAGGCTTAAGGTAGCGCCTGACTTATGGAAGCTTCGTCCAAGCATAAGTGAAATCAGAGCAGCACGAGAGAGCCCAGATCGCCCTTATTAAGCCTGTGTTAACTTAACCTGGCAATTTATAAGAATCCTGATCTCAATAGAATATGCCATAGGCAGTTAATGGGAAAAGTACACTAGAAGTGCCAAAAGTTGTGTACGGAAATCATTTTAATGCCAAAAGTTGTAAAAAAACAATCACTTCAGTGCCAAGTTTGCCGGAGTTAGCCGAAAATCATACTATTAAACGCACTCTCATTCTACTTATGCTTTTAGCAAGTTTACCAAACGGTGCTTGAGGATTGGCGGCTGACGACCGACGGCCTACGAGCGTGAGAAGGAAAATGAGAAGTGAAAATAGAAAAGAATAACTTCTCCCAAGAATTGATTCTGGCCTTAGATAATCACTTCTTTATCAAACGCAATTCTCATTCTGAAGTAGAAACTGCTTCAGGAGTCATTTTTTACTAATTGCATTTCTACTCCAGAATTACTTATGGAGCAGAATTAAAAATTATGGCAGGTTATCAAACGCACCCTAAATAGAGGAGAGGTAGGGAAGATATAGAAATAACATTATTTGAGTTACTCAAAGCAAGTGGGCGAAGCAATATCAACAAAAAAGTAGGAGACCAACAATGCCGGTAACGAATAAGTTCACCTCTTTTGAGGACCACCGAGATGGGCGGCGGTGATGTCGGAGGTGGCGGATGAGGGGGGTAGGGACGCTGATCAGTTGGGATCAAAGAGGAGGGCAAGTCATGATCAGTGCAATCGAAGAGGGAGAGAGAAAAGAGGAGTGACGATAGAAGAAGACTGACACCTATTTTCCCAACTGAGTTGAGAATTGAGAGCTCTTTGGAAATCAGTATGACCTATATTCTAAACTTGAGATGACTCATAAATGACTAACTTCAATAAATTTGGTTAAAGTATGAGTTTGTAACTCATTTAGCAGCTTTACTCTAGATTAATTTTCATGTCACTAAAAAATTTAAACTAGGTATAGCAATGCCAAATCTATCCATCATAAATTGGCTATGTCCAATACCCCAAACTAATATTGTACGAAAATATTGGTTGTGATTTTCTTGTAACTCGAATAACTGTTCGAGGTAAATGTGGAACAAGTATAATTGTAACAAGTAAATTAGTTGGGGGTAAACTTGGCATGAACGTATTATTTTGACATTTTGATGTTATTTAGATTGATATCGTAGTTGAAGACTCTGATCCTCAAACTAGAAAAGGCATGTCCGGGCACAATTTCTTGAGATCAAACCCAAATCTATCTCGAGCACGGCGACACTTCAAGTCCTTCATGAATTGCAAGGGCAAATCTTGACCTCATTGTATTCCGGACTTGCGGCAAGACTACGTAATGATTCGTGATTAAGAATTTCTTGGTAAGTAGAAGACTCTGGTGGTAATCCTCACAAAGATTGTCTCTCATCACCTTTTTCTTTTCGTTTTATGTTGAGTTAAAATAACAAAGAAAAGGCTAGATGGCTGAGCCAGGTGCGTAATCGGGTGAAGTCGAGTCGATAAAGCGCGAAGCTTGACTTCGATTGGAGTAGTAGAATGCTTATGCTCGTGCTTGATTTGGATGGCAAATCACAATATTGGAATGGACTCTCGACTCGATATTCACTTGATTTTCATGTTTGTTTTTATAAACACTAAATATTTGTGAGCAAATAATAGAAATTTAATGGGAAAAACGGCATAAAGGGTCCCTAAACTCTGGTCCAAGGTGCAATGTCGTCCTTGATCATTTAATTTATTTAATTTGGTCTCTGAACTTTAGTCCAACATTTAATGTGCCACATTAAATAAATAAAAAGTTTTGGGACAACATTACAGATGTGTCAAAGTTTATGGACCACATTATATAAATTAAAAGTATTCAAAAGTCATTTCGGTGCATATCAAGCTAATTGTTTACAGAGCTCTTGATGGATATTGGGACATAGCTTCTTCCATCTTGTTCATCACAACTTGAAAAACTCGCCTATGAAGTGAAGGCAAGGATGATACACTCATTCCTAAGCACACCTTGAGAAACTCACCTATTCGTGGAAGGCATACTTTTCATACCTAACTCTACAATCCACGAGCTGAATCTGTGCCCCAATGCTCTTGGGACACTCATTGACAATTTGTTGTCCTGCACTGGTCATGCACTCGAAGCAATCATCAAGCGAGATTTGTCCATTACAGGCACCGTGGCCGTAGCAGGTCGGGTTCGACCCGCCCCACGAAAAGTTCAAGTAGAAATCGTACTGGTTTGACACAGTACCGGTCGGTAACTGATTGAGAACCTCGTGTAGGTTCGCCTGGAAGGGATCGTTGTCTCCATAAACTTGTACATTGCATCTGTTGTACACCATTCCCATGTTTGGATCACCCGCCACAAATCTGATTACATAGAGGAGCATAATCAAAGTTGCTATCGCCGAAGACCTCATGAATATAATTACAATAACTACTTCACACCTGAAACGTCGACTTTGCTATGCAGTCACGATGCAAGGTTCGTTATATAAAAGAAGTAAATGTCGTGTTGTTACTTCCGAATGCCATTGTCCTTTATTTTGGTTTGGTCGATCGACTTCAATTTTTCCTTTGTTTTTTTCTTTATGATACTTGGTGATCACTTATCACTATGCTAAACTGGCAAAAACTACCCGAGGCTTTGGTTTTTACCGTCGAGTTTATTCTGAACCATTCGGCTGGAGAATTTGATTCTCTTTGGCCACAAGTGATGTAGAACATAGGCATTATCCTTGACCACCCCTCTGCATTTTCGAGATTGTCCCGACGTTTTTAACTCTTGGTGCCTTTTGCCACAAGAGAATTTGATTCTCTTTGGCTCTATGGGGGCACTAAGTTGTTCCCTGTCGGAAGAAAAAATCCGGTGGAATTGGACCAGAAGTAACTTTCCTTGAAAGGGAAAAGAAAATGTAGGACCTTCTTCCAGATTATCAGGCCTTTTTTTTTTTTTTTTTTTTACATTTAGGCCCCAATTGTGAAAATTATAATGCGATACTTTAACTTAGGTTTGGCTTCATTATATCTGTCCATCTAGAGCTGTTTGGGGTAAGAAAACTATTGACATTTTCAGCTATCATCCATTAACTCGACCTCTTATATATATAATCAGTAAAATAAGCACATTTACTTTTTCAAGTGATATGATATGATATATATATATATTATTTTAGGGATACAGAGGGATCATAGTATTCTTCAAATACTCCATCCACTAGATTTATGACCATTGGATACATGCATGCAATGTCACCTTCCCCATCCCTCTCGCATACACGCCCAATGGCCTAGGCCCTTTGCATGGCCATATTATCCTTTGCAAGGCCCACATAGCCCTTTGCAAGGGCATTTGTGCCTTTTGCAAGGCTCCCCTTATAGGGGTGAGCGGTTCCAGGTTCCTCACAGGTTCCACCTGGAACCTACTCGTCCCTACAGGTTCCTCATTTTGTGGAACCTGGAACCTACCCGTCAGAACCTGGAACCTGGAACCTACCCTGTCACAGGTTCCAGGTTCTTACAGGTTCTTACAGGTTCTTTTTTTTTTTCATTTTTAGTTAAGCAAAAAATAAAAGTAAACGCAACTACAAAAATGAAAATTCCCCATTTGTCGTAGCAACAATCCATTAAATATGAAAACATAAGATAAAATAAATAAGAAAAAATTCAAAACACGTAACATAAAACCTAAATTATAGAACTTTAGTGCATGGATATGCCTAAATTATAAAACCTAAAATATGTTCCGTTTTTGCGCTACATTCGCCAAGTGGCAGTTACGCAACACGTTGCCCGAAATTTTACTCCATCTTTGGTTCACACTAAGACCTCCTGAACTTCACCAGGAAAACTCTCTTTATGGATCACAAGGATGTGGTACCTACCGACAATGAAAGCAAAATACAAAGGGAATGAGAATAGGTTTCAGTACAAAATGCTATCAACTTGGTAGTAGAGCAAATTCAGAAAATCAATTAATCATCTTAGAACACTATCAAGCAAACAAACCAAGCAAGAAGTACCAACTTCACAATTGCAAACACTTTGAATTCCCTTGGTTAAAACCAAACAAAAAATTGAAAAATTCACCTTGATTCCTTTAGAATCAGCATATGCTTTCAATGCATCGGGATCAACAAAACAATTGCTACCAAAGAAGATTTCTGGCTATCACCTATCATAAGCAAACACATAGGTTTTTTTTTAGTATTCAGTTCCTAACCGGTTCTCGGTTCCCGGTTCCAGTGGTTCCTAAAAAATGGAACCCGGAACCGGACCCTCTCATATTAGAACCTAGAACCGCAGTCCGATTCCGGTTCTGGTTCCCCGATTCCCGGTTTTACCCGGGAACCATGCTCACCCCTATTCCCTTAGACTTCAAAAACCTTCTAAATAGGAAAATTCATTTCAATTCCAACCCATGGTTAGTGCATTCCCCCTATATGAGTTAAGAAATTGGTTTATAACCCATTTTGATAGGTCCAGGTGGAACACTAACCGTAATCCTCACAAAGATTGTCTCTCATCACATTTGTTTTTTGCTTTTTTCTTGAGTTAAAATAACAAAGAAAAGGCTAGATAGCCGAGCCAGGTGTGTAATCGGGTGAAATCGAGTCGATAAAGCGTGAAGCTTGACCTTGATTGGAGTAGTAGAACGCTTTAGCTCACGCTTGATTTGAATAGCAAATCACGATATTGGAATGGACTCTCGACTCGGTATTCGCTTGATTTTCATGCTTGTTTTTATAACAACTAAATATTCGCGAGTAAATAACAGAAATTTGATGGGAAAACAGGACAAACAATCTCCAAAAACTTTGGTCCGAGGTATATTGTCATCCCCGACTTTTAATTCGTGCAATGTAAACTCTGAACTTTAATTCAACGTTTAATATGGTCCCAAGATTTTTAAGCATTTTCATATAAGGACTATATTAAACATTTACTAATAGTTCAGCAATTGCATTAAACAAATTAAAAGTTCTGGGACAACATCACGTATTTGGTCAAAATTTAAGGGCTATATTACATAAATTATCCGAGCTACTTGGAGGGATATTTCATTCACCGTCTAACAGCATTATCCACTTCCCTCCATTTGAGTTCCTTAGAACTTTGCATAGCGGTCGAAAATGGCGACCATTGCCTCCACATCCCCACTCATCCGTCTCTCTCCGCGATTTCAAGCCCGTTCCACATCCCGAGAGCGCGCCAACAACAGCAAGCCTCCGCGCCCTCGCCGGCGGTCGTCCGAGAAGCCAGGCCTCCGCACCCGTCACGAGCCGCCGCCCCGACCGGTCGCCACGGCGAGGTCCGGGCCCGAGGCGACCACCTACACTCGCCTCCCTCCCAGGGAGGACTTCTCGGCCGCGTCGATTGATGCCGTGAGAGAAGTGAAGCTCTCCGATTCTCGCATTGCCCTAATCGATCCTGAAATTGATAGCGTTGCGGGAGAAGAATATGATGATGATGACCTGGAAGATGGCACTGATGGGAGTTTGGGGCTTAACTATATGTCACAAGATGTGTTTGAAGGAAACTCGAGTGCTCGAATTGATGATGGTGTCGATGATGATGGTGATGATGAGGAGGAGGAGGAGGAGGAGGAAGATAGTGATTATGGAGAGTTCAAAGATGAGGAGGAAGTGTTAGGGTTTGACGGTGGAAAGATAGTTAGTGGTTACGACAGTGGTGGTAATAAAGTCACGGCAATGCTCTACACTGTTGGCGATGATGACAATGAAATTGATTGTTTTGCTGGCGAAAAATTGGGGCTTAAGGACGGCAAGCCGGTGAATTTGGCAGATTCGGAGGGTGAATTAGATGATGAGGAAGCTCAAGTGAAGGAGAAGGGGGTGCCGGCAGTGATGAGGTGCTTTGACCGAGCCAAGATATATGTGAAAGCTGGGGATGGTGGCAATGGTGTGGTTGCATTCCGCCGCGAGAAGTTCGTTCCTTTGGGGGGGCCATCAGGCGGCGATGGAGGGAGAGGAGGGAATGTTTACTTGGAAGTCGACAGCTCAATGAACTCATTGTTGCCATTTAGGAACAGTGTGCATTTCAGGGCTGGGAGAGGGAGGCATGGGCAGGGGAGCAAGATGGCTGGGGCTAAGGGTGAAGATGTTGTGGTGAAGGTCGCCCCTGGGACGGTCGTTAGAGAGGCAGGGAAAGAGGAGGTGTTATTGGAGTTGTTGAATCCAGGACAGAAGGCATTGTTGTTGCCAGGTGGTAGAGGAGGGAGAGGGAATGCTTCGTTCAAGTCGGGGATGAATAAGGTGCCTCGGATAGCTGAGAATGGTGAAGAGGGTCCAGAGATGTAAGCTTTTAACTCAGAAACTATACCATGTCCTTGGAGATTGTTGATAAATATTTGGTTTGCCATAACATGGTTTATGTGTTTTTGCCTTTTGGGCAGATTAGTAGCATTGCAGATTGATTTAGTCTTGCTACCACGATGTTTTTGATATCTGCTCAGGTTTGACATAGGATATAACTTTTGTGGACGAATAACTGTGAAACTTATTTGCATAGTCATATTTTATACAACACTATGGACAATACAGGTGCTGGCCGGGGTTGATTTTTTTTTCCTTTTGTCAGTAAAAGTTATATGTATGCTGTTACCACCTTCAGGGAGTGATAAGCAATGTTTATTCTACTTTGGGATTGAGCCAGCACATGGAATGACTATGAGATAGAACTAAGACTTGAGCCAGATTAATTGCTAGTCACCCAGAATCATAGCAATTTCAAGTTGAATTTTCAGGAGAAAAACAAGAAATTCTATGATCAAGTTTATTATTAAGGAATTGAAACAGAACATTGGTTTGCCAGCAATAACTGAACGGAGACAGAACATTGGTTTGCCAGCGATAGCTGAAAGGATTATGTCATCATAAACTGGCTCTAATGCATCATGAATTATTGAGCTTTATATTTTGGGAATATTAACTTCGGAGTAGTTTTAATCAATCTCCTCAAAAGGCTTCCTCAAGTGCATGAAACTAAGGATGGTCTTTTGGTCAGGTGGTTAGAGCTGGAGCTCAAGCTGGTTGCGGATGTTGGAATTATTGGTGTTCCTAATGCAGGAAAAAGCACCTATTTAAGTGTGATAAGTGCTGCGCAGCCGACAATAGCAAATTACCCCTTTACAACTTTACTACCTAATCTGGGTGTAGTATCATTTGACTATGATTCTACCATGGTTGTAGCAGACCTACCAGGTTTACTTGAAGGAGCGCACCGAGGTTTTGGTCTAGGTCATGAGTTTTTACGGCACACAGAGAGGTGTTCTACTCTGGTAGGCTCCCTGTTAGAACTTGTTTCTCATTGTTGTCTACACTTCAGTAAGCAGACTATAGTGCAGCTCATGCATTTGTCTGTATCTTGGGGCTTTTTATGATTTCCGACAGCGTACATTGTTTTTGTTACTAGCCATAACTTTTACAGTTTCTATCCTCCTCAATTGGGAAAATACCTAGGAAGACTGAGGATTCGCTTTGTGGTAATGCATAATATTTTATTTTGTTGCGTTTCAAGGAACTAATTCATATCCCATGAGCGGCAGAAGGTTTTAACTCGGGGGTTTTGAGTTTTCTAATTGAATGCTTCATTTCTATTCTAATTTTGACCTTTGAAGCCAAACATACCATGACCTCATTGTAGATTGTAGATAATTTTGAATCTAATGGGTGAACAACAAGTATGATTTACTGATGGATTAAACTAGCGGGTTGCCCTGTCTCCTCGTGGTGTTTCCTCAATTATTTTTGGCACAAATGACTCTCAGCTTGTTCGTGATTTGCGTTTTAGTGTGGCTAAAGTACTCGAAAAGGTGACAAGAGAGAAAGGTGAAAGCCTCATGACTAATGGCATAGGAGAGTATGTTAATCCATTACATTGACAGAGGTGGAAAGTCAACGTTTGCCCATAATTACTCACTTCTACTTTATGCTGTTGTATCTTAGTTGATGTGTTACTGATTTATTTGATCCTTAGGTACATGTGGTTGATGGATCATCAGAGCAGCCAGAGCTTGAGTTTGATGCTGTCCGACTTGAGCTGGAATTATTCAGCCCTGAACTTGCTGAAAAGCCATATATAGTTGCTTATAACAAAATGGATCTTCCAGAGGCATATGAGAGATGGCCATCATTCAAGGAAAGGCTGGAAGCTCATGGGATTCAAACTTTCTGTATGAGTGCAGTGAAAAGAGAAGGCACTTATCAAGTAATTTCTGCTGCTTATGGCATTCTACAGAAGAGTAAGGAAGCAAAGAGCAGTTTTGAAGGTCAGGCTTGTTGCCTCATGTGCTTCCCCATCTAGCTATCTCACACTTTTTCTTGGATGTCTCTTGTTAGTGTTTTCTCATTTTGTTCTCCCTGCGAAAGTTACAGAACAAGTATGCTTCTATGATCTTTTGTATTCATCTATGGACTATTGATGAGTTTATTTGCATTAGGTTGGGTGGATCCCAGCAGTCTGAACCATGTAGCTGAAAAGGTAAAAGATCAAAGAAGTGCTTCAATTAGTGAGTTTGAAATTACTCACGACAGCAGTTCGCGCACTTGGCATGTTATTGGATCTGGGTTACGACGGTTTGTTCAAATGACGAACTGGAGGTAGGATGATGATTACTCAATGGCCATTGCTAAGCAATGTCATATATTTCTCTTTCCCTTTTTGTTTTGATCATCTTATCGGTGCATGGTGTATTTTTAAGTGCTTATATTCAGATTGTGTAATGCAACTCTTAGACTAAGGAGACTAGGATTGTAAAGTTACACTGCTCGTGGCAATCTGGGATTCGCCATACAGAGGAAGGATGCAGCTCATACCATCAAAATTAGATTACTTGTCCCCTTCATCTTGGCACATGTGCTCCCCATATATGTTTGATTCGCAGACTAATTAGTTGAAGTTCATATTCTTTGTTTTGAGTAACTAATTGTCAGGAATTGCAAAGTCCCTATCAATTTATCTGGTCAGAGTCCAATCATATGTTTCGTAAGTATTTGGGGAACCTAGGAACTTTTTAGGAGTTGTAGTTATGAGAAGTCATGTTGCAAATCTTATTGTTTTTGTATTGTTTGATATCTACCTCTGAGAGCCAGATAATTTGACATATATGTTTGTGGGGATTAGATTAGTTCTACCTGTGTTGGCAGACAATCCTTTTCCTTCGCATATTGTCTTCAGATCTATTTCGTGAAATGTATTCAGTGTGATTTCTTCACTTGAGAAGTGTTGTTAATATTTTCTATAACAGGTATCTCGATTCAGAGAAAAGGTTCCAGCACGTTTTGGAGGCTTGTGGTGTTAATAAGACTCTCATGAAACTAGGTGTAAAGGAAGGGGACACAGTCATTGTTGGAGAGGTAGACTGTCTGTTAGCTTCTCTCTTATTCTCACATCTTTAACCATTTGAAGCTTGATAATGCATGGAGTATACATGAATATAGAAACATGCAGAGATAACCTTGGCCCCAGTGCGATTCAAATTGATGTTATTGAGAGTGCTTTTGCATCCTATTGCAATCTCTAGATTCTTTACGCCTATTTGCCCATCCTTCAATCCAGTGCAGACTTACTTTCATAATGACAATATGTGCCATAGTGTCCTTTCTTGCCTGGAAAGTATTACTAGTTACCAGCGCCAAATGCAGTTTTGGATATTATTGTGGCTTGGATGAAGTTAATCCCGTCAAGAAAGCGAGGAAAAACGAGGAGCCTTTCTTGTTTATTTCTTTAGCCAGTCTCATGAAGTGACTTTTCGAGCAAAGGCTCGGAAATCCCACATATCCTGTCATTTCTGTGAAGATTTTATTCTCTTCTTTATTATTGATTGAGTCACAGTAAGAGGGATTATGTTTCAAATTTTGTCAGTTGGAGATGGTGTGGCATGATTCTGCTGAGAGAACTGGTCCATCAACTATAAACAAGGGATCCACGGATTCGATTAGATGGCCTCAGTGGGAATAGCTTGCCTATCTTTGGCCATCGCAATCTATTACCTGGTAACTATGTTTGATTCATGTAGTTTATGATCTGAAGACTCTACTTTGATGCTCTATGCCTGCCATTGTCTTGCTTCCCTCATAAATGCATTTTATTACTCCACTGCAGTTGGATTACGCACACAGCTAAGCAGCTGCTCGTACCTTGTCATGAAAGTGGTAGTGGTACTCTGCCTACAAAAGAATTTGTAGAAATGAGGGTGCAGATTTACAGGTATTGTCTTGTCTGTCTTCTGGGCATTTCTCGACTACAAATTTGTCTAACAGGACTGTCATAAAATTGATGCATTGTCAACCTGAGAAGATTGATCTGATTCACTTTTTTAGCTAATGGAAAACCAGGAGTGACAACATGAAGGAGTGACTGTCTGAATCTGTGTCCGACAGGGCGCACTACTTCCTAATAGGCAGTTAACTTCTGGTTTGCTCACAAGGATTACAAATGTCGGAACTGAAGATCCATGGAAATTTATCTTAGCGCTGTATCTAACCAGACAGGCTACCGACGAAACAATCTAGTCAGAGAATATATCAAACGCAAGAGAGTAGGGTATTCTCTAGAAACCATTCCATTATCGTTGTTTGTACCCCCAATCCTCGTCATTACGAGGCAAGCACCATTACCTCCAATGTCAATGTGTTAATGACCCACCGAAGTATTATGTTCTCTTGCAATCCAAAGAAGATAATGAGGAATGTATGTTACTGAAAACGGACGGAAGAGAGCATGTGTTTCATCCTTTTGTGTTGTCAACAGAAGTGAACATGCTCTGGAAAACAATCACTTGCTGCCGAAACGTGAATCTTGCTACTGAGTGCACTCATTGGGGTGGTTGCCTGTCGAACCAACAGCCAATGACGAGGAAACTCACTGGTTAGAAGTGAACTCACATGCGATTCCACAAGGGACGCGATCCCCAAGTGTCGTGTCGGATCCTGCACGTTAGAAAAGCAAATTTGACAGATCAATGTGTCAACCTGCCCCGTCGATGGGGTGGATTCTTCTTTCCCCGATTCAATGCGTCCTCTCTTCTGAGGTTTTACTGTGCTTCATTGGGCCACCTTCGTACTTTGTTCCCTTGGGGATGTTTTGGTTTGTTACGGCGGCAAACTGCCCTTGTTACTTACGATGCTGGTTGGATTGTGTCTTACATACGTAACGACTGTTTGAAGCGAGTAATGCCCGTGTCCTAAACGAGTCAAAGATTTTCAAAGAACTAAATCCATGTGGCACATATGCTCTTGTTCGAAAGAATGATTGATTTGGATGGATAGGAACACTTCATTCTGAAAACATCATATGCCTGAATAAGTTCTTCTCTATTATGGGGATGATGGACCACTCGAGGATGGGTCTAATCCGACATGGCTCCTTCTTTGATGCTCGAAACTCTAGTTGAACTCGAAACTTCAAAGGCATTTCCTCTTCAACCAAACCCAAAAAAGCCCTTGTCCTTCGGTTTGGTTGTCATGTTGATGCTACACCTCAGCTCTCTGTGCTCGAGCTCCACGTACGTAGGGGGTAGTTAGGAGCAGCAACAAAATCCGGTGATTTGCGCCCCACCGCCATACCAAGTACACTCTCCCACCTTCTCAATCACTAGTCGTCAAATCCTACCAGTGCATCAATCAGACGCACCTCAACCGGTTTTAAATCTTTTGACTGCCCCCCTCCCTTTCGTTTTCCCACTGTTTGATCCTCCTCCTCGTATGGGGGCAAACTCGATAACCAATCCCACGGCTCGCGTCACTGACACGTCGGCCGTGCAAGTCCTCTTTCCCGGCGCCACGTCACCAGATTCTCCGACAACCGCGATCTCCAGTGGGTGTGCCGGGAGGAGGGACCGACACGTCGGCCTGCGGGGGCCCGGTTCCGGTGAGGTGAGGGGTCGATGGCGTGGCAACAGTGTCCACGTGTCACGTCAGGTTGAAAAGCGTTTGAGGGTAGTCGCACGGTCCTAGGGGGGGCTGGGGGGGTTTGGCAGGGGCGGGTTAGTTGTCGATCCCTGATTGGCCGAACCGGACAGAGTCAGCAAGAAATCAGGTCCGATGTTGGGCCTCGCCGTCCCCCCCCCCCCTCTTCTTCGACCGGAGGTACTTGGGTCATGAGATGTTCCGATGATACACAGGCAATCTAAGCTTTTGGGGAATGAATGGAGAAAGAGGTTTTTGCGAGTTTAGTGGATAATTCAATCGAGGTCAGATTCGGATGGATATATGTTGCATAGTATCCAAATAGCATTTCAATTGGCTAATGTCGTCCCGTAACTTATGCGCCTAATACGAATGAAAGTATTGACAACGTAAGAATGTTGAAGTCTCATTGTCAATTTCATCTCCTATTGTCCCGACATTTTTAAAATTTTCAATGTTGAATTGAATGAACCCTTCATAGCCATCTTTCCCCAGGAAGCTTAAATGAAGAGGCTCGAGCCAATCGAATTCTAAAAAACACGATGAACATTAAGTGGGGGAGAATAAAAAATATAAAAGGACGTGATATTATTTTTTTCATTCAGAACATTTGACACGTGTCTTGACAATTAGTGATAAGATTGATTGAATTTCAAAGTACTATCTATTCGAATTATGAAAGAAATTCATTTTCTTTTATGAAAGAGGAAGTCGGACTAATCGGGTAGATATCGAATTCATGAAACGTCACACCGATCTCACAATGGGACTCAAGGATTCGATACCTCGAAAAACGAACCTTAATCATTTGGTTTTAGCAAGTGTGTGAATTTTGCTTCTGTGGATGCTTAGGGTGAGGGGGATCACTAGACAACTTTTGGCTCCTCCTCTAAGACACCTGATGAGCTATCTAAAACGCAATGGCTTTTTCTTAAGCAAAGGAGGAGGACAAGTTGGGCGAATAGAAAAATGGGGTGACACAAGCCCGGCTTGTAGGGGGCATTGGAAGGTGGTGGCACTAGGATTTCTTGGCTTTTGGTGGAGGGACACATGTGTGCGTTTGACCAGAAAGCAAGCAGCACAGAAGTTGAGCCATGAAAAGGCTAAAAACCCCCCCAAGAAACACCCACACAAGTTCAATATTGACAAAGATCGAATCATTCAAAGCAATTCTTTTAAGAAATCTCTCTCTCTCTCTCTCTCTCTCTCTCTCGTCAAAGTCCAAGTCCAAGTCCTATGAAAAAAACAATCTTTTTCCCAGAATTCCGGGCACCCTTTAACAAGAGGAGGGAAAGAAAGGAGGAAGAAAAGAGGTTTTGTGTGCTTGGTGTTTGGAGAATGCGCTGAAAAGTTCTCAGCTTCTGACCCTTTTTGTCAAGAGAACTTGGCAGAAAGCAAGAGATGGTTGGCCCCTACCCGATGAGTTCCATACGAGGGCCACTTCCATTTCCATCGTCGAGTAAGTTGTGGAATGACTCCTTTTCGGATGGGACTTGACCAGCCTCTTGTCCCTTTAAAGGGAAAATCTCACAGCAATAACCTTCCCATCCAAGAGAAACTTCCACGTCCTCTCACTTCCAACAACTCTCGAGCATTCAGTTTGAGGTTGTCTGGTGGTGACGGTATTCGCCAACCCCGCTATTCCTATTTCAAAGTCTGAGTTACAATTACCATACTTGAAAAGTGTCTTGGAAGTACTTCGAGGAACACATATCCGTATGCTTCAACGGTGCATTCGTTGTATACATGAAACGAAAAGGTAGCCACTCCTCACAAAATTAAGTCAAGTGACGGGAAAAGGCACTAGATCCGCCATCGTTAGCAAAAATGTATACCTACAAGCATTATCTTCCTACATCCAATATGTTTATCGTAATGGATTTTTAAGAGGCTAAGCATGCATTTGCCATTTAAAGTCGCAATACCTTGAAACTGGTAAGGCAGTTTACTAAAAAGTGTTCTGAAAGTATTGCAATTGCAATGTGTTTGTCAAGTACAACGAAAGTATCTAACTATGTACATGTCCATAGAGTGACGCTTGCGTGAGGATGAGTCACGTGAGACACTCACGTGCGCGCTTTACCCAGTAATTTGCTTATAACAGTCACTTTAGCCAATCTCCAATTTTTAGGCATATATCATTTACGTATATATCGATTCTATTTTGTGCTTTAGCAAGTTGCTTTGCAAAATCGCTTTAGCGTCTCTCTATTAATGCTTAGAATTAAGAATTATGACGAATTTTTGAAAGAGTTTAATAATGCGAAGAAACCCATCATTATATAAAATAATATAAAGTGAAAAGAAAGTATATTTTTATAGAGTTCAATACATGACTGCTATATTTGGAGTCCCAAATTTCATGAGAGCATTCGATGTCATCGGGTCCACTTCAGTTTATGCTAGTCATGTCCCACTTCCCAAATCGAAATTTTTAGTGGAGGAGTCAAAGGTCATAGATTCTAGTTCATGTCGTGCATACAAAAATAATATAACTTGATTAAATTTGAATAATGCACAGTGCATCTTGCGACCCTCTCTCAAAAACAAGATTAGAGCGCCATGTGGTGCATATTATATTTTAGTGACTCCATTCATTTCACTGACAACATGTATGATTTGATTGCTTGTGTAAACAATTAACTACAGTGGCTTTTTTTTAACAAATTATTATACTTATGCTAAAACTATTTTCTCGAATGACTTTTTCGTGCGTAATTAATACTTTAAAAATGATATTTTCACGTAATTAGTGTGCTTAACAGCGTCATTAATGTACGCGTTTACATGACTTATTTAATCAATATTGCTTTAATCATTTAATCACGGTAATGCACAGCCACTGATGATGGTACGTAGGGCAGACATCTGATGTGTTTGCAAGAAACGACAAGAGACCCAATTAAAACCCTAAGAATTATGACTATAGTTTATGTAATTCCCAATGCCATTTACGTACGTAAAAGATTAAATAAAGAGGGATGAAATCATGCTTTTTCCTGTTGGAACTTTCAATTTAAAAAGGGTTTTGAGTGCCCCACTAATTGCCTTTTGTTTGGGCAGTTTAATCCACATTCGCTTAAAAAAAAGATTATTTTCTTAAGCTTTGATTGCTCTTTTTGACTATAGCCTTTTTCTGCTTCTTTTATTATGATCAAGTTCAAATAAGCTGACCCCTCTCTTTTGATTATATATATTTTTTTAAAAACCAAAAATTCATGACAATCAAAAGCATCAGTTTAGGGAAATGTAATGGGGATAGAATTTTCTCCCACCTACCATCTGTCCTTGAGAGGTGAGAACAATCATCATCATTTTTTCTAACATTCATTTTCTTTCTCCTTCTATTTAGAAAAATGCAAAAAAATAACAATAATTATCAAGTTAAAGTAGCGTAAGAATATCCAACCTAAAAACTTGAGCTCAAAAGTGAAGAAAAATCATGTGTACATGAGAAAAACATATAAATCTCATACACAAGCGATGTGAAATATTTTAATAAGTAGCAATTCCAAAAGACCCAAATATTTTCTCTTGAGCATTATTTTTTATGGAACTTAATTAAAGATGTCATTACAATTATTTAGTGAGGGAAATAATCAAGGATACGCAAGATAATGTTTCGCCGAAAAGGTTATATAAGGGCGCATGTAAAACCCTAGTGGGGTCCACATGGGACCACTAATTTCAATGGAGCATATTTAGTTTAGTACATATATGTATTCATGTAACAATTTTCATATATGAATAGTTTCGATATGCTTCGATTGCCATTGGAGCGTTAAGAAGGTTTACTCGAAAAAGGTTCAAATTTTCTCCTCTCTTTAGGGCTAGAAAATGTCCTTTTGCATAGAATTTTTAGGTAGGACCAGACTAAACAAAAGACTTTTGCTAAGCTTTCTCACACATTCTTGAAAGTTGCTAAAGATTTACCTTCCCATGACAACATGTTAAGCACGGAATAAAGAAAAAAATCAGCACATTAAACAACTACTTATTTTCGTTTATGGTGAAATATTCATGGATAAATTCCATAAGAAAACAAATGAAACAGCACCAGAGCTTTGACTTCTTGGACCCCTCTTTGAAAGGAACTTGTTTTGTTTTGTAATTGATGTGGGGCTTGTTTCCAATTTCAATGATACAGGACAAGAGGAGGTCCAGAAAAGAAGTTTCTTATATCATAGAAAAATGTAAATACACTTTGTTCTAATTGGAGATTATCTCAACTGCTCCCTTTGAAAAGTATGAAGCGAACAAAGATGTCATAAGGGGTGATGGAGGAAAGTTATGTGCATGAAACGCGGATTTTACATGTGCAACATGATGAGATAATTACTAAATATGATGCGTCGAATTTCAAATTTTTTATACTCTCAAGAAGTATGTGGACAAAAAATTTGTGTCATGTTTCAATTTTCCTCTTCTGGCTTTATCTACCCAAGATTCATCTTGAATATGTGTACATTGACTTTTTATTAACCAGCTCCTTTCAATCTTCTAGCTGTTGTCTTATCTAATCTTCAAATGATTATTCATATGAGAGAGAGAGACAGAGAGAGAGAGAATGTTTTACTGAATATACAATAATGCAGCCAGTGTAGAGTTCAACAATTGAATTAACAAATGGGTTTATTCTGTTTAAGTATATGACACATGCATCGCCTAAGTGCACTTATTAAATATACCTAATAAATAAATATTCATTTTTCAATATATTTTTTTCATATGTCACGAGAAAAGACGATGAATTGTGAAATTTTCTTATAGTGCATAAAAATCCTAAAGTGCATTACCAAGTTTTAGATGATTATCCTCACGTAGACCAATGTGAGAGGTTCTGACCCCAGTCGTGCTTAACCTAAAAGGCACGGACTGAGAAATATTAAGGGAATTCTAAATTCTGCCCATATGTTTAATCCAAGTTATGATAATTCAATGCCAAGGATTTGATTGAAGAAAGTGGAAGAAAAGAAAGATCTTAAAGTAGGTGGAAAAGGGAAGTGATGGTCTTCCAACAAATGACAGCTTCACGTCCTTTTCTTCAATCTAAAAAAGATAAAAGAAGGAAAAAAAAAATCACGAAATCAGCTCAATCGCATGTCAAGAAACAATGAGATTCACATTAGATTCCATCAGAGAACACAAGTTTTCTTTCATTTTGATTTATTGCGATTGAATTTATCCGCTATGTAATTCATGAAACAAATTTACCAAATATTTTGGGGTTAATATCACGAAAAACCTTAAATTAGTACATGTGTAACAAATTTACCTCAAATTAATTTTTTTACCACGAAAAATCACAAACTGGTATACATGTAACAAATTTATCCCAAACTAATTTTTCGACCACGAAAAACCCTAAATTAAGATAAAATGGTACATCTGTGACAAAATTTACTCTATGTTTGAAAAATCCTAAATTAGCACACTTGAGACAAACGGAGAATAAAATCTCAAACTAGTACATCCAATTAATTATTACGTGTCATCAAATTCAATAATTTAATGGTAAAATTTGACGGAAACTAACGGAGAGTAAATTTGTCATAAATGCACTAGTTCGAAGTAAATTTTTTATAGATGTACTAGTTTTGGGTTTTTCGTAGTCAAAAAAATAGTTTATGTAAATTTATCGTAAATGTACCAATTTAAGATTTTTCTTGATATTAACTCAATATTTTTCTCAAAGAAAATATATTAATAGGAGGTAACACATCCACCTCCTTATAAAATGCTCTCGGTGCAACTCCTCCACTCCATGCTCTTATCAGACTTCAAAACCTCATCTGTACATTCCTCCGGTGCATCCCTCTCTCTCCCTCTCTCCGTACTATTTCGTTCATTCCGTAGTCAAAGCTCCAGAAGACACCGATCAAGATCCTGCAAGCTCTTCATCCATGTCCACTTCCAAGGCCTCAGACACACACTCAAAAGGCCTTGAGCCAGGCTATGCTCAACTGGGCTTCTGCATCCTCCAGAGGAACACCGCCCCGCCGCAGCCCGGGGAGAGGCGGGGCCGCCGGAAGCAGGCCGAGCCAGGGCGGTTCCTCGGGGTGAGGCGGCGGCCGTGGGGACGGTACGCGGCTGAGATCCGGGACCCCGCCACCAAGGAGAGGCACTGGCTTGGCACCTTTGACACAGCCCAAGAGGCAGCCCTGGCCTATGACAGGGCTGCTCTCTCCATGAAAGGCACACAAGCAAGGACCAATTTCATATACTCCGATCACCATCACCATATCCAAAACCCTAATGGCTTTCGCTCTCTTCTCAGCCCCTTTGAGGTCCAAGCACTTCTAACACCTTCCTCACACTTCTTCACCACCGCCGCCGCCAATAATAGTCAACCAAAGAACGGACCCACCAATCACAGCAATCCACCTCAGCCCACCAGCACTTACAAGACTACAGTCATGACAAACCAATCCTATGAGGAAACTTGTCCTGAGACTAACTCATGTGATGACTCTGATGCAAATCAAGACAGCAACTATAGCAACTTCTTCCACTTTGGTGATGAAGATTACTCAAACTCCGGCTACTTGAACTGCATTGTCCCTGACAACTGCTTGAGACCTCCTGCTAGTGCTGACGAACCTCCCAATGCAAAGCCTAATACTATCAGAAACTACTCTAGCGCTTCGAATTTCATGGTAGATTTTGAGGATGATGATTTTTCACATCCACAAGACGTCATCACTAACTCAGGAGGTGATATATTCGGTGCCAGTGAGCTTTGGGGTAGTGATCAAATGGCATGGGGGATCGACTCAGGCGAGCTTGCCTCCGTGATCAGCAGCCCATCGATGCCGGCAAAGACCGAAGAGGGGTGTGTGGGAAGTTTGCGCACCGCGGCTGAGAATAGTAGTTACAGCTTCTTGCCTCAAGCTGCTCCTAGTTATTACGGGGAAGCATCAGTCCAATATGGAGGATACTCTCTCTATTGATATAGGTGCAATGCAACTGCGTCATTTGAAGAGCTGTGTGTGTGTGCTTTGAGGCTGATCGTATTATTACATCGCATGAAATCTCATTTGATTTTTCTTTTTAGGATCTTCGGTAGTAGCGCGTGTAATTTGCATCATCGTCAAGCTTTAATATAATCCATGCTTGATGGAAGAAGATATGGCAATGTTGTCTATTTTGATGCAGTGCTTGTGCTCATTAGTTCATCTATTGTGTATTGTTTTTTTAGAAAATCTCCACCAGCCCCCACATTTGATGTATAACATGGTTGGCTGGTGTTTGTTTCTTGCACGTAACTTGCTAGGGTTTAAGGAGGATCTTTGCATGGAAGGATTATACATAAGTCTTTCTTTTCGGCTGCTTAACATTGAGGTGACATCTTTTCTTCAAAGTACAATAAAACGAGAAAAATTTTCAAAGGGTTTGAAATGTTGTATGAACTCAACGTGCGCAATTTCATTTTGCTTCATGCAAACAATAAACTTTTGATTTTATGTGGTTTTGATTTAGCAGCGCCTTTGATGCTTTCATCTAAATTCCAAAATGGGTAAGGAAAGAAAAGGAAATTAAAAATTGGGAAAAAAAAAAAAACATGCTTGAATTTTTACTGAAAGACCAAAAACTTACCTTTACTTTTAAATATATATCGTGGCTCCTTGAATTTTAGCTCTATGTTCCACTTTACATTGTGCATCGATTTTTACTCTCTTTATTTCGGAAAATGCCACTTTCACTGGAATAGGGGGATGCAGCATTCGACAACAGTGGAGACAAAGGTGGAGGATGGCGCCACGGCAAAGGCTGGAGAGGATGGAGGACGGTGTGGCTGACAGTGACGAGTGGAGAGATTAGGGTTCTTGAGGAACTTGAGAGAAAGGGAGTTAAAATTCGATCTTTTCATGATGGGCTACCGTTGAGAGCCGTGAAAATGCATTTAAAGAAAAAGTAGAGATATGAAAGCAAGACATATATTTGGTATTTTTCCTTAAAGAATTTGACTTTTTGCATATTGATTTAATTCCTAAAATACCATATCTGATGTCGATACTAGAGGATAAATTGATTGATTTAGGCTTTCTTGGTAGTAAAAGAAGGATTTTTCTGCAAAAAAGGGAAAATTATAAGCTACTGATTCTTCTTAATATGTGATAGTTTGGTAGACATATAATCAATCACATCAAGAATTAACCAACTAAGATGACTATTGAGAGATTTCACCTGCTTCAAGCGAGAGAGAGAGAGCAATTAGGTAAGATATGTATACTTATGTCTCATTTACATATGATTTTATGTATCTGAAAGGTGTGGAACTCAACCGGTGACGATCCTCTTTTGGTTAAAACTCCAGTGGTGACAACGACAGTTTTTATGCCTCTCTCCTCCTAGTTGGATCTACACGCATCTCTTTCTTTCTGAGAGATCGTCACGCTTGTTATTCCTCCTCGCAAAAAGGCCGAAAGGTCGATCGCATGTCTCTAAAACTCACACAGAAAGCAAGAGAATCTATCCACTCGCCAAGAGCACCTGCTACTTTCAAGTAATTGCGACATTCCGCTCGGGATTACCCGTGCTTAGCCAATGCTCACGATAGCAGCCATGGTATGGACAAAGACATTAATATTCTCCGCGTATCACGGATGCAAACAAGTTCATTTCTGCTGCGACCGAATTCCCACCGAATGTCAGTTATTTTACCACTGGAAATGTGATTGAACATGACATATAATATAAGTGTGAGGAAGGGAGAATAATATCTCCCTTATGAGTTCTGTATCTGCAGAATAGGAAACCTTCTGGCCACAAGGTTGTCCTTAACTTACAGAAACAACCATAGACCAAAATACAAAAGGAAATGCATCCCGGGAGCTTACGCAAAGCAAAGTCATCACAAAGCTTGATTGTATTCCTCGTATGCGTATATCGTAAATAGTATAAAGGATCAAGTCTATCCTCATTGGCACAAAACCAAAAAATAACATCTTCTCTACAGAAATTTGCATTGCAGCAACGCCCTCAGTTCACAGATGCACACGGGCTGAACAGAGAAAACCAGAATGATCGAGTGTATCTCGAGTTTCACTTTGAAGCTTGTTGCCTCAGTGGAAAGGCTTATAGGCAAACACTCAATTCCCATGATGACTGCCTAAGGACCGGAATTTCCCATTTCGGGAAAGAATCGGACTATAAATAACAAGCTCATGTAGAATCGTGCCAGGTATGCTATATTGACTGCGGAAACTTTTCGCAGTTATTTGCAAGGGAAGGTGGATGACTAGATGGGTTTTACTTTATCTTTGAAGATTGGCCATGTCTTATTCAAAACCTAGACTACGGTATGGCCCTATAATTAAAGAGCAGAGAGATGACCTAAGAGCTACAAAGAAATAATGTCACCTATCTGATGAATTGCTCATAAGATAATTGTGACGGTTCTCACTTCGTGGAAGGTCGATCTAATAGAGGAGCCAGAGAAGTCCTGCTACATTCTTTTAGCCAGTGCTATGACCCTCTTTGTTGTTGCAGCTAGCTGGATTGGCGGAACTCAGATCGGGCATTTGGGAAGGTGCAGGCCCGCTACTTGGACGTGCTGACCCAACCGATGTAACTGACATGCTCGTTGTCGAGGATGATCTTGTGGGCAGAGAATCTTCAGTGGGTCCGGAGATGATTTCTGCCCTAAACTCAGGAGATGAGTATGACGGAACGTGCATTCCATAGGAAAACCCAGCAGGGAAGGGAGTGATGGGCATGTCTCCGAGAGAAGACACAGATGGACTGTAGTTGAGGGTTCCAAACGAGTGATCGAATTTGCATACAGGACCAAATTTGCATTCTCCACGTGCAAAGTGCATGCAAGGAGGTGCGCCCTGCAAAAGAAACAGCTACATAAGTCCAGGATCGGAAGCAAATTGTAGATAAGTAACTTTTAGAGCCATAAGCACAATGACAAGTACTAGCAGTGACGTGAACAAAATGGCAAATACATGAGAAGCAAAAGAAAATTGGCAGAAAAAAGAAGAATAATCTCAAATAGCCATGGCCTGCAGGTTATTCCACAATTAGCAACCTCGGTGGAAAAACCCAGATAAACCATAACAATCAGGATCTTCCCGCAAATAAGAAAGACTGACACTTCGATGTGTTTTAATTGTCACATCCTTTCAATTAATCCGTACAAAAATCTATAAAGCTAGCAAAGGAAACATTTGAAATAGTAGTCATGGTTTATTGTGACCATACTACCTAATTATATGCTATCAAAATACGAGTACCCATCCCAGTTCCTAAATAAAAGCAACAAGAAATTTTGGACTACGATTACCAAAGCCCTCGGAATATTGGTCACATAAAGTAAGCTACAGCATCTGCTTCATTGCAACTGCAGCTGAACCAGTGACTTTGAAATGGAAGATCATCAAACAGTTCAAACCTTTCAAATGTTTGTTGCTTAAGAAGCACAAATTAGATAATTTGAAAAGGTGAAGAACCCTTTTTATATTTTTTGGTATCATTAGCACCTTCAAGGGCACTTGACAAATGCATTAGGAGAATACATGAAACAGAAAAAAGTAGCAAATCAATTAAATATTTCTTGCAGCAAGCATCCCCCGTACTCAATCTCATGAAACATGAGAACATGTAACTTGTCATATATAATTTACTTCAAGTTATCCATGTGCTACAAAGAATGAAAATATGGCAAGTTGTCCGCAAGTGTACAGTGGAAACAATTACATCATATTAGCTCCATAGGCATCTGTACTTCGATGAACAGTTCAAACAGTTTCAAAAGGCTAAAAGAGTCGACCAGGGTGAAGTACATGATCCAAAACTACCCATCTTTATCTGAAGGATAATTCATTTTGACATATCATTTGATGGTTGAGCATACCTCTTAATAAGTCAATGGACGAATATTTCATAATTGAATATCCAACAGAATCCACAGGAACAAGAAAGGATTTAAAGCTACGCTTAAACGGACAGTAAATGGTTATACAGAATGTATCTGTAGGTACTAGGAAGACCATTATATCCATCTTATTCCCTAAGATTTATTAGGCTAGAGCTCAAAGCATCCAGCATATTAAGTTACAGATCCAACTAGAACTGGTTGACCAACCCTGAGGCCAGGCCAAAAGAAATTTGTGCAACAGGACTTCCTCTTTCAGACTTGCACATATGTTTTCTTTTGCCCCCCTCTCCTTTTTGTATAACTAACTTGTCAAATTTGTATGCACAAATTGAATGCCAACAATTCCTCTTTCAGAGAGACACTTAATGAACCATCCAAAAGATTTAATTCACCATAAGCCGCAACTATTCTCAATCTTGAATATAACTATGTCCATACTTCACATAGAAATCTCAGCTAAGACAGAAAAGCAGGAATGAGATTCTTACTGGACGAATTGGCAGACCAGTGTGGCTAAGAACAATATTTACATTCAATGCGTCCGGTGGATGATGATATTTACATGAGGATCCATATTTACAGTCCCCTGTTTTCATGTAATGCTGACATTCAGGTTGCCCGGGTCTTTCTGGATATGATTGCTCCCTCCGGCCATTGATTGAAGGGCCAAGAGACGAAGGTGAAGGTTGATACGGCCATGAAAAAGCCGGTGCAGAAGGAGACAACTGTGTTACCCCATAAACAGAACTTGATCCTGAACCAGCTTGAGGACTGGAAGAGGCTAATGGACTCATAGGTGCCTGAGCAAGCGAGATAACTGATTAAAATGTGCTTAGTTCTCAACACAAGTGAAAGAAAAATGGAATTTAGCAACCAACCTGATAAGGACTCCAGCTTGGAAATGGAACCATACTTGGAGAAACCAGCAAAGGACCATAAGGACCTTGTACATATGAGGGAACCAAAGGAGGCCTGGCCATGACTACCCCATACTGCTGCGATGAAGGAACAGATGGTGATTGCACTGCTGGGTACGATGAAGGCGCAGCTACAGGGATAGGTGCTGGTGCAACTTGAAGTGGCGGTGATGGCGCATGAATGTTTACGCCCACTGGTTGTGGATGATGAAATTTACACGTAGCACCGAACTTGCATTGTCCCGTTTTCACATAGTAGGAACACTCTTTTTCACCCTGTCATACAATCATGGATGCGGTTCAGCGAGCATGAGAGTAAATCCAGCTCAGATGAGAACTAGGATCTTAAGCTGCATTCAAATACAAACCGGACGAAAGGGGTAACCATAGTAATTTAGCGGTGCAGGACTACTGGAACCAGCACCATGCCTAGGATGGTGGTACTTACAGGACGCACCGAACTTGCACGTACCCGTCCTCATGTAGAACTGCAAAAAAAAAATATAATCTATGTCAGACATGAGAAGAAGAAAGGCTGATGGAACAAGACCTAGAGATATCTTTCAACATTCATAAACGCATGAGCTGAAAGAGTTTCAACAATGTTCCTCGACCATAATGAAAACTAAGTTGTGCAACATTAAACAAGTGAAATGATCGTGTATGACTACCTGGCAGATCGGCTGGCCTGCTCGTTCTGGGTACTCTGCTCCACCAGCTCTTGTCGCTCCTACAACCTGCGCAGCATTCAACATCCACATTTCAATAGTAATAATCACCAAACCTATAGGGGTCATCACCTCTGTTCCAAACCACATAGATCTTCCATGCTTTGATCAATTTCAAATCCATCCCCATTAAAATCAAACTTAGTAAGTTTGACAACAATGGACAATCCCACCTTACCAATTCTAGTAATAATCCAAAATTGCCAACAAATATAATTGCAGCACCACCATAACAAAAACTACAAGATCGCCCCCAAAGTGGCTTCACAAAGCCAAGTAATCACATCAAAAAGCCGAAAATAAACCCCGCAAGACAATAAATGGCAACAAAAACCAATTCCAACAGAGTTACCGCGCTCCGATCACGATCACGGGGATGATTGAACCGACACCTCGCGCCGTACCCGCAATAACCAGTCCTGAGGTAGTAGATACAATCGGCTTCATCGGGCCGCTCCGGGTAAGCCGGGTCCGATTCGCCGCCGCCCCCCAATCCCAACTGCCACATGGGCTCTGCATTTTTGGTGCAATCAAGGATCAAACCCCATTTCGTCCCTCTCAACGCAACTCACACCCGATCACCAAAAAAAAATCCAAACTTTTCTCTCTCACCCTCCGAAACCCAAAATGCAGAGCGGAGACGGAACTCACCTTCGAGGCCCGTCTCGGCCCCCGAGTCGTCGGGCCACTCCGGCGAAGGATCCGACCGCGAGCCCTCATGGGCCCCACCGTACCCATCCATTGTACGGACGAAGGACGATCTTCAAGAAACCAGACCCAGCAGAGAGAGAGAGAGAGAGAGAGAGAGAGAGAGAGCGAGGGGCAGAAGGGAATAAATACACACTAAATGGCGCAAGTGCGTCTCAGTTGGTGCAAGAAATGGGTTCCGATCAAATGGGTAGGCTTTAAATTCCTCCCCCTTTCTCTCTCCAAGAAATTACTGCTTTTCACACGCAGACACACACACGCACACAGACCCAGAGAGAGAGAGAGAGAGAGAGAGGGG
>BCNH02000008.1:31773952-31798092 GCA_001662345.2 Metrosideros polymorpha var. glaberrima
GTTCACCATAATCGAATCGTGCATTAATCTATGGAGGAAAATTATATTCGTTAATTCCCAACCACGTCAACAAGGATTGAGCCAAAGGCTCGATTGTGGAGCCATCAACAAAGATCGATACGCGCCGAGACCATCCGAACATCAGTAGATTGGAGAGCGCCTGAAATCGCTCGGCGACTCCACGCTCGAGCGCAGAGTACGCAAATGAGGCTTGGGTGGAGCCATGGATGTGCGCGAATTTAAACGTGAGGAAATGGAAATTTGCATTGGAAGTGAAGGTGTGGGAATTGGAAGTGCAAGGGAAGAAAAGTAGAATGGAAACAAAAGATGAAAGACTCTTGGAGAGTTGAGGATGATCGCTCGACCATCGCGGGTCTCCATCTCGTCCTCCGATCCCGTCGTTGGTCGAATTCGGCTTAAGCCCGAGTTCGTTTCCTGTGCGATTTTTGGCCGGGCGTTCGATTGATAATGGGCCGTGATTTCAGCCCCAAAGAGTAGCAAAGATAACAACATCTATTCAAGCAACAAATAGAAGTTGAATATCATCTTAAAAAAGTCCTGAATCTATCGTAGGCGATGATCAATTCAGTCATAAACTTTTCAAATTGGTCAATTTAGTCTTAAATATTTTGACAATTTTCCCGTGTAGTCCTTCTGGACAATTCTAATTGGGAAATTGCTGAATGGACGGCCGACGTTCTTGTCAGTGAATTTTGGCCAAAATTAGTCGAAAATACTACATTAACAAATTTTCAAAAGGTTTATAACTAAATTGATCAAATTAAAAAATTTAAGACTGAATTGACCGTTATCCAATAGGTTTAAGACTTTTTAGACAATTATTCCAAAAAAATAAGCGCCGAAGTTAAAATCCGCGCCATTTATTACTATGCAAACATACATATTTTTATTTTCTTTTGTTTAAGGGATGAGGCTAAGTTAGTCCTGATGCACACTACTCCGGGTCGTCATAACCTGCGATAACAAGTCACCTTCCTTTCTAAACAATTAATCTTAAAAAATGTCTTGTAAAAAAAAATCATAAAAAATGAAGTGTTTTCCCCGAGTAAGTGGAAACAATTATCATTTACATATCCCCATAAAAGATTATGAGTTTAACATACGCAGATAACTTCAAACATTTTTTGACATATTACATTAGCAATTTGATATGTTTTAGCAACACATACTAAATGTAAAAAAAAAAACTAAAATTCCAAACGAAGCACAACATGAGTGCATGTAAAAAGTATTAAAGATAAAAATATAAAGAAATACTTATTACGCCTGGTGAACTGTAAAAAAGAATTAACTTAAAAATCATCTTTTACATTCCCAAAATTTGTTTTTTGAGAAGTTGGAAATTCTTGAAAGTGTTATTTAATTGTCGATGGTTTAGGTTGAACAAAAGACCATCAATGATGGGGAATAAACCTAATGGCAACCGCTTATTCAAGTCGAAGAGGAGGAGATCTAACGGTACATTTCCTTTCTAAGTAATTCTAACGTTTATGTATGGGGTCTAGCTCCATCCACTATTATTAAATATAAATGACTAAGAGTATAACATTCTCAAATGTAAATTAGGACTTATACATAGTATGGAGGTAGTGGAATTATCATTTTTCGTATAAGTGGTCTTAAAATCAAGATACCCATGCATGCATGCAATCACTTTATTTAGAGAAGAGTGTCAAAAAAAAGTCTTAAACCTATTGTATCAGCACTAGTTCAGTCTTAAACCTTTCAATTGAATCAATTTAGTCATAAACCTTTTCACATTGATACTAACTGAGTTCATCTGGCTAATTTAGGTTAGAAATTGCTGACGTGGACGACGGTCATTCTATGTGGCACGATTGGCACTAGCGTGAACATTTTTAATAATTTTTTTTCTTTCTTTTTCTTCCATGGCCGGTGAGGCTGCCCCTTAGGTTGATCCTCGCGAAGGCCAGGGCGACCTAGCCAATTATGCCACATAGGACGCTTGGCGTCCACATCAACAATTGCCTGCATAAAATTGGTCGGATAGACTCAATTGATACAAATATGAAAATGTTTATGACTGAATTTGACTCAATTGATACCAATATGACTTTTTTGGTACGTTTCCCCTTTATTTCAATATGCCACTTGTGTTAAGTAAAGTTACATTGTCCTTGTTGCTCGATTAGCAAGCTTGCTTATTGCAATAAGGATAACTAACACAAATAGTTCATAAATTTTGGCTTAATGTGCAATGTCGTGCTTAGACTATTAATTCGTTTAATGTGATCCTTAAATTATTCGTAAATATTCAATTTAGTCCCTACACTTTTAATTCGTTCAATCTAGCCCCTAAACTTTCCATAAAAAAAAAAATCAAAAGTCTTCATAATTACTCTATTGCCTAGATTTTAAAATATCTTTTTCATTTAACTTATTTCCTTAATAAATAAATAAAAATATAGCTATTTGTTGATACCTAGATTTTGGCCAAATCATTTGGGATTTTATTGCATAAAAGTTAGGGACAAGCTGTGGCCCCTAAAACAAAAATATCGATTAACGTGTATACAAGTTAATAAAATTTCAAAACAAAAATATTAATTAATGCGTATATAGGTTAATAACATTCAACATTCATTGCATTTTAATCGAACTGGTAGCAAATGGACTTAAATGAAAGATTACTGAGCTCAAGGGAGCATGAAATTTTGGTCAAGCCCATTGAAGACTATGATGGCCGAAAATTGAAGAAATAAGTGCCAAGTTGGAATATATTGATTAATTAAAGATAAACTCGGAGAGCAAGGTTAATTTGATATCATCACAATTTAAAAAGTGGTGAGGGATTTTTATTGTTGAAGATAAAATGTGCCAAGTTCCAGCCGTTGTTGTGCCTCGCTCAACCGGACTAATTTATCCGGCGCGTCCCTACTTCCTATCACCGCCATCGCATTCAGCCCGAACACCACCAGCAGCTGCGCCGGTCATCGGAGAATCCTTCGAGCATCCCCGATGAAGTCCATCCTCTTCTCGTTTACCTGTCGCAGGTGATGATCGCACACCATCCTTGCTGCGACGAATCTGCGGGCACCGGGTCAAACCAGTGAGCGTCTGATCCCCGCGCCGACGACAACCAGGAGCAACGAGAAGAGATATACAGAGAAGATTTTCCGGTGATAGCCCGCAAACACTGCTCCACAATTTTCCAGCGAAAGTGTCCCAACGCGCCCAGGCCAGGTGACGCACCAGACCAGCGAACTTCCAGGCGACAATTCTTATAGTTTTATTGATGTGGAGATCATAAGTTTAAATATACTCCGATAGAACTATAGCAATTACATATAAAGACAAAAAAAAAGGTAAAAAGGGCAATAATTAATAACACATTTTATAAAAATTTAAAATCTGGACAACAATATAATTACGAAAACTCATGAATAATATCCAAGGATTGATTTGACTTTGTTATAGGAAGTCATATAGAAATTTAAAGATGACGTTATATGTTTAACCTAAGAATTCATGGACTATTTTTTATCTTATTTTTTCAAGGGAAAATTTCAATTAAAAACATGAAATACTATTATTTTTTTAAATAAAGATTTGAAATATCCTCATTCTTTTAAAGAAATGCCTGCCCAATGTTATTTTTGTCATTTCCCTTTTTTTTCCCATCTTTTTTTTTTGGCCGATGAGGTCCAAACAAAGAAAAAAAAAGAAAAAAAGAAAAAGACAAAAAAACCAATGACGGTTCTTATAAAGATATTTCAGGCTTTTATTTAAAATAAAATTCGCTTTATATTTTTATTTTAAAAAATAAGATATTTCGTATCCTTAATTGAAATTTGCCCTTTTCCCTTTCACTCGCTCGAGGCATGAGCTTAACCTACAAAATGGACGACGCATGACAGGAGGACGAGGAGCATCTATGTCGGTTCCTCAACAGTCGATATTCAACGCCGTCCTCGTGCCTGTCCTCGCCGTCCGTCGCCGGATTCAAACCCCATGCTCCGTCTCGCTCGCAGAGCCCTCCTTCGACTCGGGGCTTCTTCGGTTCCTCCTCCACAACAAGCTCAAGCTCTCCCCCTGCTCAGACCCATCTCGAGTTCCTCGAAGAAGGCGCACTCGTTCACGGTCTCTTACCTCATCAACTCTTGCGGGCTCTCTCCAGAATCCGCTCTCTCCGCCTCCAAGATCGTACAATTCGCGAAACCTTCAAGGCCAGATTCGGTCCTCGACGTCCTCAGGAACCGAGGTTTGTCTCCGACTCAAATCTCGTGCGTCGTTAGGAGATGCCCCAGGATGCTTATCTTGAGCCCAGATAATCTCTTACCAAAGCTCGAATTTTTATGCTCTAGAGGCATTTCGGGTCAAGAACTGGTCAAGCTCGTAGTTGCAGTTCCGGCGGTTCTGACCAGGAGCTTAGCCAATCATTTGATACCCACTTTTGAATACATAAGCGACTTGCTTCAATCCGATGCTAAGGCCATAAAATCCATCTTGAGGAATCCGAGGGTTCTGAATAATGATCCTAAAATGCTGCTTGCTCCTAGCATTGCGATTCTGAGGGATTGTGGAGTGCCCGAAGCGAAGATTAGGTGGTTAGTCATGTCCAGGCCGGGCGCCTTCTTCTTAAGGTCGGACGTGCGATTCGCCGAAGAGGTGAGTCGGGTGAAGGCGATGGGTTTCGATCCTTTGAGGACGAATTTCGTTCTGGCTTTGCGAGTAATCAGGGGAATGAACGAGTCGACATGGAGGAGGAAGGTCGATGCTTTTGGCAAGTGGGGTTGGTCCGAGGAGGACGTTGCCTTGGCTTTTAGGAGGGATCCGTGCTGTATGTCGATGTCGGAGAGTAAAATAGCAGGGGTGATGGACATCTTCGTGAACGAGATGGGGCTTGACCCTTTATATATGGTGCTGCATCCGGCAATGATGAAGCTGAGCTTGGAGAAGCGAATCGTTCCTCGGTGTTTGGTGTTTGGTGTTCTGCTGTCCAAAGGTTTGATCAGGACGACACGTAGCTTGAGTAAATTCCTTGAAGTCCCAGAGAAATTGTTCCTGGAGAAGTTTGTGACTGCTAATTTGGGGGAAGCACCCGAGTTGTTGGATCTGTATAATGAGAAGATGGGTCTCCCAATACATACTAGTTCTACCGACCTAACTTTGGGTATCTTGTCAAACCAAATGATTCCGATGACCATGAAACCAATGGAAAAGTACTCCTTTATGAAAGCCTTTTAGGTACTAAAGATGTAAACTTGAGGTCTAGCAGGGACGTGTCTGGTTTATCCTTCTCTCTGCATTCACTTACGTAGCTAGCTCGCTGATTTGTAATTCCTTTTAATTCTCCTTGTTAGCTGTTTTCCCCCGATGCACATTTATTTTTCAATTCACTTATATGAGGAATAGCCCATTTCTTATCAGTTACCGATGGAGGAACGTTTAATTGTGCCTGCAATTTAATGAAGTGAAACAGAAGTGATCGGTGCCGGGCGGCATCTCTTAAATCGATGAGTTCAAACTTGTTTTCTGTACTGAAACAGATGTGATCCGCAGCATTTGTTAATGAGGATGTCACTGCGGCTGCGCGGACTATTCCATTCAATTGCTGATGTTCCGACTTCTTAAAAGTCTGCATCACTGCTGAGGATATTGCTGTGTCGCACACTTCCCTGATATCTTGAACCTGAAGTTACTTGTCCCTCGAGATTATGGAGTCTTAAAATACAATTATGGGAATACACGAGGTTTCTGAGATACAGATGTTGGTTTTGCTAAGATGTTGTTTCATAGGAGGCGGGAGGTTTTTTTCAACTTGAATTTGCACAATGCAAGTGTGCTGGATGCCATGGACCAGAGGAGAAAATGGCAGAAATGCTGCAACTGATTCACATTAATCTATCTTGTCATAAGTGTAGGAAATGTTTCCTCTTTTCCATTGTTAGGCTGCCGGAACATGCATTGTAGAAAGCTTCTGAATTATCCGCCAAGCAGTTGATAGAAGGATCACCTGGATTCCTCGGAGCTTTCAGTGTACTTGTACCGGCTGGCGCCACTAAGCACGTCCTGTTTTGTGATTGCATCTCTTGAAGATTGAATCATATTAGCTGCTGCGGAGTCAGGAAGACACTTGAGGTGGTGAGGTTCTTAATCTTCTTCATTTGCTATGGTTCAATCCTTATATCTCAGACTCGTGTCAAAACAGAGATGTGTTCGATGATGCTATGGACCAATGGAAGTTACCAGCATTAATCCTTTTGGATGAGTGCTTGTCTTTGTGGGAGATGCTAAAAGAGGACAATTACTATGCTATAAGTTGCCGCAACTGATTCATCCAGAGACCACGGTGGTCACGCCATGAAATGCCTCCGGCATGACTTGATAGTCCATCCTTTTTTTGTCGAAAACCGTCGCTCTGCCTTTGGACAAGATAGTGGTGGCAGTGGTGCTGTGATCATCCTTCCATGACGACAAGCCGATAGCCGGAAAATGGAAAAACTCCAAATGATCATGGAAATACTCGAGAAACAAAGCTAAACTAAGGGGTCTGAGTTGTGAAAGCCTGAGAAACTCATGAATCAAAGTAGCAATTAAACCATGCCTAAGTTCCGAATCCCTTTTTGTGTTTTCAAACTTAACTGGGGGGTCTTTATAAACCATTTTGTGGCTCTGCCCGTCAATCTCACTCTCAAAACCCACTTTACAATAAGGGATCTTGGGCTTCCCTCCACAAACTGAGCCACTTCATCTGGTCTGATCAGTATCGACCTCATCTCAGTTATTAATCCGTTGCATCATGATGTCGTGACTTTGGGGAGTAATGCAGTGCCTGAAGGTAGCATTGGATGGTTAGTGATGGTTGAGCACCATTGATTTTGAGCCTTTGAAATTGGGTTTCTTCCCGACTTCGCATGTCGCACGACTTTGAAAGAGCCAACAATGGAAGAGGAAAACTGGTTTTGTCCAACAAGTTGTGCCTTGATCAGATTTTGGGAGAGTAAGTTAAGGCAGCAACAGGCTTCTTCATCAAAATCACGTTCAATGTTTCGAGTTCTTGCGTCGAATGGTTTGGTAAGGCATGGGAGACGCTTGAGCTTGTTCGGTTTGTCGACTGTATGGGAAATCTTGGTTTTGGAGAGGTTTGTCAGTGCTATACAGTTTTTCACTGCATCAGTTATGTTCGGTGGGATGTGATATCAAGTTTATCCAGCAATTCAGATGGACAACGTTTCAGACATTGCGGCCAATGTTTATTTTCATGTTTGTGCATGAGCAAAATCTATCTTGGATAGTTCATATTGAATACGTGGAGAAGAAGATGAATGTGAGGAGCTTGTATAATTAATTCATCATAATTGGGAAAATTATCAAAAAGTACTTTGATCTATTGGAATTGTGGTAATTCAGTCTTAAATTTTTCAATTTGGCTAATTTAATTCTAAAACTTTTGACAATTTGCCAAATTAGTCCATTCAGACAAAATTGATTGGAAATCACTGATGTGGATAATTTTTATAATTTTATGAATTTATTTTATGGATTTTTTAATTTTTTCTCTCGTTTTATTTTTATTTTATGTTTTTTCTTTGTGGCAAATGAGGTTGCCTAGCCAAATGAGACTTGAGCCCTCGCCAAAGGCTGCCCAAGCTGCGAGGGCTGTCCTTGTGGCCTCTATTGAGGGCTCGAGCCTCGCTAGGGACTGGGCAAGGCATGACCTTGCTTGCCACCATGAAAAAGGGAAAATAAAAAGGAAAAAAGAGAGAAAATAATACAAAATTCATAAAATTTTAAAAAATTATAAAAATTGTCCACGTCAAGATCGTCGATGCTAGGGTTGATCAGTTACCGGTCTGCCGGTCCCACCCAGAAATCGGGAATCGGACCAGGGGGATTGATTCCCAATTTCTAGAAACGTTCTTGGGCGGTCCGGTGGAACCAATCATTTGAAGCACTTCATTTTGCAGTGAAATTTCACGCTTGAAGTAAACAAGCCTGTCCAAAACATAACCACGTATTCTCGTTTCATTGTGAACACTTTGAATTGGTATAAAATCCGACCAAAAAAAAGATGGTATAAAACAAAATCTCCCGTTTCCCAAATAGATTTCCCTCATAAACGAGTATCTTGCCTTCATCACTTGTATCTGAACTACATTCTAATCAATAAACTTACTCTAATTGAACGCAACGCATAATATGCTCAAACGTGTACCAATGTAAGTTCAGTTAAAGAGTAGTTGTGAGCGTCGTGGGTGAATTCGGAAAGACCCAAAGAGGAGAGCAAGAGGAGGCGTGTGTGAGGGATTTTAGATTATTAGGCTCACATTTAAAAATAAATAAAAAATAATCGATCTGGGCAATTCGATTCCATCCTTGGAACTGGGAACTTGATCATTCGGACACCGGTTCCACTTTTAGGAATCGGGAACCGGACCCAAATTCGGTCTAGACGGTTGCCAGTTTGGTCAATCCATCTTGTTTATCCTTAGTTGGCTCCATATAAGATAGCTAGTGTCTATGTCAAAGATTTTCGGTTAATTTTGATCAAATGGACTGAATTGAGAAACTGTCAAAATGTTTAAGACTAAATTGGCCAAATTAAAATGTTTAATATTGAATTGACATAATTGTAATATATTTTTAAAAAAATTTGGTAATTTTCCCCACCAGAAATTGACGTGTGCTGATGCACGAGATGGATTGAAGTTTACACCTTTGTGTTTTAGAATTTGTTTTAAATGTAGATAAAATAATCCAAAATGTATTTAAGTATCATGGTGACTTAATGTGCTTTTGGTAACATTGTTGATTTCGGGAACAATTTCTATTTAAAAATAATTTTTTCTATTTCTATTCCCTGAATGACTTTTTAAGCATAGGAACGCATATGATAATTGCATAAAAATTCTATTCCTAAAATAGAAATACATTTGGTACGATCAAAAAAATTTATATTGTAAAATTTTTGATTTAGTGATTTTGGCAAGTGACAATTAGTAGTCGCAATAACTGGCGATCGGGGAGGCAGCGAGTGGTGGCTGGCGATGACTAGTGGTGGTGGGTGGTGGTGGGCGGTGGGTAAGCGACGATGGTGATTGGCCACCGGCGGCGGTGGTGGGTGGTGACCAGTGGTGGTGGGCAGTAACCGGCAGCCAGCAACCGGCGACCACAGCGACCAGCCACTAGAGGCGGCGGTAGTGGGTGGTGACCGGCAACTGGCGATTGCAGGCGGTGGTGATTAGAGGCGGCAGTGGCGGTGACCAATCATTGGTGGTGGTGGCGGTGGCCAACGGGGGCGATAGTGGTCGGTGACCGACGGCGAGTGGACTCGTAGGTGTAAAGACAAGCATTAAGTTACATTGAAGTTTGTTCTCGAAAACAAAAATGCAAAATTTTGTTATTTCTTCTTTCTGTTCCAAATCTATTTTCGGGAATAATTTTTGTTCTAGGCAACAAAAGAACAGAAACGTTACCAAACATAACCTTAGCTAATAATAGAGTAAACCCAAAAATCGGCCAATTGGAAAATATATTTTGTCAAACTTGTAACAAAATAATCTTGCAATTTGACATTATTAGTGCCAATAATTCGACCTTTTTCTTTTTTATTTAGGAAATGTAATGAAATGAAAAGATATTCTAAAATTTGAGTAATAGGATAATTATGAAAACTTGTGTACAATATCAAATGACTGATTTGATTTGTTTATAGGAAATTGATGGACTAGATTGAAAATATTAAAAGTTTGGAGACTAAATTAAAAATTAAGAAATAATTTAATAATTGCATCGAACAAATTAGAAGTTGAAGAATAACATTACATATTAAACTTAAATTGAAGGGTTAATACCATGAAAAACCCTAAACTGGTATACTCATGACAAATTTACCAAAAACTAATTTTTTGACAACGAAAAATAAAAAACTGGTACATTTGTAACAAATTTACCATAAATTGGTAACCTGTGATAAATTTATCCTCCATTAGTTTCCGTCAAATTTTACCTTCAAATTGATGAGTTTGATAACATGTGACAATTGATAGAGTGTATCAGTTTGAGATTTTTCGTGGTATTAATCCAATTTAATAGAAAATAACAGAAGGTAAATTTGTTATAAATATATTAGTTTGGGATAAATTTATCGTAACTGTACCAGTTTAAGATTTTTTGTGGTAAAAAAATTAGTTTGAGGTGAATTTGTCACACGTGTATCAGTTTCAAGTTTTTCGTGGTAAAAAAATTAATTTGGGGTAAATTTATCATAGATATACAAGTTTGAAGTTTTTCGTGGTATTATTATTTACCCTAAATTGGCTCATTTTCCCCGCTCAAGGCATGAGCGGGTTCAGTTCCTCAAAACAGCAAAATCAATGGCATCCTCGTGCCTGTTCTCGCCGTCCGGCGTCCGTCACCGGATTGAAGCCCCATGCTCCGTCTCGCTCGCAAAGCCCTCCTTCGACTCTGGGCTTCTTCGATTCCTCCACAGCAAGCTCAAACTCAAGCACAAGCACTCCAGCTGTTTTCTGATGATATGCGATGTTTGGATTTTATAAAAACTTTGGTTTCTCAGCTGTCACTGAGCTTAAGATGTGCAAGTATGATTCCAAGTCATACGCAACGAGAAATCCAAAAGCGAGATTTCTCTCCAATTCATTATAGTAGAGTCTCAAACATCATCAGGCTGTACTCTCTAGAACCGAGGTTTCTCTCAAAACCAAATCTCAAACCTCGGATGGTCTTTCAATGAGTCCAGATAGGAATCTCTTGCCAAAAATTAGGTCATGGGATAAGTGCACTGTAAGTCCTCAAATTTGTTACGAAAGTGTAATTGAGTCTTAAAACATTCGAAAAGTGTAATCAAGTCCTAAAACTTGTAATAAAAGTGCATTCAAGTCTTAAAACTTTCAAAAAGTGCAATCAAACCCTAATGCTTGCTACGAAAGTGCAATTGAGATCCTAAGACTTTCAAAAAGTATAATCAACGTAAAGACTTGATTGAACCAATTTAATAAGTCTATGACTTTATTTTATTTTTTTAAAAGTTTTAGGACTCGATTACACTTTCGCGCCAAATTTTTGAATTTCTAATGCACTTATCCCTGAGGTCATTTCTGATGGTATTTTCGAGAATTTGGGCCAAAGGCTTTGAGCAGCATTTACTACCCGCTTTTTGATCATGTAATCCGTTGAATCTCATGAGGAGGACACTGCAGCCATTGAACATTATCTAAGAATTTCGCACGATGATCCTGAAATGCCAGCTTATTCACGGTATAGTGACTTTGGGGAGAAATGCAATGCAGTGCCTGAAGCTAGCACCGGATGTTTAGCGATGGTTGAGCGCCATTGATAGTGGAACTTGTCATTTTAAGCACTTCATTTTGCAATGAAATTTCACGCTTGAAGTAAACAAGCCTATCCAAAACATAACCATCATATTCTCATTTCATTGTAAACACTTTGAATTGGTATAAAACAAAATCTCACATTTCCCAAATAAATTTCCCTCATAAACGAGTATCTTGCATGCATCACTTGTATTTGAACTACATTCTAATCAATAGACTTGCTCTAATTAGACGCATAATTTGGTCAAACGTGCACCAGTGTAAGTTCAGCTAAAGAGGAGGTGGGAGTGTTGTGGGCGAATTCGGAAAGACCCAAAGAGGAGAGCAAGAGAAGGCATGTGTGAGAGATTTAAGATTGTTGACTAAAGCTCCTAATATATTTTGATGGTTAACAAAACTCTCCATGATTTCTATTGAATCTAATTTAAGATATTTTTAGGTGAAAAGGCTTATGAGAATTCTATTGTATGATATGCTCGAGTATATCATTTGAAATACATTATGTTTTCTCGTTTATGGGACTATGGTAATAAGGAGGCAATCCAAGGCGTAGCATGAAGAAGAATTGAAATAGACTTTGCTAAGTCTTTGATTCAGACGTTATGTCAAGGAAGTCATGTTTCAGACCTTACTGATAGTCAAGCGATATCATTTGATAAGTGAGGAATCTTCTCAAAATTTAATCACTACAGGAATATCCGCCATGCACAACTAGTGATCTAGCTTGGACTTCATTCTGGATAATTCATATATGAAAACCATCACTCTAGATACTTATGCAACAGTTATAATGCAAAGTATGACAAGATCGATCAAAATTTTCTACGAAGCAAGTCGCACCTTTTAAATTAGGAACTCCAACTTATGGAATCTCTAATTTAGTGGTATAGGCAACTGAATCATAGAAAGATTCTAATCTTATCGTTAACGGCTCTTTTAATCTTTTTTTAGGAAGTTCATATCCAACGGGAAAGTTTGGATAGTATCCTCTGAAGCTATTCAACGGATATTTACGGGTTGAGGATTATAAAAGGAGACCAAGAGACTTACGAGAAAAGACACAGAATTACAAATTCCAAAGTTTGAGAGAACCTCGAAATTCATATACTTGTACATCTTCTGAGCTTTATACTGTAAACCTTTTAGAAATATTGTAAAATTGTTATCATCGTTGTATTCTCGAAATTGTTTTAGTGGAATCTAGCCAGTAGGCTGTTAGTATGGAGAGTGGACGTAGGCTTGACTTTAGCCGAACCACTATAATCGTCATGTGCACGATTCTTTTTACTCTTACTTACTTCGGCTCAAATTGTTGCATACGAGCATTGCTCAGACCTCATCCAATGTTTGCATAAATTTCTATTTTGATCGTTTTACTTTTGCATTTTATATCAAGATTGTTTAAATATACCTATTCACCCTCCCTCTAAGTGATAAATCTAGCCCTAACAAAGATTATTAAGCTCACATCCAATTCCCCCCTTAAAATCGAGAACTGAATCGCCTAGACACTGATTCCATTTTAAGGAACTAGGAACTGGCTTGTTCGGTCCGGTCTGGGCGATTCCCAGTTTGGTCGGTCCATCTTGCTCACCCCTAGTCGGCGTCATATAAGATGGTTGATGTACACGTAAGCAATTTCCAGACAATTTTGATTGAATGGATTGAATTGATAATTTGTCAAACTGTTTAAGACCAAATTAGCAAAATTAAAAGGTTTATGACTGAATTAGCACAATTGCAATATATTTTAAAAAAAAATTTGACAATTTTTCCCACCATAAATTTACGTGTGCTGATGCACGAGATTAATCAAAGCATTTGTTTTTGTGTTTTAGAATTTGTTTTAGATATAGATAAAATAATCCAGATTGTATTTAAGTATCATGATGACTTAGCTAATAATAGAGTAACCCAAAAATCAGCCAATTAGAAAAATATATTTTTTCAAACTTGTAAGAAAATAATTTCGAGAAATGACACTATAAGTGCCGATAATATGAAAATTTTCTTTTTTTTTTATTTAGAAAATTGATTGGAATGAAAAGATGGGCAATAGGATAATCATTAAAACTTTTGAAAATATCAAATGATCGATTTGATTTTGTTATAGGTTATTGATGTGTTAGAATGAAAAAATTAAAAGTTCAGATATTAGATTGAGAATTAAAAAATAATTTAATAATCATAATGAAGAAATTAAAAGTTTAATAATAACATTACATATTTTTACTTAAATTTAAGAACTGTTTGGCTCATTTTCCCCGCCTGAGGCATGAGTGGGGTTAAGTTCCTCAAAACAGCAAAATCAACATCGTCCTCATGCCTGTTCTGGCCGTCCGGCGTCCGTCACCGGATTCAAGCCCCATGCTCCGTCTCGCTCCCAAAGCCCTCCTTCCACTCTGGGCTTCTTCGGTTCCTCCTCCACAACAAGCTCAAGCTCTCCACCTGCTCAGACCGGTCTCGAGTTCCTCGAAGACGACGCCCTCGTTCACGGTCTCTTACCTCATCAACTCTTGCGGGCTGTCTCCAGAATCCGCTCTCTCCGCCTCCAAGATCGTACAATTCGCGAACCCGTCAAGGCCAGATTCGGTCCTCGAAGTCGTCAGGACCCGAGGTTTGTCTCGGACTCAAATCTCGTGCGTCGTTAGGAGATGCCCCGGGTTGCTTGTGTTGAGCCCAGATAATCTCTTACCAAAGCTCGAATTTTTATGCTCTAGAGGCATTTCGGGTCAAGAATTGGTCAAGCTCGTAGTTGCTGTTCCGGGGGTTCTGACCAGGAGCTTAGGCAATCATTTGATACCCACTTTTGAATACATAAGCGACTTGCTTCAATCCGATGCTAAGGCCATAAATCCATTACGAAGAATCCGAGGATTCTGTATACTGATCCTAAAACGCTGCTTGTTCCTAGCATTGCGATTCTGAGGGATTGTGGAGTGCCCGAAGCGAAGATTAGGTGGTTAGTCCTGTCCCAGCCGGGCACCTTCTTCTTAAGGTCGGACTTGCGATTCCACGAGGAGGTGAGTCAGGTGAAGGCGATGGGATTCGATCCTTTGAGAACGAATTTCGTTCTGGCTTTGCAAGTAATCAGGGGAATGAACAAGTCGACATGGAGGAGGAAGGTCGATGCTTTTGGCAAGTGGGGTTGGTCCGAGGGGGATGTTGCCTTGGCTTTTAGGAGGAATCCGCGGTGTATGTCGATGTCGGAGAGTAAAATCGCAGGGGTGATGGACATCTTCGTGAACGACATGGGGTTCGACCCTTTATATATGGCGCAGCGTCCAACAATGATGATGTTGAGCTTGCAGAAGCGAATTGTTCCTCGGTGTTTGGTGTTCTGCTGTCCAAAGGTTTGATCAGGACAACGCGTAGCTTGAGTGAATTCCTTGTTGTCCCAGAGAAGTTGTTTCTGGAGAAGATTGTGACTGCTAATTTGGGGGAAGTGCCGGAGTTGTTGGATCTGTATAATGAGAAGATGGGTCTCTCAATGCATCTACCAACCTAACTTTGGATACTTTGTGAAAGCAAATGATTCCGATGACCATGAAACCAATGGAAAAGTACTCCTTTGTGAACGCCCTTTAGGTATTAAAGATGTAAGCTTGAGGTCTAGCAGGGATGTGTCTGGTTTTTCCTTCTCTCTGCATTCACTTACGTAGCTAGCTCACTGATTTGTGATTCCTTTTAATTCTCCTTGTCAGCTGTTTTCCCCCCGATGCACAATTGTTAGACATTTCACTTATATGAGGAATAGCCCATTTCTAATCAGTTACCGATGGAGGAATTTTTTAATTGTGCCTGCAATTTAATGAAGTGAAACAGAAGTGATTGGTGCCGGGCAGCATCTCTTAAATCCGATGAGTTCGAACTTGTTTTTTGTACTGAAACAGAAGTGATCCGCAGCATCTTTTAATGAGGATGTTGCTGCGCATACTATTCCATTCAATTTCTGATGTTCCAACTTCTTGAAAGTCTGCATCACTGTTGAGGATATTGCTGTGTTGCACACTTACCTGATATCCTGAACCTGAAGTTAATTGTCCCTCAAGATTATGGAGTCTTAAAATACAATTATAAGAATACTGAGATACAGATGTTGGTTTTTTGCCGATGTTGTTTCATAGGAGGCTGGAGGTTTTTCCAACTCGAATTTGCACAATGCAAGTGCGCTGGATGTTATGGACCAGAGGAGAAATGGCGGAAATGCTGCAACTGATTCACATTCATCTGTCTTGTCAGAAGTGTTGAAAATGTTTCCTCTTTTCCATTGTTAAGCTGCCGGAACATGCATTGTGGAAAGCTTTCAGACTATTTGTACCAGCAGGCACCGCTAAGCACATCCTGTTTTGTGACTGCATCTCTTGAAGATCGAATCGTATTAGCTGCTGCGGAGTCGGGAAGACACTTGAGGTTGTGTGGTTCTCAATCTTCTCAACTGAAAGCTTCCTAAAGCAGGACTTCATTTGTTATGGTTCAATCCTAATATCTCGGACTCGTGTCAAAACAGAGATGTGTTTGATGATGCTACAGACCAATCGAAGTTACCAGCATTAAACCTTTTGGATGCGCACTGGTCTTTGTGGGAGATGCTAAAGAGGAGAAGCGCTATGCTATAGGTTGCCGCAACTGATTCATCTATCGTGCAACGGAGCTGATTTCCCCGGTCACCGTTCAAGCTTGTGCAGAAAATGTGGGTTCATTGGCTTCTGGACCAGGTACTTTCGATTATAATTTTACGTGATGACATTTAATTAAGTTTATTAGAAGGAAAAATTTCAACAGAAATCACAAGGTGGTATTTTGACAAAGTTTTTTAAGTTTTTTTTTTTTTTTTTGGGTCGAAAACTGAAACCAAAAGTTGAGGTAGTTTTTCTTGTTGGAGTTGGGATGGAGTGGGATGGATTGAGACGATAGTTGTCACTGCCACTACATCAAAATCGTGATTACATGTCCAATTGATCCATTTTGTTTCGTCGTCCTCCAAGTCTATTTCGCGAATACAGTTATTGTCAACAATGGAGATGGTAGCATTAACTCGATCAGGCAATCACGGTGATCACACCATCAGATGCCTCCGGCATGACTCAGTAGTCCATCCTTTTTGTTGAAACTGTTGCTCTGCCTTTGGACAAGATAGTGGCGGCGATGGTGTCGTGATCATCCTTCTACGATGACAAGCCAATAGCTGGAAAACGGAAAAACTCAAAATGATCATGGACCTACTGGAGAGACAAAGCTAAACTCAGAGGTCTGAGTTGTGAAAGCCTGAGAAACTGATGAATCAAAGTAGCAATTAAACCATACCTAAGGTCCTAATCCCTTTTTGTGTTCTCAAACTTAACTGGGGGTCTTTATAAACCCCATTTTGTGGCTCTGCTCGTCAATCTCACTCTCAAAGCCCACTTTACAATCAGGGATCTTGGGTTTCCCTCCACAAACTGAATCACTTCATCTAGTCTGATCAGTATTGACCTCATCTCAGTGATTAATTCGTTGCATCTCGCGAGGACGACACTGCAGGCATCGAACGATATCTAAGAATTTCGCACGGTGATCCTGAAATGCCAGCTTTGCTGTGTAATGCAGTGCCTTGCCTGAAGCTAGCATTGGATGTTTAGCGATGAGCGCCATTGATTTTGAGCCTTTGAAATTGGGTTTCTTCTCAGCTTTGCATGTCGCGCGACCTTAAAAGAGCCAACAATGGAGAAGGAAAACCGGTTTGTCCGACAAGTTGTGTCTCGATCAGATTTTGGGGAGAGTAAATGAAGGCAGCAACAGGCTTCTTCATCAAATTCACGTTCAATGTTTCGAGTTCTTATGTCGAAAGGTTTGGTCGGGCATGGGAGACGCTTTAGCTTGCTCGGTTTATCAACTGTCTCGGAAATCTTGCTTTTGGAGAGGTTTGTGAGTGCTGCAGTTTTTTTAACTCCATCAGTTAAGTTCGGTGGGTTGTGATATCAAGTTAATCGAGCAATTCAGATGGACATCGTTTCAAACATTGTTGCCACTGTTTATTTTCGTGTTTGTGCATGAGCATCATCTATCATGGATGGTTCATATTCAATACCTGGAGAAGAAGATGAATGTGAGGAGCTTGTATAATTAACTCATCAGAATTGGGAAAATTACCAAAAAAGTCTTAATCTATTGGAATTGTGCCAATTCAGTCATAAACTTTTCAATTTTGCCAATTTAGTCTTGAAACTTTTGATAATTTGCCAAATTAGTCCATCCGGCCAAAATTGGTCGGAAATCACCTATGTGGACAAATTTTATAATTGTTTAAAAATTTTATGAATTTTTCATGCATTTTTAAAAAAAAATTTCTCCCTTTTTCTTTTATGTTTTTTCATCATGGCCAGCAAGGTTGCCTAGTTAGACAAGACTCGAGCCCTCGCTAAAGGCCATGAGGGTGGCCTCGCCCAAACCGCGAGGTCAAAGGCCACAAGGTGGCCATCCTCATGGCCTCTGTTGAGGGCTCGAGCCTTGCCAGGGACTGGGCAAGGCACAACCTCACCTTCCACCATGAAAAAAGTAAAATAAAAAGGGAAAAAAGAGAAATTCATAAGAGTTATAAAAAATTATAAAAATTGTCCATGTCAAGGTCGTTGGCGCTAGGGATGATCGGTTCTCGATTTGCTTGTCCCACCCAAGAACTGGGAATCGAACCAGAGGGACTGGTTCCCAGTTTCTAGAATCTTTCCCGAACGGTCCAGTGGAAGCAATCATTTTAAGCACTTCATCTTGCAGTGAAATTTCACACTTGAAGTAAACAAGCCTGTCCAAAACATAACCACCATATTCTCAATTCATTGTGAACACTTTGAGTTGGTATAAAACAAAATCTCACGTTTCCCAAATAGATTTCCCTCATAAACCAGTATCTTGCCTGCATCGCTTGTATCTGAACTACATTCTAATCAATAAACTTATTCTAATTGAACGCATAATTTGGTCAAACGTAAACCTATGTAGGTTCAGCCAAAGAGGAGGTGTGAGCGTCGTGGGTGAATTCGGAAAGACCGAAAGAGGAGAGCAAGAGGATGCGTATGTGTGGGATTTTAGATTATTAGGCTCACATTTAAAAAATAATAATAATTGGTTCGGTTCCCCCCTTAGAATTGGTAGCTAGACCGCCCAAATATCGGTTCCACTTTTAGAAACCGAGAAGATCGATCGAATTGGGAACCGCCCGAATCGGACTGAATCCTAGTTCGATCGGTCCATCTTGCTTGCCTCTAATCGGCACCATATAGGGTGGCTGGTATCCATGTTAGCGATTTTTGGCCAATTTTCGTTGGATGTACTGAATCGATAAATTATCAAAAAATTTAGGATTAAATTAGTCAAATTGAAAGATTTATAACTAAATTAGCATAATTGTAATATATTTTAAAAAAAATTGATAATTTTCCCCACCAAAAATTGACCTGTGTAATAAGATATCATGAGAATTTATGAAAGTATCAAATGACTAATTTGACTTTGTTATAGGTTACTGATCGGTTAGAATGAAAATATTAAAAGTTTAGATATTAGATTGAAAATAAAAAATAATTTAATAATCATAATGAAGAAATTAAAAGTTTAATAATAACATTACATGTTTTAACTAGAATTTAAGAACTATTTGGCTCATTTTCGCCGCCGGAGGCGTGAACCGGGTCAGTTCCTCAAAACAGCAAAATCAACAGCGTCCTCGTGCCTGTTCTCGCCGTCCAGCGTCCGTCACCGGATTCAAACCCCATGCTCCGTCTCGCTCGCAAAGCCCTCCTTCGGCTCTGGGCTTCTTCGGTTCCTCCTCCACAGCAAGCTCAAGCTCTCCAGCTGCTCAGACCGGTCTCGAGTTCCTCGAAGACGACGCACTCGTTCACGGTCTCCTACCTCATCAACTCTTGCGGGCTGTCTCCAGAATCCGCTCTCTCCGCCTCCAAGATCGTACAATTCGCGAACCCATCGAGGCCAGATTCGGTCCTCGAAGTCTTCAGGAACCGAGGTTTGTCTCGGACTCAAATCTCGCGCGTCGTTAGGAGATACCCCAGGTTGCTTGTGTTGAGCCCAGATAATCTCTTACCAAAGCTCGAATTTTTATGCTCTAGAGGCATTTCGGGTCAAGAATTGGTCAAGCTCGTGGTTGCAGTTCCGGCGGTTCTGACCAGGAGCTTAGGCAATCATTTGATACCCACTTTTGAATACATAAGCGACTTGCTTCAATCCGATGCTAAGGCCATAAAATCCATTACGAAGAATCCGAGGATTCTGTATACTGACCCTAAAACGCTGCTTGTTCCTAGCATTGCGATTCTGAGGGATTGTGGAGTGCCCGAAGCGAAGATTAGGTGGTTAGTCCTGTCCCAGCCGGGCACCTTCTTCTTAAGGTCGGACTTGCGATTCCACGAGGAGGTGAGTCGGGTGAAGGCGATGGGATTCGATCCTTTGAGGACGAATTTCGTTCTGGCTTTGCAAGTAATCAGGGGAATGAACGAGTCGACATGGAGGAGGAAGATCGATGCTTTTGGCAAGTGGGGTTGGTCCGAGGAGGACGTTGCCTTGGCTTTTAGGAGGAATCCGTGGTGTATGTCGATGTCGGAGAGTAAAATTGCAAAGGTGATGGACATCTTCGTGAGTGAGATGGGGCTCGACCCTTTATATATGGCGCGGCATCCAACAATGATGATGTTGAGCTTGCATAAGCGAATTGTTCCTCGGTGTTTGGTGTTTGGTGTTCTGCTGTCCAAAGGTTTGATCAGGACGACGCGTAGCTTGAGTAAATTCCTTGAAGTCCCAGAGAAGTTGTTCCTGGAGAAGATTGTGACTGCTAATTTGGGGGAAGCGCCTGAGTTATTGGATCTGTATAATGAGAAGATGGGTCTCCCAGTGCATCTACCAACCTAACTCTGGATACTTTGTGAAACCAAATGATTCCAACGACCATGAAACCAATGGAAAAGTACTCCTTTGTGAAAGCCCTTTAGATACTAAAGATGTAAGCTTGAGGTCTAGCAGGGACGTGTCTGGTTTTTCCTTCTCTCTGCATTCGCTTATGTAGCTAGCTCGCTGATTTGTGATTCCTCTTAATTCTCCTTGTTAGCTGTTTTCCCCTGATGCACAATTATTAGAAATTTCACTTATATGAGGAATAGCCCATTTCATATCAGTTACCGATGGAGGAATTTTTTAATTGTGCCTGCAATATAATGAAGTGAAACAGAAGTGATGGGTGCCGGGTGGAATCTCTTAAATCGATGAATTAGAACTTGTTTTTTGTACTGAAACGGAAGTGATCTGCAGCATCTTTTACTGTGGATGTCGCTGCATGTACTAATCTATTCAATTTCTGATGTTCTGATGTCTTGAAAGTCTGCATCACTGCTGAGGATATTGCTGTGTTGCACACTTCCCTGATATCCTGAACCTGAAGTTACTTGTCCCTCAAGATTATGGAGTCTTAAAATACAATTATGGGAATGCACAAGGTTTCTGAGATATAGACGTTGGTTTTGCTATGATGTGGTTTCATAGGAGGCCGGAGGTTTTTTCAACTCGAATTTGCACAATGCAAGTGTGCTGGATGCTATGGACCAGAGGAGAAAATGGCGGAAATGCTGCAACTGATTCACATTCATCTATCTTGTCAGAAGCGTAGGAAATGTTTCCTCTTTTCCATTGTTAAGCTGCCTGAGCATGCATTGTGGAAATCGTCTGAATTATCCGCCAAGCAGTTGATAGAAGGATCACCTGGATTCCTTGGAGCTTTCAGCGTACTTGTACTGGCAGGCGCCACTAAGCACATCCTGTTTTGTGATTGCGTCTCTTGAAGATTGAATCATATTAGCTGCTGCGGAGTCAGGAAGACACTTGGGGTGGTGAGGTTCTTGATCTTCTTCATTTGCTATGGTTCAATCCTTATAGCTCAGACTCGTGTCAAAACAGAGATGTGTTCGATGATGCTATGGACCAATGGAAGTTACCAGCATTAATCCTTTTGGATGAGTGCTTGTCTTTGTGGGAGATGCTAAAAGAGGAGAAGTGCTATGCTATAAGTTGCCGCAACTGATTCATCCATCTTGTGACAGAGCTGATTTTCCCGGCCACCGTGAAAGCGTGGGCAGAAAAATGTTGGTTCATTGGCTTATGGACCATGTACTTTCGAATATTCTCACTTTTATATGGCTCACCCAGGCTACTATATATTTACCTGATGACAAATAATTAAGCTAAAACTTGTCATGAAAGTGTAATGGAGTCCTAAAACTTTCAAAAAGTGCATTCAAGTCTTAAAACTTGTCAGAAAAATGCAATCGAGTTTTAAAACTTTCAAAAAGTGTAATCAAGTCTTAAAATTTGTCTGTAAAATGCAATCGAGTCTTAAAACTTTCAAAAGATATAATCAACGGAAGGACTTGATTGGATCAATTTGATAAATTTTAGGGTTTAATTGCACTTTTTAAAAGTTTTAGAACTCAATAGTTCTTTCTTGACAAGTTTTAAGACTTAATTGCTCTTTTTGAAAGTCTTATGACTAAATTGCATTTTCCTAACAAATTTTAAGATTTCCAATGCATTTATCCCGTAAGTTTACTAAAAGGCAAACTTTCAACAGAAATTAAAAGGTGGTCTTTTGGCAAAGGTTTTTTAAGAACAAACTAAAATCGAAAATTGAGGTTTAGATTTTGCTAGTTCAGTCCCAAACCTTTTGCAATTGTTCTAGTTAAGTCTATTCGGCGAATTTTGGTCGGTTGGCGACACAATATTATAATATTTTATTGAATATTTTATCGAATATTTTATTGAATTTGTTCCTTCCCTTCTCTTCTTCTTCCTTTGACTGGTCACAGGAGTAGCTAGAGATGTTGGCCAACGAGGCTTGCTTGCCCATGGCCGTGGCTCGGTGAGCCAAGGCGACCGCGGCAAGGCACGACCTCGCAATGGGCAGGCGAGGGTGTACCTTGCCGCAACTGGGTGAAGTCGAGCCTCACCAGATCTAGCAGGGCAGGCCTTGCTCATGGTCAGCTACCGTTTCTGGCTGGTTGCCAGGCTTGGTGACCAGTTGAAGGAAGAAAAAGAAAAAAATTGAAAAAATATTAAAATATTGTGTCGTCGGTCGGTCGGCGTTCATGTCATCGCCGGCCGGTCAAAATTTGCCAGATGGATTGAACTTGAACAATTGCAATAGGAGTAAGATTTTTTCGGTAATTTTCCCTATTTTCAAGTATTTCAGCCAAAGCTTTTGAGAAGCATTTTATTAGAATTTGTTTTAAAAGTAGACAAAATGATCTAGAAAATATTTAAGAATCATGGTGGCATGCCTAATTATAGAGTAGACCTACAAATCGGCCAGTAAAAAAATATATTTTTGTCAAACTTGTGAGAAAAGGATCTTGGGAAATGACACCATAAGTACCAATAACTCGGCATTTATTTTGGTGCAACAACTTGTCAATTAATCACTTAAGTGCCATAAATTTTTTTTAATAAAAAAGTAGGAACCTATTAACTTTGGCATCACAATTTTTCAATTGATCACTTGTGGATAGATTTGGGTCCAAGGTATCAGTTTGGTATGGCGTGTGTTTTATGTGTTTCTGAGTTCGTTTAATGTTGTAGAAAACGAAATTCGGTCGAAAATCACATAAGTACGTACATTTTACGTAAAAGGGTCGCTTTGCCTGAATTAAAAAATATATGCTTGTGGGAGAATTCTAAGGTACTGTAAGTGCTGTTTTGGGACCAGTCCAAACATTCAATGTATATCGTTGGATAAAAAATTTGGTAGTTTACCAAACAAAAGCGACAATCAATTAGCTAGTTTACTAATAATACGAGAAGGATATTTACTATTAACTTAGATAGGTTATTATTTTTCTGTGAAATATTACGTACCATAGAACCTGATGAACTTAATACAACAAAGAGGTAATTACAAATACTAAACAAAAGTTATAAAAGGATATGTAACATACTATTAGCGAAGACAATTACGTACGCAAAAGAATTTTTTGATGAACGAGTAGTTTACCGACAAAACTTACAAGAACTTAAGAAAACATGTAATCATATCAAGAGCGTTATGTAGTATGACATTGGTAAGTAACTTAGATGAAACCAAATGATTTTGGTAAGTAATTTCAATGAGAGTTGGCAACCCAGAACTTAATTGAAGTTGGTAAATTAAATAAATCACTCAAATAAGAGTTAATAATGTCATATAGAGTTGCTACATATAATGCATTAATAAGAAAAAGCTGCTAAAAAAAAAGAAAAGTTAGTAATAAAAGAAAAATCTAATGAAGGTTGGAAAGCAAGTCATATTACAGTTAATAAACCAAAACTAGTTGGTAACTTCATCTGGAAAAATTTGATAGGTCACTCTAATTAAAGTAGGTAATATCTAAAAAGTATTACTAAATTTGTGGGCTTGGTAAGTAGAGCAAATAAAAGTTAGTAACTCATTAGAATAGTTGCTACTTAAAAAAAATTAAATGAAGGACGGTAAGTAATTCAAATGAAAGTTGGTAAGTCACCGATTAAATTCGGGGTGGCTTCTATTGATGCTCATTGATCAAATACCGATACGATCCGGCCCATTGTACATATGCTAAGCTCTTAAAAGAAGTATTCGGCCGTGACCATTTGAAAGATGGTGACTATTTAGATGGAAGTCTTACTTATAAATCACTCAAGAAGGCATTTTCTACTCAATTATTGTTTTTCCCGTATTTTTCATTCCGACATGATGCGTGATGCGTCTTGAGGTCATATCTTCGGTGTCAAGAGTTATAACATGCTTTTTTTTTT
>BCNH02000008.1:31814084-31833918 GCA_001662345.2 Metrosideros polymorpha var. glaberrima
TAGTTTTAGAAAAAAAAAAAAATTGAAACAGATAGTCTCCCAATTTTGGCTAAATATGCAATTTGGTCTTTACACTTTTAATTTTTTTATTGTAGTTCTTGAACTTTTAATTTGTTCAATGTGATAGAATAACTTTGGGTATAAATTCAAACTAGTCCTTTGGATATTTGTTCAAACTAATTCCTTAATCATATGAAAATGTTTAATATTGTCATTTCATTAATTTAAATTTAAAGATAATAATTTAGGAATTAATTTGAATATGTATCAAAATTTAAAGAATTATATTGAACAAATTAAAAGTGGGGAGGGGAATTCCATTAAACTTTCGGCAAGGAAAAGTTGTGTTATTATGCCGTAGTTTTACAATTACTTGTTTTTTCTCTCTGTTTTCAGGAAGCACTGGAGTCTTTTATAGTTCGTGACTGGAAGTTCTCTGTTCAGCGAAGGTGAATCCGCGAGGGAGAGAAGGAAGAAGAGAGGTCAGTCGAATCGAACCTGATTTTGGTTGTGATTGTTGTCGTTGTTGTCTCGGTCTAAGTCCCATGTTCAGTTCGCTCTCCAAAACCCTACTTCGCCGCCCGCTGTTCTTGCCCACCACTCTCAGATTAATCTCCACCACCACCACCACCTCGAATCGAACCTCCTTCGCAGTCTCTTACCTCGTCAATTCATGTGGGTTGTCCCCGGAATCGGCGTTGTTCGTTTCCAACCGCGTCGTCTTCGAAACCTCGGTCAAACCCGACGCGGTCATTAACTTCTTCAAGAGCCATGGTTTCTCTCAATCCCAGATTTCGGTTATCATTAGGAAGTGGCCTCGGCTGATTTTGGCGAGTCCTGAGAGGACCCTCTTGCCCAAATTGAAGTATCTGCGCTCTATCGGCTTTTCCGGCTCTGACCTGGCGAAAATGATCACTTTTGCTCCCCACTTATTGACTAGGAGCTTAGAGAAGCACCTCATCCCCAATTTCGGTAGGCTTCGGGACTTTGTTCGTTGCGATAAGTATGCGCTTGCAGCTATTAGACGCAGTCCGAGTATATTGGTAAAAGGCTTCGAGGCTACAGTTGATCCTTTCGTCAAGATTTTGAGAGATAATGGAGTGCGTGAATCAAGCATTGTGTGGTTGGTTAAGTGTCAGTCTAGGGCAATGATATGGTCGTCCAATCACCTCGAGGAAATTGTGGAGAAAACCAAGGGGATGGGCTTTGACGATCCTTCTGTGGCAAAGTTCGCTGTGGCTATGGTAGCGGTCACGGTGATGAGTGAATCGACATGGGAGAGGAAATTCGATGCTTATAGCAGGTGGGGTTGGTCTAGAGATGATGCCATGAGTGCTTTCATGAAGAGTCCTTGGTGCATGATGTTGTCCGAGGAAAAAATAATGGCAGTGATGGGATTTTTTGTCAAGGAAATGGGGTTTGAATCTTCATTTCTTTTGCGACATCCTGGGTTGATGTCGCTGAGCTTAGAAAAACGGATTCGTCCTCGATGTTTGGTTTTTAAACATCTGTCATCACATAGTTTGATGAAGACGAAGATTGGCTTGACTACCCTGTTGACGATTTCGGAAGAAGATTTCCTGGTGAAGTTTGTGACCCCTCATATCGAGGAAGCTCCGGAATTGCTGGATATATATCAGGAGAAGAAGCATATGGCTACGGGGACACTGATTCCATGAAATGGCACAGGGTACCAAATAATTCGTTTGTGCCCTTTTCATTTAAGGCAGTCATTCTGTTTATTTTGTGTCTCAACTTTTGGCTGCTGATTCTTTTGAACTGTATGATGTATTGAAGGAAGGATGCCTACGAACCTCCTTTATCATTGAGCAGTCATTTAGGGGCCTTAGCTGGTGATCCGGGCTATTTCCGAATGTCAATATTGTTCTTTATCCATAGGCTTCCTATATACCTTGCCTTAAGGTATAATGTTCACTTGAAAGCATGGCCTATATGATCCCTGATTGTAGGCATAATAAGATCAAAAAGTTAAGTCGCTCATGTATGCTGGTTCATTCTTTATTTGCGCAAAACTTTTGCGAATTCAGAAGCTTATGGAAAGTGCCAAAAAGAACTAGGAAACCAAAAGTCCAAATGCTTGGAAGTCTGAATCTTCTGGTGCACAGCAATCTTCAGAGTGACAGGTTAAAATTTGGGTGCTTTGTTATAACTAGTGTGACTGTAATAATGTGCATTGATGTTCTGCACAATGGTTGTACAGCAAAGATAGGTTTTAAGTTTGCTTTGGCAAACCCTGCTTCACCGCCCACCATTTTCACCTGCCGCACTCAGATTAATCTCCAGCACCACCACCTCGAATCAACCCTCTTTCACGGTCTCTTATTTCATGAATTCGTGTGGGTTGTCTCCTGAAACGGTGTTGTTCGTGTTCAACCGTGCCAACTTCAAGACCGCGAGACCTGACTTGGTCATTCATTTCTTCAAGAACAATGGCCTTCTAACGATCCCAGATCTCAAAGATCATTAGAGACACTTCCTCAGCTGATTGCGGCCAGTCCTGGGAAGACCTCCTTGCCCAAATTCAATTATTTGTGTTCTCTCGGCTTTTCCCACTGTTACCTGGCCAAAGTCATCACTGCTCTTCAGGTATGTTGATGAGAGCTTGGACAAGGGCCTCATCACTCTCCGCTGTCCATGGAACAATTCTTATCAGAGTTTCATTTTTTTTTCATGAGTCTCCATGCTGTACTCACATCGTGAGGAAGGACAGTACTACCCAAAAAAGCAAATGGTTCAAGATAATTGCTATTTTGCAGAATGCATTTTGTAGAATAGAGCTCTTTATATTAGCTAGGGCATTATGTGAATTAGTGAAAGCTCTACTGCTCGTTGTCTTCGTCATGAGATGATGAATAGGAATTAGATTCGGAGGCCAGCAAGTCCACTTCACGTTTTCTCTAGACGGACAAATAAAGAGTGTGCATATGAGGAAAAGAGTTCAATGGAAATTTCTTCTTTTTTGAATCATTTGTATAGAGGCTTCTGCCTTTTCATTTCATTGACATATCACATGTAGATAACTCGCTGCACAAAACCCAAGCCAAATGTCCCGGCTACGTAGTTATTTTGTTCGCTCCTTGCCCAATACAGGTCGTAGTTGTCAGGCCGCAACCAAACACCGTATTGGAGAATCTTTTGGGAGATCTCCTACCGTCCTTAAAGGTCAAGGGGTCCAACCTGGCTTGTCTTCTGCTGTAGCAATTGGAACGTCCAGATCCAATTGGTAAGTCTTGTTGTAGAGACGTCTTCACATGGCTCAGGATAACAAAAGGGATGGCCAAAAGGAAAGGACTTGTATGATTTCCATTGACTTTTTGCTGAAGTTGTCTTTCCTTATATAGACGCAACGGGTGCATCCTTCACATTATTACCATGTATCGACACTACCCGCATCCATCAATAAATTCAGAGCATATGGGCAGGTGCCAATTGACAAAGTGGTTAAAGAATAACCAAGATTACACCTAGCAATCAGAGGTTTTAGCCCATAAGGGTTGCGTCCTACGGACTCCTTCCTATCCATTGAACTCAAGGAAACCGTGGATGGGCAAACACAAACTTGATTGGGAAATTTTGGAGATTCTTTGATATCTTTTTAGAGTGAGATTCTTAAGAAAAAGAGTAGTGTCAAATTGGTCTATTGGGATGAGCTTGATGCCGAAACTAATTACTATAGGCTTCATGAGGCTTGGCGGTAATGACAAATCGAGTGAGGAAAGCCACTAGAGATAGATGTAGTATTGTCATTAATCCTAGGGAAAATTTCAAATAATGGCTTAAAGTACTATCATTTTCTCATTTAAGAGCTTGAAGTTGACATTGTTTTAAATAAAGATCTAAAGTGCCCTAATTTTTTTTTTTTAATTAAGGACCTGACTCAATGGCGTTTCATCATTTAGCTTTTTTCTTTTTTCTTTTTTTTTCTTTTTTCCCTTTCTCTTTCACGTTATGGTCTGTTGGCCACCACCCATCACCAATGGGGCGGCAGCCATGGCCGACGGGGTTGTCGACGCCTCAGCTAGGGCTGACAACCCTCTCCCAAATTTGGGTGAGGGTCACCAGCCCTTGCCTAGGTCTTGTCGAGGGTCGTCGGACTTGCGACAAGAGCTAGCAGCCCTCGACCAGACCTAGGCGAGGGCTGGCAACCCTCGCCTAGACCAAGGTGAGGTCGGCAAGCCGTCACCCCACTGGCGATGGGTGGCGGCCAACAAGCATAACGTGAAAGAGAAAGGGAAAAAAAGGAGAAAAAAAAGGAAAAAGAATGAAAAAGCAAAATGACGAAAATGTTCTTGAGTCAAGCTCTTATTTGTGAAAATAAAGGCACTTTAAGCTCTTATATTAAAATATTGTCCACTTCAAGTCCTTAATTGAGAAAATGAGGACACTTTAGGCTCTTATTGAGAATTTTCCCTTGTTTTTAAGTTATTGGTTGTGTTTGTATGCGCTTCAAAATGGATCATATAAGAACTCGCTCCTAAAATATTACGTTGAGAAAACAATAAATGCAATAGCTCATGCACACATGTTAGAGATACATTGAATTTCCCTCTAGTTAGTGCACTTCAGAAGTATGAGAAAATTGGTTAAATGATCCAATTTTAACATGAAATTTGCCTTTGGAAAGTTCAACTAATCATGAATTCTCTGTTGTCATTAAAATATGGAATTTATTGCTTCATGCTCATAGCTCTCTGCAAAGACATAACAATTATACTGTCCTACTGAGATGATATGAATATGGAAATTAATTAACAACACTAAACGCATTTTTATAATACGGCATTGTTTTTTTTTTTTTTTTGGATCTGAATAATACGGCTTTGTTAGCGAGTGTTTTTTTAGGATAGTGACTAATCATACTCACAAGAGAGACGGTAACAAACTTTCTTCATTTGGGTAATGGAACAAGTACTCTAGTTCTACTCGCTAGTGAAATCCTTAATGTTAATTTTGTGATTTGCGTCGATTATATATCGGTTTTGAAATCTCCTCTTGTTTGGTTTGCAACTGCTAATAATATTCCTATGGTATTACAAATGATGAACCGAATTCATAAATTAGCCTTTGGATTGGTAAAATAGTTTTTTTTATTTGTGTACATCATATTTCGGTTTATAAATGCAAGATAAATTTACTTGGTTAGTGTAATTTTATCATTAGTTATTGGTTTAATATGCAATTTGATTTCTAAACTTTTAATTTATTTAATACGGTTCATAAACTTTTGTCAATGTGCAATGTCGTCCCTAATCTTTTAAATTGTTCAATGTGATCTCTAGAATTTTGGTACATGCTCAATATCATCGTTGAATTATATGAAAATATTCGATGAAATAATAACATTAAATATTTTCATATAGTTTGTGGATTAAATTAAACATATACCAAAAGTTTAAGAATTACATTAAACAAATTAAAAGTTCAGGAATTGGGATAAAGTTCGGATATTACGTTGAATAAATATAAAGTTCATGGATTATTTTGCTTATTGGATCAAAGTTCAAGATTATTTACTTCATTATCTCAAAAAAAAAAAAAAAAAACGACCTGGCGGACACTCGCAAAGTACCTGTGAACTCTTGATCGGCTCGGGACTGGAAGTCGTCTCTTCAAACGAAGGTGAATCTGCGAGGGAGAGAAGGAAGAAGAGAGGTCAGTCGAATCGTACCTGGTTTTGGTTGTGATTTTGATTGTACTCGCCGTTGTCTCGGTCTATGTCCCATGTTCAGTTCGCCCTCCAAAACCCTCTTTCGCCGCCCGCTTTTCTTGCCCCCCACTCTCAGATTAATCTCCACCACCGCCGCCGCCACCGCCACCACCGCATCAAACCGACCCTCTTTCGCAGTCTCTTACCTCGTCAATTCATGTGGGTTGTCCCCGGAATCGGCGTCATTCGTTTCCAACCGCGTCAAATTCGAGACCTCGGCGAGACCCGACGCGGTCATTGACGTCTTCAAGAGCCATGGTTTCTCTGAATCTCAGATTTCGGGTATCATTAGGAAGTGGCCTCGGCTGATTCTGGCGAGTCCTGAGAGGACCCTCTTGCCCAAATTGAAGTATCTGCGCTCTATCGGCTTTTCCGGCTCTGACCTGGCGAAAATGATCACTTCTGCTCCCTATTTATTGACTAGGAGCTTAGACAAGCACCTCATCCCCAATTTCTGTAGGCTTCGGGACTTTCTTCGGTGCGATAAGTATGCGCTTACAGCTATTAGACGCAGTCCGAGAATATTGGTACAAGGTTTCGAGACTACAGTTGATCCTTCTATCAAGATTTTGAGAGACAATGGAGTGCGTGAATCAAGCATTTTGTGGTTAGTTAAGTGTCAATCTAGGATGATGATAACGTCGTACGATCACCTCGAGGAAATTATGGAGAAGACCAAGGGGATGGGCTTTGATGATCCTTCTGCGGCAAAGTTCGCTGTGGCTATGTTAGCGGTTGTGGGGATGAGCGAATCGACGTGGGAGAGGAAATTCAATGCTTATGGCAGGTGGGGTTGGTCTAGAGATGATGCCATGAGTGCTTTTGTGAAGAGTCCTTGGTGCATGATGTTGTCCGAGGAAAAAATAATGGCAGTAATGGGATTCTTTGTCAAGGAAATGGGGTTTGAATCTTCATTTCTTCTGCAACATCCTAGGTTGATGTCGCTGAGCTTAGAAAAACGGATTCGTCCTCGATGTTTGGTTTTTAAACATCTGGCGTCACATGGTTTGATGAAGACAAAGATTGGCTTGACTACCCTGTTGACGATTTCGGAAGAAGATTTCCTGGTGAAGTTTGTGACCCCTCATATCGGGGAAGCTCCGGAATTGCTGGATATATATCAGGAGAAGGCAACAGGGACACTGGTTCCATGAAATGGCACAGGGTACCATACAATTCGTTTGTCCCTCTTTCCTTAAAGGTCGTCATTCTGTTTATTTTGCGTCTCGAGCTTTGGCTGTTGATTCTTCAAACTGTATGGTGTATGATGGAGAACACCTGACCATTTTTCTAGTGTAACCATGGGAGAATGCCTTTTGTTTTGCATTCTCCCTTTAAATTGATTCTTTATTCGTAGGCTTCCTGTACACTTTGCCTTAAGGTTTAATGGTCGTTTGATAGCATGGCCTACATGATCCCTGATTTCAGGCTTAATAAGATCAAGAAGTTAAGTTGCTCATGTATGCAGGTTCATTCTTTATTTGCGCAAAATGTTTCCAAATTGAGAAGCTTGAGTAAAGTGCCAAACAAAATGAGGAAACCATAGCTCCAGAGGCTTGGAAGTCTGAATCTTCTGATACAAAAGCACTCTTCAGAGTAACAGGTTAAAATTTGTGTGCTCTGTTACAGCTACTGTGACTTTATATTATATGCATTGATGTTCTGCATGATTAGTGTAAAGCAAAGATAGATTGTAAGTTTGCTCTGGTAAACCCTGCTTCACCACCCACCATTTTCTCGTCCTGCACTCGGATTAATCTCCAGCGCCACCACCTCGAATCAACCCTCTTTCAGGGTCTTTTATTTCATGAGTCCGTGTGGGTTGTCTCCTGAATTGGTGTTGCTCGTGTCCAACTGTGTCAACTTCAAGACCACAAGACCCAACTTGGTCATTCACTTCTTCAAGAACAATGGCCTTCTACTGATCCCAGATCTCAAAGATCATTAGGGACACTTCCCCAGCTGGTTGTGGCCAGTCCTGGGAGGACCCTCTTGAACAAATTCAATTATTTGTGCTCTCTTGGCTTTTCCCACTAAAACCTGGCCAAAGTCGTCACTGCTCTTCAGGTATGCTGATGAGAGCTTGGAGAAGGTCCTCATTGCTCTCCGCTCTCCATGGAACAATTCTTATCAGAGTTTCATTTTTTTTTCATAATTCTCCATGCTGCACTCACATCAGGATGGACGATACTACCTAGAAAAGCAAATGGATCAAGATAATTGGTATTTTACAGAATGTACTTTGTAGAACAGAGCTCTTTATATAAGCTAGAGTAAGTAGGAAATGGGCATTATGCGAATTAGTGAAAGCTTCACTGCTCGCTGTCTTCGTCAGGAGATGATGAATAGGAATTAGATTCGGAGGCCGGCAGGTCCACTTCATGTTTTCTCTAGAACTCGAAGAACAAAGAGAGTGCAAATCAGGAAAAGAGTCTAATGGAAATTTCTCTTTTTCGATCTTATATAGAGGATTCTCTGCCTTTTCATTTCATTGACATATAGATAACTCGCTGCCCAAAGTTCAAGCTAAATTTCCTGGCTACGTAATTATTTTGTTCGCTCCTCGCCCAATACATGTCATAATTGTCTAGGCCGCAACCAAACACGATATCTCCTACCGTCCTTAAAAGTGAAGGGGTCTAACCCGACTTGTCCCCTGCTGTAGCAATTGGAACGTCCAAATCAAAGGGGACTGCCACAAGGGAAGGACCTGTATGATTTTCATTGACTTTCTGGTGAAGCTTTCTTGCCTTTGTGTAGAAGCAACGGGTGCATTCTTCACATTACTACCATATTGACATTAGCCGCATTTATCAATAAATTCGGAGTATATGGACAGGTACCAATTAACAAGGTGATTAAAGTAAATCCGAGATTATACCTAGCAATCAAAGGTCGTAGCCTATCAAGGTTAAACTAATCTTGATTTTTATTTTTTTTTGGGTGATTTTTAGAAGATATGGAATTTAATTGCTTCATGTCCATATCTCTCTCTCTCTCTGCGAAAAACATCACAATTATAATGTGCTATTGAGGTGCTATGAATGTTGACTTCAATTAGAAACACCAAATCGGAGTTTTATATCACAGCTTTGTCAGCGAGTGTTTTTAGGATAGTCGTTAATCATACTCACAAGAGAGAAGGTGCAAATAACAAAACCTTTTTTTAACTAGACATGTGATAAGTACCGCAGATCTATTCATTAGTAAAATCCTTATAGTGATTTGGAGATTTGAAATAATTATATATCGACTTTGGAATCTCTTCTTGTTTGGTCCGCGACTGCTGATATCTGTATTGTACTATACATGATAAACCAAATTCATGTATTAGCTTTTGGATACGCAAAATACATTTTTTTTTTCATTTTTGTACACCATATTTCGGTTCGTAACTTTTTATAAATCCAATTTTTTCTCATATGTTGTTAAATTATCTTTATATGGATTGTAAATTTCCTCACCAGAGGTGAAAATTTCCATATGCTGTAGAAGGGCCCCTTTACTTTGTTAGTGTAATTTTTACTCTTCGTTGTTTTTTCTCTGTTTTCAGGAAGCTCTGGAGTCCTTTGATCGCTCGTGGCTGGAAGATTCCTCGCTCCAGCGAAGGTGAATCCGCGAGGGAGAAAAGGAGGAAGAGAGGTCAGTCGAATCGAACGTGGTTTTGGTCGTGATTGTGAATGTACTCGCTGTTGTCTCGGTCCAAGTCCCATGTTCAGTTCGCTCTCTAAAATCCTTCTTCGCCGCCCGCTGTTCTTGCCCACCACTCTCAGATTAATCTCCACCGCCACCACCACCGCATCGAACCGACCCTCTTTCGCGGTCTCTTACCTCGTCAATTCATGTGGGTTGTCCCCAGAATCGGCGTTGTTCGTTTCCAACCGCGTCGTCTTCGAAACCTCGGCGAGACCCGAAGCAGTCATTAACGTCTTCAAGAGCCATGGGTTCTCTCAATCCTAGATCTCGGTAATCATTAGGAAGTTGCCTATTTTGGCGAGTCCTGAGGGGACCCTCTTGCCCAAATTGAAGTATCTGCGCTCTGTCGGCTTTTCCGGCTCTGACCTGGCGAATATGATCACTTCTGTTCCCTACTTATTGGCTAGGAGCTTAGAGAAGCACCTCATCCCCACTTTTGGTAGGCTTCGGGACTTTCTTGGGTGCGATAAGAATGCGGTCGCAGCTATCAGAGGCAGTCCGAGAATATTGGTACAAGGTTTCGAGGCTACAGTTGATCCTTTCGTCAAGATTTTGAGAGATAATGTAGTGCGTGAATCAAGATTTTTGTAAGTTCGCTCTGGCAAACCCTGCTTCACCGCCCACCATTTTCACCTCCCGCACTCAGATTAGTCTCCAGCGCCGCCGCCACCTCGAATCAACCCTCTTTCATGGTCTTATTTCGTGAGTTCGTGTGGGTTGTCTCCGGCGTTGTTCGTGTCCAACTGGGTCAACTTTGCGACCACAAGAGGCCTGCATTGGTCATTCGCTTCTTCAAGAACAATGGCCTTCTATGGATCCCAGATCTCAAAGATCATTAGGGACACTTCCTCAGCTGATTGTGGCCAGTCCTGGGAGGACCCTCTTTGCCCAATTCAATTACTAGTGCTCTCTCAGGCTTCTCCCACTATAACCTGGCCAAAGTCATCACTGCTCTTCAGGTATGTTGGTGAGAGCTTGGAGAAGGGCCTCATCACTAAATTGGTGCAGATAAGGGATTTTCTTCGGTGCCATAAGCAGGCGGTCGTGGCTATTAGCCGCTCTCCGCTGTTATTATATGTAGATCTCGAGACTAGAATCTGCTCCTTCTGTCAAGATTTCGAGAGAGAATGAGTTCTAATGCATTCATAAGCTCTGTTTTTAACATGATTGCAGTGGCAATAACAATCGATATCTAAAGCAAAGACAAAATAATATCTTGATTGAGGCAGTAAAAGTGAATAATTCAGCAATGAAAAGCAGATACACTGCAATCAAATACATACAAATGCTCATTGAACAGATAATTATGAAAGCATAAACTTAATCTTGCCTAATGATATATTAAGCGTCTGAGACCTGGACGCATAATCTTAATGTTTCTGGTAACAATCGGAATGTTGTGTCCAAAACATAGAAACGTCTTACTTTTAATTAAATTTCGCCGTCCTTAGAAGGAGTTCAACTCTCAGACCTAGACGCAGACGGATGTGCATTTCCTCTGGCTCCTGAAGAAAACATTATATGGACTAGTTTGAGTTTACGAAAAAAAATGCTTGATGGATTATCCACGGGCGAACTAGAAGCTTTTCGGCGGGAGACCTTGTTCTTGTGAAATGGATGTTGGACGACAAAATAACTATTTGTGCTTGATCCTACTATCCATGTGGAAAATTTCAAAAGTTCCTCTCTTCGAATGCTTTCATGGTCTTGGCATGATTATTCTAAATGCAGAAGCAGCATCAGAGTGCAGATTTGGTGTAAAGTCTCGCTGTTCGATGTCGACGTGGTGCCTTTTAACTTTGGTGGATTATAGTACATAATCACTACTATGGTGTCCATTAGCCATCAATTAGACCGTGGGGCATATCATCATCTTCAGTGTCGCCAGCAAAACCTGTGGCTCCAGGTTCTCTTGGAATGTACAGACCACGCCACGTCCCGCTTTTCTAAGACTATGACCGCTTAGTTTAACGGTAGATGGGATGCGCATACTAGGAACGATTGGATTGACAAATGTACGCTATGCATCACAGATTGGGGGTCGTTCCCCAACGCGAAATGCAGGCAGATATCGACTAAAATATGCATATGCATCTTCATCAGTTTGTTGAATAGTTTCCTTGGCATATTCAACTGCGACAAGAATATTCACAAACCAGGAACCACTGACATCAAAAGTATGCACAAATACACAATGACTAACAATTCAATGTCTCTCTCCATATGATTTGCTTTTTTTTTCCTTCTCTTTCTTGACAATTACATGCCCCAATGCTCCCAAAACATATACAAGCACATAAATAATCAGCACATTGGAGACAGGAAACACCATGGGAGGGTGGAATTACCACAAATCTTGAGAGAGAGAGAAGGAGAGGGAGGGAGGGAGAGATGAATACTCCAATTTCTGAAGGCCTTCATCTTAAGACAAATAATTTTGAAAAAGCCAGCTACCAAGACGCTGATCCAATTTTAAGGATTGAAGAAGAGTAGTTTGATCGAGTCAGCCGTGGTAAGTCTCATCATGAAGAATGGCCAGCCGTTGGAGTCTAGACATTGTGAATTCTGAATGGTTGGAACGAGCCCCTTTCTGGATAATTCCACTTGTCGCCTTTTAATTAACCAAGTAAAAACCTGAATACATCACCAAGTGTAACAATACCTTCCACGCGCTTGCTGCCAGCCTCAACAATGACAAGTCGTCTGATACCTGAAGTAATAGCCATCTCCTTTTTAGCACAACGCAGGGTTCATATTTAGATCTCACTGTAATGTCAGCCATGAAAACTAACATGCTTAATTGTCCAAGAAGCAGCCCAAGGTTTTCTTAGTACAAAAATTAGAGTGGAGGAGAAAAGACAAAGCAGAAAACTCCATCTCCAAGGCACAACCCAAAAAACAATCCAGGGAACACGCTGATCGATTTGGAAGCCAAATTTCCCCTTTGTCTAAAACACAGGCATGAGAAAACAAGAACAGCTTATCTGGCTATGCCAACCGAGGACAACCACAACATGGGAACCATAGGCACGTTCCAACTTACTGCAGAACCCAAGTAGACCAAAACAGTAGACACTCAAGATGAATTTTCCAGAAGATGTGACATATATTTCCTTCTTCAAAAATTCAACCAAAAAAGCATGTCCAATCATGTTGCAAGCACAAACTGAGATTAGTCTTCTTATATTAGGAAGACTTGAGCATGACATGAGGCCGCTCTACACATCAAATGTGTTTGTGCACTAACGTGTGTTGACAAATCGATGCATATTAATAAAGCAACGAGTAGCTGAACAGATCCTGAACTCACTTCTCAACAGTGAGAGCAAGAACAATACATGACATGACTGATAAAACACAGGTACCTGGGTTTGCCAATCGCTCCATCACTTTGTGCAGTGAATCAGACGGCAGACACATTTGACATCTTTGGCTTCTGAGATCATAAGGAGTATAGGAATCTTGTCCCAACTGCAGTGCCTAATAATTAAAAAGAAGCAAGTCCACTGCAGATGAATATTTTCAAACAAAAGTTTTCGAGTTTGGACAGATTCAAAAGAGAACTTCCTAAAAGCATTGATAAGAGAACTTCACAATCCAACAACAGAACTTTTCCATGTACCCCGCTCAACATGGCAAACAGAGCACTCAAGCTGTGCTGCAAACTGGAAATAGATTCATGTAGTAGCACATCCTATGGTGCTTCACATTTCAATGGTAGCTGTCATACTGAATCCCACCTATAGATATCTACTGAATACATTCAGCTCAATAAAACCAGCTGCAACAGCCTAGTTCCTAAATATCCCATTAAAACCCTAACCCCAGAGCTATAAGAAGTTTGATTTATGAATGAAGAGAAAGTATGCAGGGAGTTAACATGGCTCACTTTGTCCCCAGTACAACCTCTTCAAGCATGAAAAAAAAAATGGAACAGAGAACAGAAATCATCATTGAAATGGGGATATAACCATCACTTGTATACATATTCAACACTTCCCACCATGGTACAAAATAACCACGCAATCAAATGTAATGAAATCTTTCATCAAATACTCTTTCCTTCGAAGAAAAACTATTTTGGTTTTTTTCAATAAAAAACCGGACAACAGAAGAACTGAATAAAGTGATTCTCCGTTTAACAGGTAGAGGCACAAATCAAGCAGTGATTAGTACACCAATTGGCATTGCCACCTTAAGCAATGTGTAACATTCCAAAAATAAACTTAGAAGATGATCTAACTACCCAAAGCCAGGGCTCACACAAGGAAAATAACCTTAGAAGACAATCAAACAACTCAAAGCCAGAGCTCGTGCAAGGAAAAGAAAACTTCAATCATAATCAGCCTTCCTTCTGGACAGAAAATGATTGGCATTCAATTGGAACAAGTTTCTTTCTGTTAATATCATCGAAAATATACCAACTTTGAGCATACACAGGATCGGTTTATTTTTTGCTAAAAAAATTGACAGGTCAGGTACCTATGAGGGCTTAATAGAAGACACAAAAGAAATACCTGATGTATGGTCATTTCGTTGAGATTAATGTGGGTATAAGCCTTGTCCTTTGCCAAAGCAGTGATATCACTGCCAAATAGTCAAAACAAAATGTTTAACATAAAAGCAAAAGAGGAAATTGATTCCAGGAAATGCTAATGTCATTTCTCTGTATAGAAGGAAATCATATACTCTTGGTGGAAAGAAATGACGTACCTCCGAGAGTAAATGTCCAACAAAGAGTCATTGTCATCCACTATGGGAATTGAACTAACTTGCGCTGTCAAAGCATACAGTTACGTAGCATAAGAACCAAACCAAATCTAAAAGCACCTGATTAATATTTTGCCTCTAGAACATCCACATTACATCAGCAACTAAAACATGTACTTACGGATGCAAAACACTTTTCCAAGGGTCGTACAATAGTTTCTGCCTTCAAAAAGTTAATAGCAAATAAATTACAACAAGCATGGATTAAAGTACTCCGTGAACCTTTTTGCATTTTACCATAGGCTGGGCTTTTCCACCTACAAGTACTTTCCACAGGTGAAGGGAGAAAGTCTACCTCTTAGCAACAGCTTCAAACAATTAAGCAAAATGAAAGTTTCGAGAAGCATATATCTCAGAAAAACTTTTTTATCATGAGAATGCAGAAAGTAATGTATCCGTAATTAACTGGCAGTAGAAAGCACATACTTTCTAAGCTGAAACAACCATACCTTGAATTAACAAATTGAGGGCTGAACTAAGTGAATCACTAGGTCTCAACATGGCTAAAGGCTGTCGATTAGATTCGCCAATTTTTGGAATCCAGGTGCCGATTGGAATTGCATATATTGGCAACTGAAGCACGGGCAATGAACTAGAACAATGTCTGAAATAACGGCAAAGACCTGTACAAAGAAACTAACATTTCCATCAGCAAACAAATGGAATTATTACCGCCATACTCACTAATAGATGTGGCTTACATTTTAGTATCCCAGAAAGAGTAGCCATATGCAGTAGCTGCGGAAATGAACCATCTTCTGAAGAAGAATGAATAACTGGAACTGAGGCCACCTCATTTTGCAAAATTTTCAAAGTGACATCTTTCAAGCTATCAAATGGCCCAGCCTACACAACAAACCAATCAGAAAAGAATAATCCTATCAAACAAGAAGATAAAACAAAAAAGTCGGCAAAGATGTATAAGACTCAAGGTCTGAATCCATGTGAGCTGTCAGTCAAACTCACTCAACAAGCCAAATAAAAAGGTCAATGACACATGAACTCATAAGCAAGAGACGAGGTAGTTCATGAACATCATATTCAACAAAAAATACACTCGTCCACCAACCATCATACGATACCATCTAAATGTGACTAACATGTTGAAAAAGAAAAACTAACAAGATAAGAATATCATACACCGGCCACTATTTCCAGAAGAGTTCAGGCAAACTATAAAGATGGACTGCTAGTAAGTATCACATGCAGTTCACATCAACCTTATTTTGGCAGGAAGCAATACTCCAGCCACTATTTTTTCAAGTGTCCAGGCTAACTTTCAAGATGGCCAACTGGTAGGTTTCACATGTAGTTCAATTTCATATAAATTATTTCATCAACCTTTTCCATATAAGAGAGATCCCTTCTCAAAGGGGGGCTTTGGAAAGGCTCCGTGCAATATAATATTATATAAGAGCAATTTATCGCCAAGCAACTTAATTTAAAAGACATGTATCTAGGAAGAACATAATCAAGTTGCAAAGAATAATAGTCCAGACCAAGACTGATGATTCAAGATGTTGAAGGACTCACATGGACAAGAGGCCTTGAAAATGCTCTTACATGCCCATCAAGTTGTCTGTTTAAATATGCTTTCCCCTCTTTCCATGCAGCTATTGTGTGTGTTTCAAGCTCCTCCTCTGTCAGATTTGATCCATGATTTCCAAGCTGAAAAGGCAGGACAATCTTATGGAAACCATAAAAATTGAGGCAAAACTTAATCAACGGGAAGAAAGTGAGATTAACATTCAACAGGGGATACCAAAATTTCAATACCCATCTAATATTTGAAACTCATTACTATCCTAAAAACTCAACGGTGGAAAGAAGATCTATAGAATCCTCTTAATGATTAATACACATATAATGTCACAAGGCTTGTTCAGGTGATACAAGAAAAATCTTAAGCCAGCTCTCAGGACATATAAATCTGCATAATGTTTGATTGGAACATTTGGAGCTGGAAGAAGAATGCTAAAAAAAGAATAAGCTTAGAATAAAATAAGCAAGTTGGGCGAACATCAACTTCAATTCGATTTGGTACCTACCTCTCTTAAAATCAAAATAAAATCCATCGCACTTAAAACTCCAACAAATTGTCCCCGGTGGCCGTCCCAGAGAGGAGCTGTAGGGATTCCCTGCAGACATTAACCGAAAACAAAGAAATTCCAGATTCTTCATCTTCAACTGAAAGATAAACATAATTTACAGGATTGCATCAACAAATGATCAGGAAAAGTCTAAGCTATGGATGTTGTCATGAAAAATCTAAACATAAGTTGTCTGAAAAGAACAAATACAATGACTCTTTGATCCTTCAAGACATCACCAAAAAAGAGCACTTTAAGAACGCTGCGATAGCTATAATCTTTATTAAAGTGCTCAATTGTCTGTAGAGGATGCTTTGTCCCTATCCAAACTCTACTAACTCAGGTGAGGACGCAACATTTACGTACCCTTAGTCAATTAGTCCAAGATATGCAAAGTCTAACTAGAAGAACACCCAAAAAAATGAAGAAGAAAATTAATGTGGAAAAGAATACCTGCTCGTATAAAATATGAAATGCTTGCTTCACGGGTAAATCAATGTCCAAGGCAACTACCTGTCATGCACGTATACATTTGGAGAAAGACTGACTAAGAAAGCTCAAATGGCAACTGAAGTTGCATATAGCCAGAGATCAAGCATCCAAACCTTGCCTGACTCCGGAAGTAACTCATATGCAGTGTGGTTAGTCAAGAATGCAGAAACGCGGTGACGAGAAACCACTAAATCAGTGTCTGAGATCCTTGGTACAGCCTCAATTATTGTGCCTTCCCTTACTTGGACCTGAGTTTTCTTTAACCAAAAAGCTAATTAGTCTACTTGCAGACCAGCTATATTAGAAAAATACCTGTAGGCAGATGTAAAAACAAGCAAAAGGAAAATTGGAGCAGCCTTTCGGCCATGAGTTGAGAGATTTAGTATCACAGAGAGAGAACCGGAAGTGGCAAATACTTTTTAAATTCTTAAGGGACATCTGAAAGCCATAATGCACATATCAACTATAATATAAATAAACACAAAGTGCAATGCACACACTCAATTTCATCATCAGATTGAATACAAGCACCTAGCTCTATGGAAGAATCTCCATAGAGAATTTCCCCCAGACACAAAATGTGCCCCTACAGCCAGTTAACGTCAATCAAATCACATAAAACAGAAGCCAGGAGGAATGACAATTGCCGTTGGTCGCAAGCGCTCACCATACGCCGTGCCTGCACATCAACCTCCATGTCCAAAACCGGGGGGGTTTCTGGGCTGGGAGTCCCTGGAATATAATTAGCCTCTGCTGTCAAATAGATAGTGTTCACTATCCCATATTCACTAGTTGCATAAGGTTGGTGTTCATCATGTCTCCATTCTCCATCAACAAAAAATTTGTACTGCACCAAATTGTGCAAGATGTTTAGTCTGCTGAATTGCATCTTTGAACCATAGAGCAACGAACTATGCTGATGCAGCAAGTACCGCATGTTAAATTTAAATAAACACATCCATAGGCGTCACATACTTGACTATCTTATCGTCAGTCACACGACACTAGCAAAATCGAGAATGCTTCCAATAATAAGCGAAGAAAGAGAATCCACTTCTCAAACACCGCGAACTTATTGCTAGTGCTAGTGCTAGTGAAGAAAGTTCACATTTTACACCTCTACATCTCCCTTCAGAATATCTAAAATCTGTTGCAAACAAAAGATTTGCAAGCTCAAAGGAGATGTGCAAGGGGAAGTATTCATGGATCTTTCAGGTGTTTTCCTCCAGAAAATCTAAATCTCGTGAATCTAACACTTCCCATAGGCATAAAACCTCCAATAATTGTCATTACATGACAAGAGATCAAAGTCACATGTTGAGAGCCTAACACAATGTCCACTGTAAAACTTCACTACAATACTTTAGCTCTACACTAATCTTCGAACGATTATGGTGCAGAAATTTCAGAGCATATATGCATTCACAAGCGTGTGAAAAAATGCCTAGCTTCTCCTGTTCGTCTCACGAAGGTACAAACAACCAGAATATACACACGCATTCCAGATAACAACAAGGAGAAGCAAGCATAGTACAGCAATCTGACCTGGTGGAACCCGGGAGGTATGTTGCAAATAACCTGAAACACCGTGGGACAACCTTCGACTGGACTCATCGGCATCAACTCCGACCACCTTCACACAATTAAAATGAGAAAAGAAACAAACAATGGATTTATCAAATTCAGTAGCAGAGAAACACAACCGCATCGAGCCACCCGAAAAAAATTCTCCCCTTCAGATTCAAAAAATCAAAGATTTTTTAGCCTTGCCTGTTGAAGGAACCGCACAGAAACACGCTCAAGCCGCCGAAAGGCCACACGAACCTCATCGGAATCAGAACCACGCCCGCGATTCCGCCGGATTCCCTCGCGGCATCCATGGCCGGACCCAAATCGACCTCCAATCGGCAGTAAATTCTCGATTAGCACGCTCCACGCAGCCGGAATTGGCGCCTCATATAACCTTCCCTTCACTGCAAGGGGGAAGAAAAGAAAAATCAAAACGGCTCAGAAGCCCCCGAACAGCACTAGGTGAAAAAAAAATAAAAATCCAGAGCTGAATTCCACGACCCACAAACCACTTCAGCTCCAAATTCAAACTCCGGAAGCGAAACACACCCAGCATTTTTTTCCCCAGACCCAGACAAAAAAAAAAACAAATCTTTAAGGGCATTCCGACCCGTTCAATCGAGAAACAACCGAAAGGCGCCAATCTCTCGCAAGCCCAGCACATCTCCTAGAACAGCAGCGCCCATGCGCGAGCTCGAAAGATAGGGAAACCCAAAAAAAAAAAAGCTCACCCGCCGCAAAACCACGAGCAAGACGGGGGGGGGTCTCTCGGTCCGCTGCGAAGGAGGAGGAGAAGAAGAATCCGTGAGAATGCGAGAGGGGAACAGGAATCCGGCGGTGAATTAATGGAAACTTCTGAAGGGATTGGACGAGCGAGGGAGGGAGAGAGAGAGAGAGAGAGAGGGAGACGAAGAGGGAGACGTGAAGATCGAGAGAGAGAGAGAGAGAGAGACCCAGCTGCGATACGATCGAATCTGAATTTCTCCTCGAGCCCTAAAATGAAAAAAGAAAAACAAAAAAAAGAGGGACGAATTTCTTTCTTTTTCTTTTTCTGTTTTTCTTCTGCTGCTGCTTCCTTCGATGGGGGTAAAATTTCGGGGTGGGAAGGAGGATGATGATTGAGTAATTGCCGCTGTTGGTGTTGGGTCGTAAGCTTATAGAGAGAAGGTATTTTTAACCCTAGCCTTTTCTTGTTTTTCCCTTAAGAAAAGGGAATTAATTGATAAAAAAAGGGGGGCAGAAAATAAATAAATAGGTAAATGAAAATGTGAAACTGGGGGATTGCTGTGTGCGCCTGTGTGGCGCGCGTGTGAGCGTGTGCTGCGATTGGGCGGAGCCGTAAAAAAGAGGGGGGAAAAAGATTAAAAAAAGAAAAGTGGGAAAAAATGATGATTGTGTTTTGTTCTGTTCTGAGGGCCCCCCTCCCCTTTGGTCCGCCGCACGTGCGGATGTGCTTTTTGGAGACAGTTGAGGGAAAAAGAGGGGGGGG
>BCNH02000008.1:31833926-31872036 GCA_001662345.2 Metrosideros polymorpha var. glaberrima
GCAAATAGTGAGATGGAATAATTTACAGATTTCCGGTTGAAATTGTTTTTACAAGCCGTTTCCGTCGACGTGAAAGGACATTTTACTTCCTGAATTCGATTTTTCTCTGAAATTGGCATTTTATACGAGAATACATTCACTCGAAAAATACTATTTTTTTTTTTACTTTCATGTTGAATTTTCCTTCTTAGCCGGGTAAAAATTGACACTAGATTTGACGCTCGTGTGCAAATTGAGGCAAGTCCTAGGCACTAAGTAAAGTGCGTGCAAGATTTGAAGGTATTAGTCCTTTTTCACTAGTTACCGTTTTAATCTCCCTTTTGAGTACGATGATCATTCGCGCGCGTCGTGTGCATATCGAATTGAAGATGGATGTTGATGGCTTCCAATAAATAAAAGTACGAATTTCGATTTTATGGTACACCACGTCGAAATAAGAGATTTGTGAGGTACCAGTGTCAGAATGTCGAATTCTCTCTGTAAGCATTATCATGTTGAAAATTGAAATTAATGATATTTTAGTATATTGAATTCGAGATTTTGATTTAAATAGAGAATAATTGTAACCACCTAAGTGCCACTTCACATCCTCTTGCCACGAAAGAACTTTTTGGCTAGAGGGTTATTTTTCATTGTGAAAACAGTATTGCACAAAATTCATGATAGGTATACGAGAATTAGAGTGCACATGACAACACTTCTATTTCACAATTTCTGTTTCAGAAATCATTTTGTAACAAGTTTGAAACAGAAATCCGTTTGGTAACGCAACTTCATTTTTCTATTTTTGGAACAACTTTTTGTTCCAGAAATCATTCTGAAACAGAAATCAGAAGTTAAAATTTTCAACTTCTTGATTTCTGAAACAGAAATCATAAATCATAAATTTTCTTTCCTCTCTCTGTACAATTCACTCTCCTCTCTCTTGTGGCTTCTCGTTGTCGCCGTCCGTCACTTGTTCGCTCCCTCGCTGTCGGCCATCCGCCGCTTGCCCGCCGATCGCTGTCACCCGTCGCCGCCCTCACCACCCATCGCCGCCCGCCGCCACCTGCTACCCACCGGTGGCCACCGACTGCCACCAATTGCCCCCACCGCTATCGGACGCGCGGACGCCAGCCGCGGGATGTGGAACACCGAGCGTCGGGCGCCGGGAAATAGAAATTTTATGTTGTTATCAAACGAATTTCTATTTCAGGAATAGAAATTTTATGTCGTTATCAAACACATTTCTTTTATCATAAATTGATTTCTGAAATAAAAATAGAAAAATTAATTTTTTTTCAAAAATTGATTTTTGGAACAGAAATTTTGTCATGCGCGCTCTTAATCATCAATCTTAAGTTGACTTGTATTAAGTTGTCTTTATTTTTTCATCTACGGCTGCAGTTGGTCTCCAGGACAATAAAATGTAATAGGATAAAAATGCAGGGACTTGTTGTTATGTCCTATATTTTATTTTGGTGAAACATTGGGTATACGATAAAAAAAAAATCACTTGAGAAAGCAAAAATAAAAAAGCAAAGAAAAAAACAATAAAAAAAGGTTAATATCACGAAAAATCACAAACTAGTATACTTATGACAATTTTACTTTAAGCTAATTTTTTTACCATAAAAAATCCAAAATTAATACACATGTGATAAATTTACCTTTCGTTAGTTTCCATTAAATTTACCGTTAAATTGCTAAGTTGGATGACACGTGGCAATTGACGCATTTACCATTTTGGGATTTTAACCTTCATTTGTCACATATGTACCAATTTTGTGTTTTCGTTGTATTAATATAATTTAACGGAAATTAACTGAGGGTAAATTTGATACAAGTGTACCAATTTAGGGTTTTTAGTGATTAAAAAATTAATTTGAAGTAAATTTGAGCGCTAGCTATGGTCGCCAACAATGCCAATGATGGCAGCGTGGTTGGGGTCGCACAAGATCGGGAAATCTATCTCCCTTTTTACTTTTTGAAATATCCAAGTATTCCATCCTAAGGCCCGGATTTATTTAGGTTAATCTCAATCCAAAGGTGTCTCTCCAAATGAAGGAAGGGTAACTTTTATTTTTTCTCTAACGTTTTATTCGGGTGACCAAACATGCCTTATGTTTTTTTGGTATGTACTAAAGGGAAAAAGTAAAAAGGCAAATATAAAGTAAAATGTTTTCTCACTTAGGCACAAAAATGCTAAATTGAATTCTCGTAATAAATTGAATGTAGAAATACATCGCCCTCTCTCGCCCTTAGGGTTTCCTCTCTTCTAAAGCTGCCGCCCCCAACCCTCTTTTCTGAAGCTTACATCATTGAGGGAGAGCCCTTCTCCCTCTCTTTATCTCTCTATTTCTTTATCTTCAAGACTTCTTCGTTGATTTAGTAGATGACGAGGTTGAGATCCTCCACAGAAGTGGAGAGCTCTATTCTTTGAGCTCTGAAGATCGAAGCGCAAATGCCTCTAACGAATTCGCTCTCTCCGGATCTACTTGCAAACTCCAAGTCCCGGTACTTGTTCCAAATAGTCGAGCGCTCCACAGGTCTCCGAGACTCCTCTACAGTTACCTTAAGCGATCGGCTTATACGAAAGTGATTTTGTAATCAATCGGTATCTCTTTTGCAACTTTTCTCTTTTGATCCAGAGTTAAATCTAAATTTGTGTGCTTTTATATCCCATTCTAAATATGAATCTATGATTTACAAGGCATTGTTTGTGATCTTTCAACTTATTAGTATTGTTGTTGTCTCTATACAGTGATAGTGTTGGGGATGCCAAACTTTTTGGCAAAGCCATAGCTACTGAAGAGAGAAATCTGGCATGTGCTCATCACTGATAATAATGCAAAATTTGGTGATTGGCCATCGGTTGTTCTTTGATACTCTGTCTTTGTAAAATGGGCAAGTCTTTGCAGGATGTACCAAGTTAATTCACTTTTCTAGATTTACTTGCTTTGAAGCATTTGCATTTTTCTCTTGAAGTTATGTACCTCTATTTCATATGAAATAAAAGTTTTCCTTCCAACCAAAAAAAGATTTTTGGGATAAGGATACCACAAGTGTCATAACTTCGTATAGCGCTTACTTGGTTCCATAACTCTTTTTTTTTTTTTTCAATTGCTCAAAATGTCATGACTTCTAATAAACATTTGCTTTATTGTCATTACTTTCAATCAATCACTTAAGTACTATAACTTTAAAAAAATGGTCACCTAAGTGCCAGTTATCTTATATGATATAGCACTTGTCGTAAACATTTTAAAAAAATCTATCTATTAAAAAGTTAAATGGCACTTAAGTGATAAAATAAAATATATTGAAAACCATACAAAAGTTATGACACCATGGTGTCCTTTTCCCTTGAACTCACCATCCAAAATTAAGCCTCCAATCGAAGATGTCGATCATGCTTAGGGGTAATACATCGAAAGTAATTGAAATTTTGTTCGTTTTAAATTGAGTATCCATTTTTTTCCCAATCAAATACATTAAACGTGGGTCAATGTAAGACCTCCTTCAAAATTGTGTAAGGAAAATTCCAAATTGGACACGAACACCGGTAAATGGCCGCTAACTATCCACATGGCGTCCAATATAGCCTCTTGGAATAATGCCAAGTAACAGAGACATATTGGACGACCAATATCGTTCTAATCAACACACACTCTCTCTCTCCTCTCGTCACCCAACACCTTCATGGAGATGGCATGATTTTGGTTTAGACATTCTTAGCAATTTGGCCTATTTCTTGCCAAGGAAGTGAGTCACATTAACAAAATCGCATGACGTGGTAACTTAATCAACAGAGGCTTCACATTGAGCCAAATTTGAAAGGTTGTACTTGATAGAAAAAAGAAATTTAGGTAGTTTCAATTGTGAAACTGACAAAAATTCGAGTACTTGCGGTGTCATTATCCATCCAGCTTATTCATTGCCTTCCCAATGCACACGGTTCATATGCTGGGGAAATTACCAAAAAAGTTCTAATCCTATTACAATTATGCCAATTTAGTCTTAAACATTTTAATTTGGCTAATTTAGCCCTAAACATTTTGACAATTTACCAATTCAGTCCATCCGACCAATTTTGGCCGGAAATTGCTGACTTGAACGTTAACCGTCCTACGTGACGCAACCGACTCTAACGTGAAATTTTTTATATATTTTTTAAACATTTTAATGATTTTTTAATGATTTTTAGTTTTTCTCATTTTATCCTTTTTATTTTCTATTTTTTCATTGTGGCCAGAGAGATCGCCAGCGACCCTCACCAACTGGGCGAGGTTCGACCTCGTTGTCCTTGGGCGAGGTCGGCCTCATTAAGGGCTAGGCTGGCGAGGGTCGACCCCTGTTGACCATAGTTGAGATCAGACTTCGCCAACCCAGCTGGCCACATTAAAAAAATAGAAAATAATAAGGAAAAAAGAGAAAATTATAAAAAAAATTATAAAATTATCCACATTAGTGCCGGCGATTTCTAACCAAAATAGGCCAGATGGATTGAATTCACAAATTATCAAAATGCTTAGTTTTAAATTGGCAAAATTAATAGGACTGAATTGGCACATAAGTTCAAGATTTTTTTTGTAATTACCCCTTCATATGCCATCTCCATCACACTATATAGTAAGAGCTGCTTACTCTTATCTCTCCATATGAATTAGATGAAGAGTAACTAGGAAAGATTTAATCGACCCTAGATACATGGATATGTGATTTTTTTCTTTATATAGGGCATATTTGACAATGATTTTGATTTTCTGATTTTGCTCCTCGAAACAGAAAAAGATGAGAATCATGTTTAGTAACGAAAATGATTTTGATTCTCAAAATTAGTGATTCTGTTTCCAGAATCAATTTTGGAGCAGAATCAAGAATAAAAAAAAGTTTATTCTTTGTTCCAGAATCACTTTTGAGAAACATTTTTTTTTTACAAAAATAAATCATTTTTTTCTAAAAAATAAATCATTTTTTTCTCTTGAAAGTCTTGTATTTTCATTCTATTGTTGAAACAAAGCCTAATAAATCTTTAAAGAAGTGAAAAATGTCTTAACTATATAACATTTCAAAGTAGATGTCAAAATATTAATCAATCTTACTAATTACAATGGTTTTTCATTTCCAAAGAACTTACTCAAAACGAATTTTATAAATTGGCTAGTCTCATCTCTCTCTCTCTCTCTCTCTGTCCTGCTTCACAACAATTTGCATTTGATTCTCTTTTCTCTCTCTCACCTTTTGTTCTCTAACCGACCTTCATGGCATACATTCATGAAGCTAATTCCTAAAGCATGAGAATGTCCACATTGATGAACTAATTTGAATGAAAATCAATTCCAAAATGAGTATATGTGCATCTATGCAAGTGCTTCCCCGCATAAATTTCCAATAGATCAAGTACACAAAATGCCTGGACCCTCAACATTCAAGTGCTCCCTGTGTAAGTATGTCCACATTTGTGATGTATGAATTGACTTTGCTTTCGATCTCTTTACAAGTACCCATCACCAATTTGTGTACGAAACAATATGAGATAATTAAAAAATCACTTTTTTATTTAATATGTTGCAAAAATTCACTTTTCTTTATGATTGTATTTGTGTGATGGCATATTTACTTATATAGTGAGAAGATGTAATTATTTGACTTAAATGAAAAAAATTAGGAAGAGAAATTATTTCTAGAAACAGAAATTATGTGTAGTTACTAAATGCATTTTTGTTTCGAGAACATAAATTTTGTGCAATTACCAAACGCATTATGATTCTCTTAAACTCGTCCAAAAATCAAAATAAGAAAGAATCAAATCTAAACCGAATTGATTTTTTGGATTAGAATCGTTATCAAATGCGCCCATAGTATATACAATGAGCAAGGTTAATCAAAAGGCGTAGCCATGCATTGAATGTTTTGATTTTGATTTTCTGATAGGTGAGTGATGGATTTTCAGTACTTCAAAGAGAAAATTGTGGGTGATAAACCCCATTACATGCCTAAAAATACAGAGCCAACAAAAATAATTGTCTCAAAAACCAAACAACTAGATCAAAACTTCCACAAACCCTTGAAGCAGGATGATACTGATAATATAATCTCAGAAAAATTGTTCAATCAGTCCTAAGCTTATTATATGGAGGAGAAATACCAAAAAACATCCTAAATCTATCGTAATTGTGTCGATTTAGTACTATTTTTTTTTTGTCAATTGAGTCCTAAACCTTTTGCATTTATGTTAATTCATGACTCAATTGGCAAAAAAAATTAGGATTGAATTGGTACAACTGTAATAGGTTTATGATCTTTTTTGGTAATTCTCTCATTATTTTTCAATTTTGTCAATTTAGTATTAAGCATTTGTGCAAAATTCCAATATAGTCTTTCCAATTAATTTTTCGAAAATTACTAACGTGACGGTTCAGTCACTGCCGACCGTTTTAAGTGGCACATGCCATATTGTTGATTTCTAGCGAAAATTGACTGCAAGGATTACATTAGAATTTCCTGTAAAGATTTAGGATAAATTGGCAAAATTTAAAAGTTCAAGATTGAATTGACATATGTACAATAAGTTTAAGACTAATTGGATAATTTTCCCTATATTAACATGTGTAAGAAATCAGTTACAAAATCGACTCTAATTACACATGCCACTCATCCAAGAGTGAATATGTAAGAATATGGGGAGATGCTAGCCTATATTCTAATTACACATGCCACTGAGTAGGGAAAGGTCCGCCCATACTCTAATTTTCTGAGTGGGTTTAGGCAGGCTTGCGAGCCCAGTTCATTTAAACCGGATCTACTTGAAGCTTATAATTTGATTTCAAGTTTATTATTTGGTAACATTAAATTGACATGAGAAATGCTAACATAAGGTCATTGGAAACATTGCTCACTTCAAACTTTTCATGTGGCATTTTTTCTTAACTTTGGCACACTTAGGACGCGTTTGGCAACAATTTTGATCCAAAAAATCAATTATGTTTAGAATTGATTTTTTCTGATTCTGTTCCCTAGGTAATTGTATAAAATTTCTATTTTCAAGAACAATTTTTCTTCCCAAGTCATCTCCACCTTCCCAATTTTTTTTTCATTTAATTATAAAAATGTCAGTAGAGGCGGCGGTGGCGATGGTGGCAGCGAGCGGTGACTGATAGTGGAAAGAGTGGTGAGAAATAGTGAGAGTGAGAGAAATAAGTTGATTATTTTTTAAGCAAGCTTGTTTCTTAAAAGTGATTTTGCAACAAAGAATTAACTTTTTTATTATTCTTGTTTCTACTCGAAATCTATTTTCGAGAATAGAATGAGAGATTCAAATAATTAGAATCATTTAAGTTACCAAACAGATTTCTCATCTTTTTTTGTAACGGGAAACAGAATTAGAGAATCAAAATCGTTAATAAACAGGCTATTAAGAAAAGATCTTTAAGGTTGGTGATAGTGTTTCCAATGCAGAGCTTAAGATGGAGCCTACTTCGTACTTACATCCTCGGAAGGTGTTTTGCGAGTTTTGATATATTAAGGGTGTCAATGAAATTATTTGTTAGAAGTTAGTTTAGAGAAAACTTTACTTAAATAAAAGTAACTTTTCCCAAATTTTAAAATATCATTTAAATTTCAAAGAATCATGGAAAACATATTCGTGAATTTACGAGTGTACCTCGTAACTCGTAACCAGAGGCCTTTTTATGGATCCTCGGTGTTGGTTATAAGTGTACCTCACCATAAAAGAGTTAGCAAGCTGCCACTTTGTATGGGTATGCAATCGGATTTGGTTCACTCGGGAACTAAACCAACCCATCCAAAAAACCTGTCTGGGAACATGTTCACATATGAACTGGTCCAGGAATAGATTTCAAATTTTGAGAACTGATTTGAACCGATCAAGTTCTAGATTCTCGATGAAGTCCCACCCTGATCGATTATAGAACAGGTTTTTAGAGTGTTAACAAAAGAAACTCTAGCCTCTCCTTTCCTTAAGTTGTCTCTCTCTCGTCTCTCTCTCGCGCACCCCCAACAACCCTCGCCATCGTCCCTCTACTTGTTGTTCGTGCACCGTCACCTTCCTACATTGCTCATCGTCATTGCCATTACTTGTCCCTTGAGCACCGCGACCATCCTCCATTCTCAGTTTTAGATTACTCTCTCTCCCCGAACTCAAAATCTCTCAAATTTGGTGCTAACAAAAGGTCTACATCCTCGAAGAGGTCTTGGACCTCCGAATCAGCGGAGATGGAGGTTTGAGACCCCGATTTGAGGTCGAGGACCTCCACCTGCTTCGGCTATCGCGTTGTGCTTGGTTTTTCAAAGGTGTTTGAACTTGTGTTGAAAAAGGCGAGCCGTGATGATGGTGGCAGTACAGCAAGGGTAGTCTTGGCACGACAAAGTGACCAAAGGCTATGCAGAAGAAGTGGCATGCATATGTAGGTTGGGCAAGAAGATGACACTCTGCAATGCCAAGCCATGATCTTGTCTTCTTGTGTTTTAAAATTTGTTATATAGCTTTGTTGTAAAGCTGTTTCTTGTAATTTTTTTGGTTCGCTCACGAGTTGTTTGAAGAAATGCCAGTGAGAGCTTTCTCATGGAAATAATGGATTAGATGGTTTGAGAGGGTGAGAACTGAGGTTGCGAACTATGTTCTTGATATTCACGCCTTTCAATTGCCTCTCTCTCGTCTCTCTCAAGGAAGGTTAGGGGAATGTTTGACTGCATCTTTCGACCATGTTTATCCTATTCTCGAACCGAAAAAACATAGTAGGTTCCAAAACATGTTCCATAGCAAATATGATAGGTTTCCGGTCCCAAAAAATGGGAACCGATTATAATAGGGCAGGTTCTAGGTCCACCCCTACCACTTGGGACCTCCATGGCCTATCTGTTGCCAAGTAGGGTGGGCTCCACAGATGCGTCCTTTATTTTAATGTTTCGGTGTTTGCACGCCAAAATCCTCTCAATTGGTATAATATCTTTTTTCTGTCCCCTCTTTGACAACACCCTTTAATTATTTTACATTTAAAGGATCTAAAGGTCTGGACGAGATCTCGAATGAAGTAGTGTAAGGATTTACTCAGGTCTTAGTCAGAAGGTAGTTTAGAAAAAATTTTACTTAAATAAAAGTAACTTTCCCTTAAATTTGAAATATTACTTAAATTTCAAAGAATCATAGAAAACATATATTGTGAATTTATGTGTCAAAAAGATGTTTCATGAGATTTAGATTAAGTAAAAAGCAAAAGCGAAAGCTAATTTAGACAGATCCTTAATTACATATATCAAGAAATATGTATTCATCCAAAAATAAAATGAAACCATGAGGAAGCTCTTCCTAAATGTTAGAGATGCATGGGTGAGTGATTCCAGCATCAGTCTAGGTTCCACTTGGAACCTACTCGTTGGAATCGGTTTCCTAATTTTTTGAATCTAGAACCTATATTACATACCTTGAAACCTGTAACCTACCTTGTCACAGGTTCCAAGATCGGTTTCAAGGTCTATTTAGGTTCCATTTGTATTCTCAATTAAACGATTGCAGTGAATCACTACCTTTAATGATAATCATTTACTATTACAATCCACTAACCACAATCATAGTTAGACATGAAGAATATGAAACATTAATAAAACAAAAGTCTCAGTCATGGATATCGTCGAAATTAGATCTCAACTTAGTAGTTCTAGATTACACACTAATCATCGGACACTATGAAATATGCCAAGATTGCGCGAAAACATAGAACAAAAAAAAAAAACACAAAGACTTGTTCCAAGTTTGAGGAATCGAGAACCTACTCGTCAAATCTGGTTCCCTAATTTTTGAAACCGGAACCTACTCTGCATGCCCTGGAATCATGTTCACCCCCATATATATATATGTAAGACTTAAACGCGTATATGCAACATAAGCAGCCATGTTGGCCTGTTGTTTTGTAGCTTACTCACGTCAAACTCAAATGCGTATTCGCCACGTCAGCAATTACACTAGTTAGTTTTTGCGTAGTTTGCAATACTTTTTCTCTACTATTAGTTAATCAAACTATTGATGTCTTTACTAAAACAGAATCACTCAAGTGTTTTTCTTTAATTTTTTTCTCCAAACTTCTTGTAACACCTTAAATTTGACGAGAGATGTTAGAGATACATGTTAGAGATTTTTCATATCTTCCACAATTCCCCATATTTGTACATATATTTGCCTTGATTGTGCATATTCTTAATTGATTATAACCGATATTGTAATATTTTATTATCTTAGATGGTCATCTTATAATAAATAGTTCTCTTTTCTACATATTCTCATCTCTAAATATGACTTCGCTTTTTGAACAATATTATAAGATTGGCTTCTATCAATCTACAAACAAAAACTCTTCTTTGTCTTTTCATGTTTTACTTTCCTATATCTTTTTCTTTATATTGATATTGATACATGGATAGTATTAAATAACGTGTTCGAAGGATCTTTTGTTTTACCATGATGAATCAATGACAAAATCTTCCACATCTACCCCGACTTTAAAACTGCATTTGTGTTGTGCTTGTTGCGCATACTTTACTAGTTTACCAGCACACTGAATTTATTTCAGCATTTTTCAAGTGTCATCTAATAGTTAAAAAAGAAAAAATCAGTAGAATTTTAAATAATACAATCTCTGGGATGCCTTTAAAGAAGAGAATTATCCTCCTTAATTAGAAGACGTGCAAAGACGGTGCAAGTATGCTTTGCATCTCAATAAATAGTAAACGTACATATAAATTAGGTATCGTCCTTAATACCCACATTACAAATATCCAAAATTAATACCCGGTTTCATATAGAGGAATATAACACATTTCTGTTTATTTCGTAATTTCTAAGAAAATTACCAAAAATGTCCTAAATCTATTGTACATATAGCAATTCAGTCCTAAACTTTTCAATTTAGTCAATTTAATCTTAAACGTTTTAACGATTTACCAATATAGTCCTTCTAATCAATGTTGGGCAGCAATGACGTGGACATCGACCGTCCTACGTAACACGGCTGATACTAATGTGGACAACTTTCGCATTTTTAAGCCGGCCCATAGTGAGAAAAAAATAAAGAAAAGAAAAGAGAAGAAAAGAAATAAATTTATTTATAAAAAATTCGATTTTTTTTTAAAATTTGCAAAAAGTATCCACATTAGCATTGACCATGCAATGTAGAATGGTTAATATCTCCGTCGTGATAACCGGTCAAAATTGGCTAGAATGACTATATTGAAAAATCATCAATTTATGACAAAATTAATAACAAATGGCATAAATTATGCGATTGACAATATGTGCAAGGGCATGATCCTTTCACATTAGGAAAACAATCTCACATAGGAGTGTCTTCTAAGTAGATCGGATCTTATTTATCTTAAAGATGCAATGAGATTTATGAATTCTAACGGCGAATCCATATCATTTAAGACGTGGGAATTTAATGGCTCAATTATTTCGCCGAAAAGATCACTTTTAATTTAGATTAAAGAAAATGTTGGTGTTTAAATTTAAACGGCAATACACACGGCAAATAAAGATTTGATATTTCCATTTATTTGATGCCGAAAATGATATATCATTCATGAGTCGTGAATATTTATAAAAAGATTCATATTTTTTTTGCAAATCTACAAAAATTATCCACATTAGCACCAGCGATACCACATAAAAAGGTCAATGTCTACATTAGTGATTTTCCGATCTAAATTGGCCATAAGGATTACGTTGAAAAATCATCAAAATGTTTATGATTAAATTAAATTAATTAAATTTGAAAGTTTATAATCGAATTAGCATCCACATGTTATGTTTATGATTTTTTTTTTGTAATTATCCCATGATTTCTAGCATATTAACCATTATCATAGTTCAATTCACAATCACAAACTCCTGATTAAGTCAGTTAAATCAAACCAATGACAAATGGCATAAACTATGAAACTGACAATGCACGAAAGTGCAAGATCCTATCACGTTAGGGAAAAAATCTCGCATAGGAGCGTCTTCTAAGTAGATCGGATCTTATTTATCATAAAGATGTAATGAGATTTATGAGTTCTAACGGCGAATCCATATCATTTAAGACGTGTGTATTTAACTGCTACATCATTTCACAGAAAAAGATTACTTTTATTTTAGATGGACAATAGTTAACCTCCTTTTAACTTTCGAAAAAAAAAAAAACCCTCCTTCTAACTTATTTAAACGGCAATATTCATGGAAAATAAAAAAAATACGGTATTTCCGTTTATTTTGTGCCGAAAATGATATATCATTCACGACCAAGCAGCAAACTGGCAGGCCAAAACCTGCCGAAACGCCGCCGTTTCGCAGCGACCCACCTACTTCACCTTCCTCCCCCACCACGCGCCTCCTCCCACGCGCCGCCTTCGATTCTCCGCATCCACCACCGTCCCCATTCCCAGAAGCAGAAGGAGCATCCCCCACACGTACGCGCTCGAGCGTGGCTCGCGCACGAACCGCAATTGCGTGTGGAAAAATATATATACCGAGAAAATAAAACTGAAGAACGAAATAAATTCAAATATCGAATTTCCTTTTTCGCTGCCCCCAAAAGAAGGAAAATAGAAAAAAAAAAGAAGAAGAAGAAGAGGGAAAACGAAGGGAATAAAAGCAAGAATATTATTATGGGAGAGAAAAAAAAAAGGTAATAAAATAATTATAATTTGGGCCCAAAAAGAAAAAAACAGGCGCAGCTCCTCCTCCTCTGCTGTTTGTTCCCGTCGAAAACCAGAGAAAGAGAGAGAGAGAGAGAGAGAGAGAGAGAGAGGAAGAAATTCGAACAGATTGCGAACTCGCAATCGCGAGCTTGCTCGCACCACTCTTGAATTCCGATTCCTCACTGGTCGGCGCCTCGATTCCGACCCTCCGATCCTCGCGCAACCGCCGTGGATTCCGACCAATCCACTGCTGTCTGATAATTTCGCCGGTTGTTTTTTTTTGGTTCCTCTTCTGGTTCCCCCCGTATTTATTGGAGTTACTGGCGGACATTCAATGAGGGTTTCGCGTGGGGGACGATCGGATTGGGGCGTCGGAGGCATTGGTGGCGGGTTCTGGCGGTTTCTCTGAGGGCTGAATTTCCGTTCCGGAGGAGGTGTGAGTGATGTTGGATTTCAGGGAGGGGGGATTAGGGTTAGGGTTAGGGTTTTGGGGGTAGCTGGCTTTTAGGGTGGGTCGGGGTTTGGGGGAGCCGGGCGCGAGATGGATGAGAACAATATCGAGCTTGAGGAAGGAGAAGCTCGCTATTACAACGCCCGGGACGCCGGCAAGGGCAGCAACATTGACCCTGATATTGATCTCTCTTACATTGTAAGAGCCCTTTGCCTTTTGGTGTGCCTGCTCGAGTAAAGTTTGAATTTTGGCTTGATTGGGATTCTGGTTGGTGCTGGAACTTTCGGTTGGTGGAGATTGTGGGGAAGTTGATTTGTTGATTATGTGTTGTTTTGTGCTTGATCAGTCTAGTGTCACTGGGAATTGGGTGGAAGTTCTTTGATTGTCGTAAAGGAACAAGGGAGGCCGGCAATAGGGTGCGAATTGTTTGGCTCTTAATTTAACTGGAATCTGGCAAACTGAACTTTCACTTTAAATGAGACTCGTTGGCTAAGCAGAGTACAGTTGAATTGGTTTTGATGAAAGTGAAAATCATTTGCAAAGTGGGACAGGAAAGGTCGACTGTGGAAAGTGCCCATGAGATAGTGAGAACTCTGGATTCTCTTGTGCGGGCTTCATGGTTTGTCTTGAATTATAGGCTTTTCAACACGAGATAAGGCTGAATTTTTTTATAAATAACTATTGTATGAAACTTTTTGGCAATTGCTGTTGTGAAACATTCTTCAGGATGAGGTCTTGGTAACTGCAAAATTCTTTGATGTTCTTTGTTCTCATGAGTTTGTAATGCAAATACAAGTGAGCCTTGAACATAATTGAAACCCAGTAGAGTAGACTTATGGAGTGCTGTGATTGTAATGCACGGTTCAAATATATCTACACTCAATTCAGTTTGGTAGCCAAATAATGGGGATCATGCTCTTTAGGTTGTTCACATCTGTGAGGGCTTGACAGTCCTTGCAATTGGTAGCCATACAATGACAATCATGCCATTTACTTTGTTCACCCGAATGAGACAACGATGAATACACCCACTTCTGTAAGCCTCAGTAGACTCCCCAGAGAGTTCTATCTTAATCAAGAAGTGAGAACTTGACTGAATTTCTGTTGGGTTGACTGCGAAGTTGTGCTTGCCTTATTTTACTGCACACTATTTAAGCAATATTTTTTTCTGACATGAAAGCTTTTGTAATGATGAGGATATTTCTTGTGATGCATGTAGCAATTCTCGTCATTTTAGATAATCTTGCTTTCCATTTTGCTTTTAACATCTAGCAAAACTGATGAGAATGCTGTTTTTCACCAAAGGATGAAAGAATTCAACATGTTCTGGGCCATTTCCAGAAAGATTTTGAAGGTGGGGTTACTGCAGAGAATTTGGGTAAGTGATGTTTATGGTTATAATCACAAAATAGAAGCAGAAAAGTGGTCAATGACTGAAAGTAATGGTGTGACATGTATTCAATTTGACAGGGGCAAAGTTTGGTGGGTATGGCTCTTTTCTGCCTGCCTACGAGCGTTCGCATCCTATCTGGTCTCGTCCAAGGACTCCACCAAGAAACAAGATCACGGTTAAATCACCAAATCATTTTTCCACTGAGGTTTGCGGACAATTACCTCGTAATTTACATCTTTGGTTGGAAGATGGAACGTATGTGCTCACTTTGGAAATAGTGCACTAACTAGTGTTATGGATTCTGTTTCAATGCAGGGTGTGCATTTTAAAGCTCATGCAGCGGTGTCCCCTTTAGGGAAGCCTGGAACTGCATCTGGTGCACCAACTTTGCATAATTCAAAGGTTCCACCAAATGATCCTTTGAAGCAAGACTCGGCATTTTGCTCTGAGCTGGTTCCTAACTGTACAATGAAAGAAGAAATTTCAAACAAGCTGGGCAATCAATCTGATCAACGGATTCTAAAGGTCCGAATTAAAGTGGGTTGTGATCGGAATGCCCAGAAAAATGCTGCAATTTACAGTGGTCTTGGGCTTGAAGATTCTCCATCTACATCATCGGAAAGCAGCTCTGGAGAAAGCGAGGACCTGTCAGCATCATCTGGAGAGATTATTGAGTTGTCCCCTGCTAGCATTCTTCAGGTGAAGCCTTTTGCTTTGGTCTTCATTAAATCTATCTAAGTGGGTCGATGGATTATGTATTGTTCTGGACTTATGTATTGTCTATTTTGGTTGCACTTATTCCTGGGACAGGTCATGACATCCTTTGCAGTTGCTAATATCGGTTTGATATCTCCTCTTCATGAGAATTTGCTTTCCTTGACAAGAAAGGAGAAATTCTTTGAGGATAGTAAACCTGTTCAATCCCTTATGGACAGCAGAAAAGATGTTGCTATATTAGAGGATCATTCAGTCATCCTTCTGGCTGATAAAGAGTTGTCTAAGGGGATTAAGACAGTATTAGACTACAGGAATGAAAGTTTAATGCAACAGAGGTATGAAGTGCTGGTCGATTCTGATGCCAATAAGACATCATCAGTGAAGAAAAAACTGAAGAATGGGATGGTAGATGACAAGCAGAAATTCAGTGGCAACGTAAAAAAGATGCCTTTGGCTGATTCTAGCAACGCTGGTGACATTGAGAGGCTGGCTTCTAAGCCATCTGAAAATCTTCAATTAAACAGAAAGGATAAGGTGAAAGGCAGATCAATAACAGTTTCAGTAAAGGATTTATCATTGAAGCCAATTAGTAGCCAGGAGACTGGTGAACAGATGCCGAATGGAAGGAACGGTTCGATGGAGAAGTTGCAAGAATGTGGGCCTGTAAACTCCCTAGATGACGTTTCAGGTCAATCCAAGGTCAATGGTGAGTGGAAAGGTGAAAAAATTGTTCTTTCAAAAGGTCATTCTCATTTAAGTGAAAATAGGGATAATTTTGAGGCAGGGGCTGTGGAGTGTGTAAGATGGGATGCTGTGCAGGATGCTGCGTTTGATAAGCAGACTGACACTGGCATTTCTCATCATAAGGACATGCCAGTAATGGAAGTGAAGAAAAAGTCAAAGGGTCTTGAGAGCAATGGCAGGGCAGCTGATCTTTCGTCAACAGAAAGATCAAAAAATGCTGTTGGTGCTGGAGTAAAAGATAGAAAGGGAACTAGTAATGCTAGCCCTCCTGCTAAAAAGAAAAAGTTCAAGTTAAAGCCAGAAAAGCATATTATTAAGTCTTCCAGGACTCCAAAAGATCCGCTAGGAAGCATAAATATGGTACAGGCAGAGAAACAGATGGAATCTTTAGCTGTGCCTTCCACTGAAAGGCAGAAGGCAACCAACTCTAGCAGTCTTCCGGTGGCGCATGATACTCTCTTGAATAAATCCAAGGAAATATTTAGTGGTGGAAATACATCTGTATCTGGGATATTAGTAAAAGATGGTGCTGCACGTCTCGGTACAGAAAATGGACTCAATGCTGAGACTATGCCAGCGGTGGTTCAACAATACGTGGAAGATTGGGTTTGTTGTGATCTTTGTCAGAAATGGCGGCTTCTACCCTTTGGTAGGAGACCTGATGACCTACCTGAGAAGTGGGTTTGCAGCATGCTCGACTGGCTGTAAGTTCTCTATACAGCTCTTAGATTGTCGACAATAATGAAAAAATTAGTATGTCTGATGGTATAATTAATTCTTTCATTCCTAAACCCCAGTGCTTTGTTCAACTTCTATCATCTTGCAGGCCTGGAATGAATCACTGTGGCATTAGTGAGGATGAGACCACGAGGGCCCTTAATGCTCCAGTTCCTGAGATTCTAAGTCATTTGAATGGATCTGCACCAGTTGTCACTTCTACGAATGATCAATCCCTTGGCAAGAGCAACCAGAATCTCGGTGGTCAGGCCACAGATGGTCTAGGAAAGACTAAACATAGTCTGAAGGATGCTCTGCATCCAGGCAACAGTTCTGTTCAGCTTCCCAATACCAAGAAGAACCAGTTCTCAGAGCCTGGCAGAAGCAGAAGCTTGAGTGACATGAGTGGACATCCTTCTGATTCAACATTGAAGAGACGTGATTTGCCTCAGTCAGGCAAGTCAAGCATTGTGGTTGTGGAGAAACAGTTACCTGCATTGAAAAAAAACAGTGCAAATGGAGGTATTGATGTAAACAGTGGCAGTTTTTTATGGGTCTCCAGATTTTTCTGTTGAAGTATGTAATTTACTCATTCCCTTCTTGTATGATTTATGATGTGCAGGTGTCACCAAACTAATAAAGGTGAAGAGGATGCCTGATCAATATGAGTCCGGGCAGTCTAAAAGAATTAAGCCAGATAAATCCATTTATGCTGCCGAACGAGAAAATCTGGCTGCTGAACATGGGAGAATGGATCTTAGCTCAAGGACTCCCGGATCATCTACAGATATTAGGAAGAATAAGCATCTTCAATCCTTTTCCCCAATGGAGGCGAAGCAAGATTCAAGAAAAAGAATATTGGTCTCCATAAAAACTCTTGGAGATCGACCTCAGGTTTCTGCAGGTAGTGCATCATTAGATTCTAGAGGTGAAGGTAGCAACTCCATTAGGAAGCGGAAATTTAACGATAGCATGGATGATGAGAACTGTGATGGGACATTTCATCACTCAGCTCAGAACTTGAAGGTTTTACCTGATGAGATCGGTGATCACATGCTTAGAAAGGAAAAGAAGCTGCAGAGATCGGAGACTGCCCTAAAGGAGTCTGGTAGCAGCGATGGCAATAATAAGTCCAAAAAAGAAATCATGGTCATGAGAGATTTGTTTGGAAGTGATTTTGCTGATTGCACAGACAATTTCAATGTAGATAAGGACCAGAAACGGAGAAAAGCCAGAAAGAAGCTTCAATCTGAACATGATTTGACAAGAGGTAATGGAAGACATGAACAGGTTCCACTTGCTGCAGCTTCTAGCTCTTCAAAAGTATCAGGGTCTCAGAAGATGAAAGGAAACAAAGAAGAAGTGAAAGGTTCACCCGTAGAATCTGTTTCCTCGTCCCCTATGAGGGTGTCCAGCTCAGTGAAGTCTAGATCTGTAGGAAGTGATGTTAGAGGTAAAGGTGATGCTGCAACTGGTGATTTTCTAGTGATGGAAGCTACCAGAAAAAGCGGGGAGGAGAAAGCCAGTGCTGGTAATAAAATTCCTGTGAAGATAAAGAAAGAGAAAGTTTCAGGGGGCTATAATTCCAAGTCTCTAAGGTCTGGCACAGCAGATTACATAGACAGAGGTGCTAATTACAAGTTTTTTGATGATTCTAAACCAACATCTGGATTAGGAATTGGTTATCTAGATAGAAAAGGTGATTATTCACAGAATGATGAGTTTCACATGGAAAAGGGTGGTTCAAGTCCTAGCTTTTACGAGAACAGGGCGCACAAGAAGTATGCTGGCAGCACTTTGTTTCCTCAGAAGCAAGGGAATAGTTCTAGTTTGCGAACTAAGGATAGTGACATGGATTCTGCTTCTGACTTTGACAGAGACAAGGTAAAGGCCATAGATTTCTCATCGAAGAAGGAGCCTGTGTATCAAACTAAGGAGCAAAGGCATGACTTGGTGGTCGATCCGGACCATGTTGCAGTCAGCCATGAAGCAATGCAAGTTGATAGATGTAGTTCTGTTGAGAAGAATGAGAAGAACCATATTAGCCGGAGGGGATCTTTAGGAAACCTATCAAATGGCAGTATGAGGAATGATCTTCAAAAACAAAACGAGTGTGACTTGTCAGATGGGAGATTAAATGCTGAACATGGGACTAACAAATTGGTTTCTCCACAGCAGAAGCTGGTCCAGGATTCTGCAAATGGAAATAAAGCTGATTCCTTGCAGTTGGAGATGAGAAGTGGGAAGTCAATGTCATTTTTACGTCGTAATGATGACAGCAAACAACAAATATCTACTCATGATTCCTTACCGGAGGGACTGCAGCAAGGTGTATGCATTTACTCTCCACCTGATGCTTCTGGCCATAGCGGTCCATTGAAGGCATTGAGCAAATTGGGTATTGCTAGTATAAAGAAGGGAGCTTACAATAGTTCTGGGTGTGCCACGCCTGAACAGCCTGAGCTCAAAGATGTTGCTTCAAGTCCGTTAAGAGCCAATTTTTCCATTCAGACTGCTGCTAATGTTCTGAAAGAAGCAAAAGATCTTAGAAATTATGGTGATCGTCTTAAGGTTGTGTTTATAACTGGTCTAGTTTTTAGTTTTCAGAAACAGATATGGCTATCTGTTAGTTGTTGTCAGAAGAATTGTTAATAGATGACCTCTATTTCCTGTAGAGCTCTGGATTTGGCTTTAAAAGTAACGAGGCATACTTCCAGGCTGCCCTGAAGTTTCTTCAGGGAGCTTCACTTCTAGAAACTTGCAATGGTGATGGCGGCAAACATGGTGAAATGACTCCAATGCAAGTGTACAATTCTACTGCCAAACTTTGCGAGTAAGTGGAAGTGAAAAGCAGTGAATGTTGAGCTCTTGAGGATAGCAGAAGTCTTGATTTATTCCAGTCTGCATTTTATTCAGGAGACATTTTATTGTGTGAGACCTGCCTCACTTCTGATGTTTGTGTATAAACAGATCACACCTAATATAATTTCATTTATTATCTCCATTGCTTATTTAAATCCGGCTAAGACTCTTTATGGGGAATTTATACTCATAATCTGTTGTATATTAGGTTAAAACCACCAAGAAAATGCTATTTACTAATAATCTGCTGTATGTTATGCTAGTACCCAAGAAAATGCTTGCATGGAGCATCTTTGTCTTTTTCATTCATTGCATCTATGTAGCTGTTTTGAAGCCCCCTTGTCTCATCTGGGGTTGATTGGAACATGCAGCCATGTGTTACTAGTTTAAATTATCAGAACATGGGATGGTCCTCTTATGCATGGTGCATGAGTTTTTCAGCCTTCTGCTGAAACTTTCGGTTTGCAGATCATGTGCTCATGAATTTGAAAAAAGCCGAGAAATGGGTGCAACTGCATTGGCCTACAAGTGCATGGAGGTGGCGTATATGAGAGTCGTCTATTGTAAATATTCAAGTTTAAGCCGAGATCGGCATGAGTTGCAAGCCACACTGCAAATGGTTCCTCAAGGTACTAAAGCTGAGAATTCTCATGTTTACTGTCTCTTTTTGTAGCCACCTTCTACCTTGCGTTCTTTTAAGCTTTTTGACTTGCTGTCTTGGTTCTAGTCTCCGCTAACTTTTAAGTGGATGGAAGGTGGAATTGTCAAATTTTGATGCTGTCTTATTCATGGTCTTATCAGGAAATTAGCTTAGTGGAGAGTGTATATTAAAGACTAAAAAGTTCAAGTAGTGTATTTGGTATACTTCAGTTATCCGTAAGGAATAATCGAAGATGCATTGATATTTGATTTTTTTAAGTATGGACAAAAGTTGAAGTTTGAGTGGTTATATTTGCTTCTTTTTGGAAGTAAAATCTGGTTGCATACTATCACGTTATTTCTTGATGCTGTCAACATTCAAGCTAATAATATATTCATGGAAGATATGTTGTTTAGAAATTCTGACTGCTGCTCTTCCCTCTGAGGAGTGGGATCCGTGAGACATTTGCTTTATAATTGAGAGTGGTAAATCCATCTCGAAGGGATTCAAAATCTCATCTGCATTTTCTATGTCTTACACTTTGCTTGTTTACATGGGGGGATGGTGGGTGTGGAAAAATGGGTTTAAACTTGAAGTTCTCCCGCTCTCCTCCCTGCAACATTTCAAATTTAATCCTATTTTCAACACCCACCTCTCATCTCTCATTGCACCATCTTACCAAACACAGCCCTTGTGTGATCATAGGAGATGGAACTGGAATCTAATAATTCTCTCTATACTCATTATTTCTGACTTTTCAGGTGAATCGCCATCATCTTCAGCATCAGATGTTGATAACTTGAACAATCAAGCAGCACTGGACAAGCCTAACTTATTGAAGGGTGCTGCATCACATGTCGTGGGAAATCACATTGTTGCTGCTCGGAACCGTCCCACTAGAGCTCGGCTGCTTGATTTTGTAAGTTCACTAAAAAGTCCTTGCATTTCCTTGGTCATACTTTCTAACTTGCAGCCACTCTCTTCTGCCCTATTTAGCTTGGAATTTTTGTGGCTTTTTAGGACTCTTGAAGCTGCGAAGTTAGTTTGTTGTCCAATTTTAACACTGGATACAGAAAGTAATTAATATCATTATTAGAATAGAAGATGTCGGTCCTTTTGCATAAACAGTTGTATTTAGAATGAGTAGTTGCCATACTAGAGTTATGCTTTGTTGCTGAAGAAATGTTATGGCTGCTTACCCTTTTGGAGACTGCTATGTGCTTTTCATGATAATCATGTATTGCAGGGATATTCAAGGAATTGTGATGCTCTTAGTTTTCTTCTTTTTCGGATGCTGTCACAAAGTTTGCTGGCTGGATCATATTTGCCCATCTATAATCACCATGAGTATTGTCAGGATTGTAAATGATTTTGTCCATCTTGGATGGAGCCTGGGTTTCTCCCATCACATGATATAGATATCCCACCCTTTGGGGATGAAATTCTAGGTACATTGTTGGAAATAAATAGGTGACATGCTAGTGTTTTTGCAGACATTAGACGTTAATTGTGCGATGGAAGCCTCAAGAAAATCACTAGTTGCTTTGGCAGCAGCTACTGCCTACCTGGAAGAGGCACAAAACATTGAGCAAGTAACTTGCATTAAAAGGGTAATTGACTTCAGCTTCCAAGATATAGATGAACTATTACGACTGGTTCAGCTTGCAAGGGAGGCCATAAGCCGGTCAGGTATCAATGGTGCTAGGGAGTAAGTCGACTCTGTACATATGTGCTTATTGCCCTTGGTGAGCAAGGATTGAGATGGGTAAAATGCTGCCATGAGCACCTGGCAACCTGCAGGAAGGCAGGTCACCTAGAGTTACCTCTCTGTACATGTGTACAAAGTGAGATTGATCTGAAATTTTGTAATGTAATTTTAGTGTTTAGATAAATTCTAGACGTGGATAAGGCACACAGTTCTCAACCTTAAGTTTCAGTGGTTGGGATAAGAGGAATGAGTTTTTTGCTTTTCTGGCGGTACAATTGAGAATCATGTAACATATCTTTATTGTTTTTTGGCTCCTCTGACTGGGAGCAGGAAAGGTTAATTATTATTGAGATCAAAACCAAGTCAACTTTTTTTGAGGAGGTTCACTACTGTCAAGGTGAAATTGGCCATTTATACTAGATTCTGACAATTGGGGGCTGTTCTATTGTTTATTTTTGGTTTCAAATTAAAAAGCAGTTTGATGGAAATAGAAAATACAATTCTTGGAGACGATGGACTGTGTATGTTGTTGCTGTTTCAGCTTTTCTCTTTAGGAACTCCGATTTTCCAGTCATTCTATCTGCGGGTAAGTAGTTTATTTAACATGGCGTCACCTTTTTAATCTATTTTTACTCCCCTTTCTTTAGACAAGTTTTGAACCTTTTACTTTTGTGTAGGGTTGTTATACAGCTTTTCACTTTTATTCTTGCAATCCAATTTTTCAACCGAAGGGAAGGAACCTGCAGATCTTCTCCAGATGACACTACATCTTCCATGAGATGTTCTGTGATGCGTAATTCATTTGACTATTGATATTCTTTTGTTTTTGTTTTTTGTTTTCCATGTTAATATGGTCTCTCTGTTTGTGTACTTCTTTTATTCTTAACATGCATTGGTCCTCTTTAAATGCACTCAGGAAAAGTAAGATCTGTCGTGCCTGCATGGATGAAGTATGCTGATGGTTTTCAACTTCATCAGCATCTATGCAGGGGTAAACTTACAGCTGTATTCTGCGGAATAGATGTCTTTTTGGTTCTTGGAAGGTGCTGGCCTCAGTTGATTATTTACAGAACTATGAGGTACAAATGAACCTCTTTGTTTCTCTGGAATGGATGCTAGCCTCAGTCCATTGTTCCAAGAAACAAAGTGAGCAATTATGTTCACAGATGAGGGGAATTTCTTTATGATGAATTTTATTTATATAATCCGTAACCTTCTTTGTGCACATTCTTCGTCTGTTGTTTAATTCCTACTATTTGTCGCATACAGGTTCAACTGTATCTGAGCAAGTGTTTTCTACATCGTCCCCAGTTAGTTCACTATAATGCATGCGTTCTACTATGAGATGTCAACTCGAGTCACCCAAATAAATGTCTACAAACATGGAATTTTACGAGAATACTGTGTTTGGTTGATGGCGCCAGAAGTTGGTGAGAGTTTTGGTTGATAGCAATGTGATGTCAGGTCCTCCAAAAGTTGTTATATACATTACCAGGCAAATGTTCGATGGTGTAACTTTCTGAGCAGACAAAACTCACTAGTACTTTCAGCAGATAATCTGTACATCATACACATTGTTCTGATTCTGGAAAAAAAGTGCTGCGGGCATTGATTTACATGCTTCCATACTTGAAATGGATCAGCAAGAAAGTGCAAACGGTGGGAATCATGGTATCATGAGGCAGGTTATAGGTTTGAGGTGTTAGCAGCTGTTCTCTGGGGTTTGGATTATTATGCAGGAAAATGCCTCTTGAAGTCAGATTAAGTTCTCTTCTCGTTCACTCAGCATGATTGTATTTAGATGGCAAATTTTGCATAACAAGATAGCAATCGAAATTTGTTCTGTTCTTTCTCTCCCCCTGGTGATTTATTCATTTGACTATGTAATCTGGGCTATATCTCGTATTCAGTGTCTTGCCATTCCCTCTTGATTGCACGTGGTGCTGGCAGGTGTTTGGCCAAGAGGATTACATTTAGCTGTTCTCTTGATGTTATCAACAATGAAGAGAACTTTTTACTTGAAATTATCCACACCAAATTTCCTGTTACTATACATGGAATAAATTTCCAACCCCGAGTGGTTCGCTGGATGAACCAACCTGAAATGGCCATTTTGGTATTGTTGCAAGTCATGCACACAGGCATGAGTACTAGCATGTTGCGGTCTTAGTGTTGAACTAGTTTTTGCTTCCTGGATGTCTAGCAAAAGAACTGCTCCTTTCAATCGTGAAGGGTCTTTCTCTCGCCTTACCATTGCATATACTTGCATGTGCATTTTTAGCATTTTCATCAGATTGTTCCTATGAATGTCCATTAAATGCTTGTTGGACTTGCTCTCTTGTTCACAGGTGACTGAATGATCAATGTGCATGGTCGCTTGGACGAATTCGCAGTTGCTTTTGTCATCAGCAGGAGATCGATTCTGCGATAGCAGAAAGTAAACCTGATTCTGTTGTCATACATCTTTGTACCTATGCAGCTCATATGTTTTCTGTTGCTCACTCTTATATGAGATTGAGAATAATGCTAGATATACTAAAATTATATTAAGACCGATTACCACTTGGATCATTAGAGTAGTGCAACAACTGAGAACAACGGCGTGGCTCATATTAGGGAAAATTCTAAATAAGGACCTGAAGTGCCATCGTTTTCTTAAATAAGGGCATGAAGTGGACATTATTTCAAATAAATGCTTGAAGTGGCCAAATCGTCTTAAATAAGGACCTTAAGTGGATGTTGTTTTAAATAAGGATATGAAGTGGTCATATAGTCTCAAAAAAAGGCCTGACTTTGCTAGTTGAAGGGCATTTGGTCATTTACATTTTTTTTTTCCTTCTTTCTTTCTTTTTTTCTTTTTTCTTTTTCTCTCCCCCTACCCCAGCCATTATCGTCGTCCACTGACCTTTGGCGAGGGCTGCCCTCGCCAAGGTGGGCAAGGCGAGGGCTGCCCTTGCTTGACGCCGGTGAGGGTGATTGTCTTCGAAGGCTGACCAAAGACTTGGCTGGGAGGGGAGGGAAAAAGAAAAAGAAAAAGAAAAAGAAAAAGAAAAAGAAAAAAATAGTAAAAGAAAAGTAAAAATAAATAAAAAAATAAGTAATTTTTTTTTTATTGAAATACCCTTCTTCGATGGTTGAAATAGTCACTAGCCGGTCAAGCCTTTATTTGGGACGACTTGGTCACTTCTGACTTTTATTTGAAACGAGGTCCATTTTGGGTCTTTATTTGAGAAAATGAGAGCACTTCAGGCTCTCATTTGAAAATTTTCCCTCATATCATATGTTGGGAAGAAAGAGGACTTTGTTCATAGATATGTTTTTTTTTTGGTAAGGTTTGTTCATAGATATGTTTATACTCAAGGAAAGCTAAGTAGGCCGCTTGGTGGGTTGATATCAAGTAGTTGGAACGTTTCAAATATTGAGAACCTTTGAACATCGTAGCTAATTTTAAGGAAGACAATTGTTTTTCGCACGCTATAATGACTTCTGTTTAATCAAATGGAGTCTTCAGAAGGGGATAATTCTTAATTTTCAATTTTTCAAAATCCATGCCAAGGTGATCTTCATCGTCTATCTCCTCAACTTGGAAACAGCAGCAGTCGCCCAAACATGGTGGCCTCATCAAGGTGCAGAAGTTACTGTCCGAGATTGTGAATTCCAGAGCCATGAGTGACATTTATGATATTGATTATGGAACAAGAGGATCGAGTGACACTTTGCAGTAAGAAAGTTCCCATCGTTCTTGATGACGTTGATAAGAGCAAACAAATAGTCTTATGGAAAAAGCATGCTTTGCATCTAGGAACCAGGATTATCATTACAACGAGCAATACTAAATGTGTTGTAATTGAAGGGATATAAGCATAAAATTTTGGACTATGAAATGAAGGAGACGAGTCCTAATCACACGCTTCAGCTTTTTAGTAGGCACGCCGGTAGACTCTCCTCCATATGATTATGACGCCCTTTCACGAGACATGGTCTATGCTACGGGAAGACTTCCTTTGGCTATTGAAGTAACAGGCTCGTTACTTGATGGAAAAGGAAACTGACTTGGGAAGAGAAGTCGGACAAATTGAGGTAGACGCCTCACGACGACGTCTTAACTACGATGCCTTACGTACAAATCTTTCTCGATATTACATGCTTCTTCATCCACGATGATACGAGATAGAGAACCGGATCGATAAGTCCTGTAAATAGAGCCATAACGTTCTGTTCAAATTCATTCTTGGGTAGGTGGGCATGCAGTATGCAGTCTGTTATCAACAAGCCGTCAAGGTCAGCCATTTGCAATCCTAGAAATTCATGAAAACATGTAACGAATCAAACAGCTTCAGACATCAAAAATCCCTGCACGTGCAGGATCCATTTTTAAAATGATGAAACCTGTTCACATCCCTAACAATGAATTCTCTTTCCACAATCTCACTAATGATCTTGAAGGCCTCATGACAAGCCCCACACATTCTCAAGTTCTTCATTATTCTCATGGTAACCCATTTTGGGATGCTTATCAGGCCAAAAGCCAAAGCCAGTCTTTCACTGTGCAAGCTCACTATTTCCTCTTGACCCTCCTCTTCCACTTCCACAAACACTAATCCCTCAATCCCACCCATATATCCCTTCATCTTCATCTTTCCCTCCAATTCCCTCAGCAAACTCACCACCTCGTCGTGCCTCGGACACCGTAGATCTCCGGCGTAGAATACATATGTATATTCTTAATCTCGATCCAACTGCAACTGCGTGCCTTATGAACTCCTGCACGCTTCATACGGAATCTAAGACCATGAGCATTTTTCCAATCTCCAACCATTGCATGAGCATTAGAGAGCATAATATATGCACCAGATAGTTGTTGATTCGACTTTATTAACCAGTTACTCGCTTCTGTGGCGATCTCGACCCGTCCGTGAAGCCTACTTGCCGATAGCAGAGTTCCCCACAAGAGAGCTCCCTCTTCGGGCCTCACCCGGATAGATTTCGCCAACTCATAAGCATTGTCAAGTCGGCCTATTCGACCAAGCATATCAACTACACAAGTATAATGCCTCGCGTCTGGGATTATTCCGTGTTTTGTATGCATGGAATCCAAGATCTCGAGGCCATTATCAACGAGTCCCGAGTGGCTACACGCGTGCAGTATCCCGAGAAAGGTGACATCATTGGGTTTCACACCTCTATCAACCATCTCTTCCAACAGTTCTAAGGACAACTTCCCCAGTCCATACTTTGCAGCACCCACAATCATGGAGGTGTAGGGAACGACAGATGGATTTTCTATTCTCCTGAAAACTTTCTCACTGTAATTGAAGTACCCGCACTTGGCATACATGTCCACCAACGCACTTGCAATCACATCGTTACTCTCGTGACCGTAGCAAATCACTGCTCCATGAGCGATCCTTCCCGACACTATCGAGCCTGAGCTTGAACAAGCATTCGCAACACTAGCCAGCATGAAATGATTTGGAAAACCAAGTCTCGAATGATTGAACTCCCAAATAGATGAAGCGCCTCTTTGCCTTTTCCGCTCTGAGCGTACATCGCCATCATCGACGTCCAAGAGACAATGTTCCTATCCACCATCGAGTCGAAAACCCGTCTAGCTCCATCAACTTCGTTGCACTTCCCGTACATGTCCACCAGCGAAGAACACACCACGAGATTACCACGCAGACCGAACACCTCGACATGGGCATGAATTCCTCTCCCCACTCTAAGGTTGGCAAGAACCGAGCAAGCGTTGACTGCGGTCGTGAGAGTAAACTCATTAGGCAACACCGCACTTCCCCTCATCCTCCCATATAACCAAAGAGCCGTCACGGGTCGGCCCACAGCGACATTCCCGGCCATGAGTGAAGTCCACGACACGACGTTCGGCTCGGGCAATTCTTCGAACAGCCGGCGGGCGTGCTCGATTTCCCGAAGCCTGACATAGCGGTTGATGAGGTGATTCACGGCGGTGGTGTCGCTCAGGAGGCTGGATTTGAGAAGGCGAGCGTGTATCGAGAGCGCAGAGTAAAAATCGTTGCTTTGTGGGAGTTTCCGAGCTTGGACTTGGAGGGTCTTGCTGTGGAACTTCGACAGTTGATTTTGGCGCCAATGGCGCGGGTTCTTCAGGGCAAAGGGGAGATTTGCTGTGACTGTAAACGACGTCGTCTTCATATGCGAAGATGCCTCCAAAGTTCGACTCCTTACTCTTCTTATAAATGTCAGGGAAAATTCCAATTTAAGGCCTGAAGTGCCTTTGTTTTTTCAAATAAGGACCTGAAGTTGATTTTGTTTCAATTAAGGGCCTGAAGTGTCCTTATTGTTTTAAAAAAGGGAATGAAATAGCTAAATCGTCTCAAGTAAGGGCTTGAAGTGGATATGGTTTCAAATAGGATTAGAAGTAATCAAATTGTCTAAAAAAAGAGCCTGATCGAAGGGCATTTTCGTCATTTATCTTTTTTTGAATTTTTTTTCTTCTTTTCTTTTCTTTCTTTCATTTTCTGTTTTTTTCTTTCTCCCTTCCCCTCTTCACTCTGCCGGCGTCTATGGCCAGTAGAGTCGTCGGACGCAGGCGGTGACCCTCGCCTGACACCCTCACCGACGTCAGGCGAGGGCCACCCTGGTGAGGGCACCCCTTGCTCGCCCAACCCAAGTGAGGGCGAGGGGGGCCCTCGCCAGCCTAGGCAAGGGCGATCCTCGCCCAACGCCGGCGAGGGTAACCCTCACCCTCGCTTGGGTTGGCAAGGCCAGGCGAGGGTGTCCCTCGCCAACCCAGGAGAGGGTGACCCTCGCCCGACGTCGGTGAGGGCAACCCTCGCCCTCGCCTGGGCTGGCGAGGCCGGGTGAGGGCGTCCCTTGCCAGCTCAGGCGAGGGTGGCCCTAACACCATGGTGACGAGGGTGGCTGTCGCCTGGTGTCGGCAAAGACCTCCCTCGCCTGAGGTCGGCGGGTCGCCGTCGCTAGTGTCGGTGAGGATAGTTGGGAAGGAGGAAGGAGCAAGGAGGAAGAAGAAAGAAGAAAAAAAAGGAAAGAAAAGAAAAGAATTAAAAAAGCATATTTATAATTTTTTTTACTAAAATGCCCATTCTTCGATGACCAAAATTATTGCCGGCCGATTAGGCCCTTATTTGAGACGATTCAGTCACTTCAGGCTCTTCTTTGAAACAATAAGGGCACTTTAGGCCCTTAATTAAAAAAAGTCAACTTCAGGCCATTATTTGAAAAAATAAAGGTACTTCAAGTCCTAAATTGGAATTTTCCCTAAATGTCGTTATGGCAAAGAAAGGTCGTGACTAATATGACACCGTAAGAAGGTGTTCAATATGATTCACCGACTTTATTCAACATATACGTAATTAAATCGAATACCTTTATATCAATTACACTTATTTTTTCCTTTTTAGGAAAGCACTTTTGTGAACGCCATTGGAAAATTACCAGCGCAAATACAAAAAAAGTTGCTAATATCAAGTTACTAACAAAATGTAAGGATCTATGCAAAAAAATAAAATGTAACGACTCGGTTTGACGAGGGCAAAGAGTGGTCACTGGGGCCAGAGTGGGTTTGGATAAGGAGCCGCTTTTGGCATGCTTTTAGGATGGCGAATGAAGAAGGAATGAACTGAACTATGGACCGAACGGTGGGAGAGCGATATGGGATGTGTATGTGTGTGTGTTTGTGAAAATTGAAATTAATTCATGGAGGCATCTTCTAACATAATAGCAATGCTTAAGCGTGCCCAACGCGGGAGCACTACCAGAACGGGTGACAACCTAGAAAAGGTGCCCACTTGTATTTTAAAAGACAAAATCGTAAGACTTGGTATGTGACGAGCCAAAGTAGATAATATCTCAACGAGTTAATTTAGGGCGTCACCCAAAATCACCTGTCACATTAGGGGTGAGCAAAGTGGATCGGGATTTGATCAAACTGGTGAGTTTGGTTCGGTCCTTGAGGGTACCAGTCCAGTCCTTGGTTCAGGGGGATGAACCGCCTGAATTGGTCTTGTCCACAAATATATATAATATAAAATATATATTACACATTTCTTAAATCTAAATCTAATTTACTCACGTAACTCTTCTCATTTTCAACGAAGGAAAAGAGGAGTAATCCACGGAATTAGCTCATCCCTCAATTTTATATAGGAAACCTCGAGTGAGAGGTAAAGATTGTGAGATAGATTGTGCATAAAATTGAACCACACACCTACACAAACCATATCTCTCTTAGCCTTTTGGGTAAAATTCCAAGTTTAGTATTTGTCGAAATTGTTCTCGCTAGTCCCACTAGAATCGGATTGGATCGGACTGGACCATTAGTCCTAGTCCGGTCTAGTTCGGTCTCCGGTCTTGAAAATACAGGGACTAGGACCAATTCGGACCATGCACACCCCTACATCACATGTTCGAATGTATCACTCGTAGAACTCTACCCATTTTATTGGTCATCTTGCTTTATTTTCTCAAATTGCGAGATCACAACTTTAAAGCACGAGGAAAAAAAAAAGATCATTGACTTTCTTTTGAGTAATCGAAACTATCTCTTTATTCAATCCGAAAGTAACTTTCGGACAATACGGTGGTCGAATCATTAAAGCTACACAACCGCGTTGAATCCTCGCATTGGATTGTTTCTACGAGAATTGGTCTAGAAGAGAATGTTACAAACTGAAAAATAAGAAAAGGAAAAGCAAAAATATAAAAAGAGGCAAAAGATGGAGGACCACAAAGTTAGGTAAAAAAAAAAGGACCTAAATTAGGTTAATCATCATACAAGCCCAATAGCCTCCAAAGTCATCATCAACCACTACAAAAAAAGAAGAAGTCAGAAAGGGCAGTCCATCCCCCAATAACTGAAAGATGCCCAAGAAAATAATTTTGTTGTTTACAAACTCATATGGACCCAATTAATTTGTTCAAGACCACTTGAATAAATTAAAAGTTGAGGAATCAAATTGTATATTAAATTAAAATTTAGAGTTCATTTGTATCATTATGCCATGGTATAGCTATAATTGGTGCATGTGTGTGAGTGTCTTTTTGCTGGGATGCTGTACTTTTTCTCTTTAGTTCTGCAGCCTGAATCCTGATTGTCCAGCAAATGTTCTGAAAATTATTGGGAACCCCATTCAAATTGGGTCAGAGCAGACATGGATTCTGCTTTAACTTAGGAGTAGGGCTTGGAATTCAACTCTCTGTCAATCATGCAAGGTGGCCAAGTTATGCACGCAGCCCTTTAACTAGAGGAAGAAGAAGACAAGATGAAGGGGGGAAAGAAAAAGGAAGAGAGAGAGAGAGAGGCCCATCAGTGCAGAGTCCAATAATATATGACTTCACTACAAGAGAGCCCCTTTTGTTCCTCTGCACTGATCTGAAAAAGAGCCACAACCATCTTCCATGGTTTCTTGAACGCTAAGATCTTCATTAATGTCACTTGTAGGTATGCCCATAAACATTACTCCATTCACTCTCCTTTTTTCCAACATTCACCGCCCACTGCATTTTAAATAAGAGGAATCTACCACCATCATGCATACAGGAAAACTTTTGCATTCCATAATCATTGTGTTTTCCACTTGTCATTATTCTATGCATTTAAAGAAAAGAGTAGCAAGCGAACTTGTCATCCTTGCTCAAGGTCCGAGCTCGAATCACTGCACTTACGCATCCTCTAGGGACTGTTCTCAGGAACACGGACTTGTGTGCTCTTGCAAATTGTCCGATGCGTATCAGACGATGAGATGGCTACATTGAGTGAGAGACTAGTCAGTTTCCAACTGGAATCGGAATCCCCGTATAATGACATGAAAACATCGCAAAATTTCTCCGGGCAAAAGCATTTGCGCCGAATTTCCGTTTGCTCAGTCTTGGCCCCCATGAGAATTATGCATCAGGATTAAAGAGATTTTGGTTATATGCATTTGGTTAGCTCAATAATTGCCTTAGGAGTCCCAACGAGAAGTTCCTGAAGAAAGGGACGAAATAGATAGAGGGACCCTGAATTGGGGAGCTAGTACTAGTGCTAGTAATGGTACACACATCATATAGCAAAAGAGAAGGACATGATGACAGTAACACTAGATTTGGTCTTGCGGAGATGTAGATACCTGCTAATTACTCAAGAAGGGGCCCTTCCTTCTATCACACCACTCATAAGAGGAAAAGATAAAGATTCTGTCACAAGAGACAGAGTGAAAGCCACTCACTCACTCGTACCAATAGATTCCATTTTCCAGAGAACGTGGACTTTCTCAATTCTCGACCGTGTTCATTTCGCACGTTGTGAAAGATTACAATACAGGACAGAGAGGGAGACAAATGAAGCGAGAATGTTGTAATAGGACGAGATACCAATAATGATTGATGATGCTGTGATATGTCTCACGCATGGTGTTAGTCTTGTCATAATGAACCAGACCAGCATTAGAACAGCAGTGTCCAAGCAACTGTGCTAATTGAGCTCGAGCGTACTGAATCAGTCTCTTTTGCCGACGTTTCCCCATTGGCCAAAACCAAAACAAAGCGGCGGTGTCACTTTTCTCCACTCTCTAACAATTGATTGGTCATAGAAAAGGATCAAAGGTGAAGGAGAGTAATATCATGATGTGGTAAAGGAACAGATAGTTGCAAACTGCAAAACTTGAATTACGAGTTATTTTCGCTGAAAGCTGTTCTTCACCTTTGCATAATTCCAAACCATCAAGCACTTATCATACCCATCTGAGTTGGGAAGAACCTGTCTTATAGCGAGACCGATTAATTCTGCGGCATTTATGCCTCTTTGGCCTAATCAAAGTTTCAAACAAAATGCTTGTGCCAGATGGCAGGTAACTGAAGCAAAGGTCTATAATGGTATTGAAAGTTAGACAAGGTGAAGAAATCTCCTACTATGTAAAACATTAGGTTTAGTTAGTTATGCTTGGGGCTGTGGTGGCTGCAGTCCCGGTCTTGTGGTATAGTCGATGGTTGGGGCAGTGCCCCCCGCGGAGTGAGAGCAGTACCACTAAGACGAGCCTCGGTCACTGTTCATAAAAGTTAAGAGAATCTTGCCTACTTCTCTTGGTTGATCCTGCAATCCTAATGGAATTATGCTGCATAGTTCCTTGGTTCAAGAACAACCAAGGATCATGACTGACATCATCACAGCAAGAGCTATGTAACATACGTGATTGGACTACGCTTAAGTGCTATCAAATTGGTCCCACACACCATGAATAAATAAAGTCCATAAAATGCAAACATGTTTCATTTCCCTCCATCTATAAATTCAGTCCCTTCATGGTTTAGACCTTTATACCCAGAGCTTTAAAAAAAGAGTTGAACAAAACTCATTGCCATCTCTGTAACTGTTCGATGTCTCCTGTACCCCTTACTCCGATCAAGGTCGGTCACATAGACGATGTTCAAGAACTCAGAAGGTCCAAGCCTATGAAAATCCCCACGAGATTTGTCCGGGATGTGGACGAGAGGCCGACTCTAGAGACTGTTACTCTGCCTCCACCTTGTGAAGTTCCGGTCGTTGATTTGTCTAAGCTTATGAGTGGAACAAAAGATGTGAGCAACACTGAAATATCACAACTTGCAGCTGCCTGCCAGGAGTGGGGATTTTTTCAGGTACAAATGGAAATAATTTTTTTTTTCTCTTCTTTAGCACTTTAAAGATAGTTTATACATAGTCTCAACATTTTAGTTGCTCTGCTAGGTGGTGAATCACAGTATTGATTTGGGTTTGCTCGAGAGAATAGAGGAGGTGGCGAAGAATTTCTTCATGCTGCCTCTGGAGGAAAAGCAGAAATACCCAATGGCTCCAGGAACTGTTCAGGGGTATGGTCAGGCCTTCGTGTTCTCCGAAGAACAGAAGCTTGACTGGTGCAACATGTTTGCTCTCGGCATCGAACCTGAGTTCATTCGGGATCCGAAGTTATGGCCTAAGAGTCCACCTGAGTTCAGGTAATGATGACAGTACTAATGTGTTTGTCAGTCCATACTTCTATGCTCGTGAGTTTATTGATGGTTGAAGGTTATTTTTCAGCGAAATTGTGGAGACTTATTCGATGGAAGTAAGGAAGCTGTGCCAGAGTCTGTTGAAATACATAGCCATGAGCCTTGGGTTGAGAGGTAACTTGTTCGAGGAGATGTTCCGGGTTGCTGTGCAAGCCATCAGGATGAATTACTACCCTCCTTGTCCGAGGCCTGATCTTGTTCTCGGTTTGAGTCCTCATTCGGATGGAAGTGCTCTGACCGTGCTGCAGCAAGGAAAAGGTAGCTCGGTAGGACTACAAATACTCAGGGACAATAAATGGGTGCCGGTTCATCCTATTCCGAATGCTTTTGTGATCAACATTGGCGACACAATTGAAGTAAGAAACTTGGTCCTCATTTTCATGTTAATCCTGATCTAGGCATCGGGATAGTCTTTCTGACGGAATGATTATATGCAGGTCCTCACGAACGGAAAGTACATGAGTGTGGAACATAGAGCCGTGACTCATAGGGAAAAGGACCGTCTATCAATCGTCACGTTCTACGGCCCTAGCTATGACGTAGAGCTCGGCCCGATGGCGGAATTTGTGGACAAGAGCAACCCATGCAAGTATAGGAGTTACAATCATGGTGAGTACAGCAAGCACTATGTGACCAACAAGCTGCAAGGGAAAAAGACCCTCGATTTCGCTAAGGTTCAAATCGAGAACTCGAGTTGAAAGCAGTCCCATCTTAGTCCGCCACCGTAGGGTTTCCAATAATTGGGGGAGGCATAGACTAGTACCTTGTAAATTACAATGTGTCTGGATTGCTTCAGTTAGTCACTGTATATGACATAGGCAACAGCTCAAGTGGGACGGTGTTTTGTAGCAGAAACAGATGTAATCATTTGCGGACAGTATCGTTAGTGGGAGTTATTGCCGGTTTGTAAAGTGAGTATCATTAATGCTGAAACTAAGTGGGGTCTTATGGTAGAAAAACTTTTGCCTTTGACATTCTCCAAATTCATGAGTCCACGAGGTTTGATCCACTTGCAGCATTGAGGGAGATGCACAATTTAAAACTCGAAATGCCACTGTTGCTTTTTGGCCTACCAGATTGCCAATATGAAAAAAAGCATCAAACGACGACGATACCAAAGACATCAAGACAAAACATTATTGTCAATGGTAATTACATTCAGAACCGTGCTCTGAAGGAAAACTGAACTGCATGTGTACTCGTCTAGTTTACAGCAAAAATCATAGAGAGGCTGCAATCAGAGAACCCATCTGAGCATAAGAGTTAAGCTGACCAGAAACAGAAGCAAATTGACACAAGCCAACTTCAGTTAATTATGGAGATCTTCCATTAGATTATGCCCAAGTTGGAGATTCTGCGTAGATTACATATGAAGTTATGCTAGACCTCAAGAGAGGTCATGGGGAGTTCTGTTATACACTTCATGATTAAGAATGATCGTGTGGAGCTAATGTAGGTTCTATGGTTAAAAAGATTGACATCATTAGCCCAGAAGGAGTGCCTCTATTCGCCCTCGAAGTTGCAATTTTAGACCGAGTGAAGACTCTTTTTGTCAACGTCTAATTTGCATAGTTGAAGTTCGAGTCCAAATTTCTCTCCGTTTAGCCAGATTCTAGCATGAAAAGTTCAGGGATGATGAAATAATTGACTGGAACTGACCCTAACGTGGTTACGCCAGCAACCACTCGTTATACTCGGTAGTAATTCAGGACTCAAATACTAGGGGCCATTGCCAAAATCAAGTAATTGATGCGTAAAAGTATAAAGCAAGAAAATATTGGAAACAATCATTGACAAAATTTTAGAATAATCGGATTCAACCAATGAAAACGGGAAACTTTAATGGAACAATGGGAAGAAAGATTAATGGGATTATGGGAAGCAAAAGGAATCCGATACGCCGTTCAAGTTGTGTTTATCGTTGCTATACCGCAAGCAGAATTTGAATTGCTTTCTACAATTAAACCAACTGATCTGATATAATATAGGAGTTGTAATAAAACTGAATAGAGATCAGTTGCCTCAATTCTGTTCCATCTTATCATCCTCACAGCATCTTGTATCACTCGTCTTTTCTCGGTTTGCTTCTGTCAGCGCCTCTTGCGTTTCCAATCAGTTCATTCATTCCATCAATTTGTCCTTTCTTTTCCACCCAAATGGCTCAACCAGTCGGGAGGAACAGCTTTTCCTCAGTGGAATGAAGAAATGGGAGAGCCCACAATTATATGTTGTATCTTTAGTTGTTCATATTATTGGTGCTCGGCGAAGCACTAACCGAGCAACTTGAACATGGGCTTCGCTGATTCTTAAGCTGAAATGATGCTAGTGTCGAAGCAAATTGAGCATAAAAACAAACGCCAGAGAAGCATCTGGCATTGAGATTTCTCCCAAGAAACTTATAAACAAAGCAAGCTACTATACTCTCAGTGGCAATGTCCCACTGCAGAGCTCAGCTCACACCAAGTACTTTAAAATATGCACACAGAGATCAATTCAGGAGACATAATAAGCAAATGAAATGATGACGCAATCAGCAAAGTGAGCAGGAATGGAAAAATCAATGCACTTGAGGAAGAAAGGGGATGATGATGCAATGCCAGACAAGAACGAAGTGGAGGAATATAAAATTTGTATTATTCACCAAAAACCAAATTGCTTCAAATGATTACCTCACTACCCATCGTTTCATCATAGCCTGTGGGGAACAAGAATCTAATTACCCTCATTGTTTTCCCTGTAGATTATTCAGACATTCACTGTTAACTGTAGATGCATTTTCATCATCAAAGGTACAGGGGGAAAAATATATCTGGAAATATTAATTTGCTTTAGTCAAATATCGTCGAGTTGTTAGGCGCTTGTTTTGGATATGAGAAGTCCCACGTTCAAATCAAAACTACTTTATATTTAGAATAATCTGTCACCTATTATGCAGCCTTACTTGATGGCACCGGGATGGTTGCTATTTGTGCATAACGATTATGGAACATTATGGAACAGAACGAGGATGATGCATCCCTAGGAATGTTATATGAATGAACAAGCTATCAAAAGTTATCTTTTTGATTGGTAAAAAGGTGGGAACAAGCGACCGGCGCTGCTGACCCTATTGACTGTTACCGAAAGCATCTGTACTGATCTATCTTCTTAATTTCAATCCATATGAGGGACTACACTTGCAGTTTGTAATTCAACAGGAAGGGCAAGTAATAGAATTGGGAACATTAATTAAATACTTCATTTGTCACAGTTTGATCTTGATGGGACCACAAGGGAGTTGAAACTCTGGAACCCATGTATGAGGAGCAGAGCAGATTTTCTAAGGCAAAGAAGGTTTGACTCCCGTTGATGTGACTATGACAAGCACTGATTTTTTTATTATATTTTATGTTCAAACAAGAATGCTCAAAGCAAAGTGTCGGTTGATGAGTACTTGCCACTGCATCTGGGAACTTCATTCCCCCGTCCATTTCTCACCTTCACTTTTCCTTTTTCCATTGTGTTTTTGGGGGGTGAAATCATCAAGTGGGTCCCAAGTTCAATGCTCAAGAAAGGAGCTTTTCATAAGCTGCAAATGCCTAACCCTGCATTCAAATATTAGCCTTGCTTAAGATCCCTTCAGAGTACTTGCTTAGCACAAGTGCTAAGCATGCTTAAAAGAAACATTTTGATTTTCATCGAAAAATATTGATTATACGAAGAAATAAAGAAAAGCAGTGCACCGAAAATCTCCTAAAAATTCGCTTTTATTCGGAGAGGAGAAATCTTTGAAAATTGGAAGTATTACCTGTTGCTGCAGGTGACAAAAAGAGCTTTAGAGCAAGGAATTGCTGCTGGTCTTTTTCTTTATGAGTTGAAACGAGTGACTAATATAGTCTTGTCATACAGAAAAGCATGTGAAGATGGTCGTCTAGTTTGCTTCATTCACTACCATTTGCACTTGCACACACAATAGAAAGAAGCACTTCCTTTTGGCATGTTGTTCACGCAATTTCATTGAATCTTCTAGTAGCAAGCAATCCCCATTCTCTAAGCACAAAATCTCCTCCATACTATGATTAAATGAGGACAAAATAGTTGACAAAAACTTCTGATTCTCAGTGAGTGATTTGATGAAAGGCGTGTTAGGCTTGGACCCAGATTTCTTGTTCATGTCGAACTCCAATGCTGTCAACATCTGGACATGAGATCATAACAACC
>BCNH02000008.1:31872065-31893478 GCA_001662345.2 Metrosideros polymorpha var. glaberrima
GCTCACCCTATATATCCTCTTTAAAACTCTATTTGTTTCGCAGAAAATGAATAATTTTTAAAAAATACTATTCTAAAAGAGTCGATTATAAGGTTTACAAGATTAAATCAACGAAAAGTATTTTCATGGTCCATGAAAATGTTTAGACATAATTTTTGTCGATAATGAAAACATTTTCCATTGACTAACAATTCCAAGCGATACAAGCAATCAATTTTAAGAAAATGTTTTTCAAATCATTCATTTTCCATGAAACAAATGGATCCTAAATGACTATTACACTTTCTAAATTATTAAGTTGACAAAAATAATTGCAAAAGAATTAATTAATCAAAATAACAAATGGAAAGGGCAAAAGTTGCTATTTATTGAAAAGCAAAAGCCACACATTGCCATGAAAATACAAGACGGTACTGTATTAATAAAAAAAATTATGCTTTATTTACAGCCTTATATTTTTTTCTTGTTCATTTGTGTACAAATTTTATTTCTTCCCTTTTACCTACTAATGTGCTCAAGCTGGTTTCCATAAAGGATTTTTTCTAATGAGTTTGAACCTTGTTAGTAATATCTGTTAATAAACGTATCTTAAATATAAATTGTAATCATAGAGAGTTGACAACTTTAACTGAAGAAATCCCCTAATAAAGCTTGAATTGGAAAATTTTATATCACTAGGAGTTATTCGAGATTGACCTTTAGAGAGACTTTGTAAATAAATGTACTTTATTAATGTTCTTATAAATTAGAGTCTTCATCATTAAATTTATTGAAATACTCAAATTTTAGATGACTATTGTAAAGAATTTTAATGTTCTTTATTGTATGGCGACCAATTCAATCCTAAACTTTTCGTTTTTGCTAATTTAGTACTAAACATTTTAATTGTACCAATTTTTTTTTGGTCATATGATGGTACCAATTAGTTCCAAAACTTTTGAGGATCTACCAATTTAGTCCTAAACCTATTAATGATTTGCCAATTTATTACTTTCGGACAAAATTGGCTGGAAATCGCTGATGTGGCTATTTAGTTAGTGTCGATTGTCCTATATGGCATGGCCAGCATTGATGTCGACAAAATTTTTATATATTTTTAAAAATTTTCTGATTTTTTTCCTTTTCCTTTCCTTCTTCCTTTAGCTAGTTGTCGGGCCTCGGCGATGGCCCTGAGGCCCTCACCTAGTGATAGTGAGGTTGACCTTGCCCTCGCTGGCCCTCGCCTCTAGTTGGTCGCTGGCCATTGCCAAATCATCAAAAAGTTTGGGAAGGTTTAAGACTAAATTAGCAAAATTAAAAAGTTTAGGATTGAATTGGCTACCGCACAATAGGTTTGAGGACTTTTAATACAATTTTCCCTTGTTAAACCCGTTAGCACAACAGCCATTATCCGTACAACTCAAGGTTTTCCATTATTTATCATTTATCTTTCATCGCCCTCAAATTCTCTTTTCATATGTCGATATGCATCTGTATGCACAGGGCAAAATATTTCTTTAGTGCCTCCATCCATCTAAAGTTATGTTGTTCTACAATTGCAGTATACCAAAAGAAGCTAGGGGGTGAAGGACGGTCTAGGTTCAACCCGTAAACCGTTGGGAACCAGCCGGTTCTCAAGAGAAACGACTGGGTTTACGTGTAAAAAGTCCGGGGAATCGGCCAGGTTTGGCTCGACGGAGGGTTGAACTCGTTGGTTCTGCAAGTAATAGAATCACTGTTTACCGGGTAAAACTGATTTTTGAACCGATTAATAAGTCTTTCTCATGGGAAACTTTTGCTTCACTACCAACTAAAAACTTAACGAACCAAAAGGCTCACAATTCACTCACTCCTTCTGATCTTCTCCCTCTCTTTTCTTCTCTCTAGTTTCACCCAAGAACAAGGAATTGAGAAATTAGAAAACAACAAAAGAGGGCCGGTTTCACGTTCTCCCTGAAACGACAGTTTTTTCTTTTCCCTCTCCAAGACGCAACGGTGGAAAATCCCACAAGCAAACTTCATGGAGCTGCTTGTCATTGCTCAACAATCCTTAGTGGCATGGATAATAATGACCAAGCGATCCCAACGATTGAGATGGCACCTTCCTCAGTTCCAATCTCTCATCTCTCTGGCCAAGAAAAGGACTTTTTGAGCCCGTGGTCCTTGCCACATTTGAATAATCACGATCTTCATTTTGACAATTTGTAGCCGAGAGAGAGAGACCGTGCCGTGTGGGCAAGTTCATTCCCAAACACTTGAAGACTTTTTCAAAACCGCACCAAATCTCCCTGAAAGCTATTTCCACACGTAACATCGGGAAATATAACTCCACTCTCAGTGCTAAAGGCACGTATCCTGCTCTTGAATTCTTGGGATTTCCCGTGTTCTGACGGATCGATGGATCGTGGGGGGTTTATCGGTTTAAAGAAACTTCGCATGATCAAGTGATTTCGCAAGAGCATGGCGATGCACCGACCGATTTCTAACCCGACATTATGATCGAATCGTTGAAGTTTACTTCACAATCACACGTACAAAGCTAAAGTGAATATCATAAAAATTACCCTTCCATGAATAACCAGTATTAAACAAGGCTGTAAGACACCTAATTTGAGCTCCAGTTCGGAAGATGAGAAAGTTAGAAATCACAATGACAACTTGTGTTGAAACAAATAGTCTCATTCTTAAATTTCTGGGACTAAGGATAAATCAACCCGAAAACACCAATAGTCATCTGGGTGCTCGCATACCAGCGGAAGATGCCAGATGGTCCCCCTCTCAATATCAGACCAAATCAATCACTACATGATATCTTCCAGGACGGGTGCATATTCTTTAACCATTTGTACTTGGCTCTCAAGGCGAAATATACAGGCATTTTCAGCTCGTGCGCTCCCAATTAATCAAGTGGAAGAGGTACAGCTGAACATAGGTCTTCCGAAACCTTTGTAAGGAAAATGATTGAACCCCTCCGCCATTTCTGTATCTGCAGCAACTTCTGTAGCTGGACAGTCGACTAGCAGTTTTTCATGCAAGATATCTGAACAAATTAGGATTATCTTTGTCCCTCTCAAGATAGTCCCGAGTGATCAAATCTTCTATTCGCTTTTTGATCGCCTTGAAATCAGGCTGCAATGGACAAGTTCTCAGTTAATAGCCAAAATTTGCAAGGGAGATGGGCCAAAAAACATTAACTAAGGGAAAAAGATAGAGATCATCAGAGACCTTAAACATGCGCCCTAACTGCTCGACACACTCCATAACCAGCTGCTGATGACCTAAAACTTTCCGACTCTTCATGATGCGCACAATTGACGCATCTATGGCATACCGCCGATCCTTATCAACGTCTTCAATTACTTTCTTTTTCTCATCCACAGGAGGGAGTGGAATCTGGTGATTGGCAGATTGGCAGATTGGCAGATTGCAGTCATTTCACTGCATAGGAACTGATAGCTAAGGAAAATAAATGGAAAAATGTCGAGCAACAATATAGATACCTTGATCCTCCTCATTTTGTCAGTGAATTTTGCGTTAAATTCAAAGTGATCGGTCGATAATATTGTCTTCGTGTTGGGCTCTTTATTAAGAATTTTGTACTTGGCACATGACAAAGAGTGCAGAAGTCTAACAACGTCGTCGTCGCTCAGATTTAACTGGTCCATGATCTCTGAATAACTCAATCTCTCTGAGGTGTTGAAAAGCAGCAAAGCAGATGCCTATCCATAGCAAAGAACAAAGATTAAACCCATTCGAGTGTGTCGCTTTGTGGTATGTAACCCCTTCTATCCATCCTGGTAACTGTGGAGGGTGGAACAAAAGGAAAAGAAAAGGGCAGAAAAGAGGTTGAACAATTATATTCAAGAGACCTGATAAGTTGTGACAATCAGCTCCATGGTTTTTGGTTCAAATTTTCCAATGATGTTACAAGTACCCAAGGAGTATATCCACGTTAGTTTTCTGTGCTTTGTTTTCGTCTGATAGAATTCCTTGAAAACTTCAACGCACCTTACCTACAATGACACAAAAACCAAAAGATGATGTGAGCAACTCCTGCAAAAAGCAAATTTTCAATGTAAGGCAACAAATGGGGAAGGGGCTACACATAAATAGACTTGTACGGGCACCGTACAGAATTATTTCCTGAAGAAACAGAGAAAGAGAAAAAGGCTGGCACGCATACCATCTCTGCTGGAAGGTTCAAATCAAAAGATTTATAGCTTGGCCAGAAGCCAGTTGTCAGAACAGTAACCGTCAAGTCAATCCCAGGATTTGCATTCGGATTGTTGCTGAGATACTCTTCAAAACTGGTTTGGTTTTCCCTTGCCAATGTCAAATCTGTCACCTGAAAGAAGAGTAATTCAGCAAATTGTGGAAAATAGTTGGCCTAGCATCAATTGTAGCAAAGCCAGTCAATCAGCGGGGACAACTAGGGCAACCAACCATTCCCTCCATCTTTGAGGTGAATTGACCCCCACATTGTTGCTTTAGCTTGGTCAAAATACTTCTCTCATGATCATCATTAGCACTCTTATCGAAAAGAAGCCGCCTCGCAAGCTTTTTCCTGCCAGAGTTTACAAAAATTGATCTGTCAATATGGACAGAGAACTTCTGATTGCAGGCAAATAATAGTGAGAGATGGATAAAGTTCACCTATAGAACTCAGCAAATAGATCTTTATCACTGATATAGGCAAGCAGCTTCACCACCTGTGCAATGACCAAAGAAAAAGAATCAGGAGTAGTAGAATGTCATGTGATTAGCTCATTGGGGGTCTAAGTGCCGAATAATACCTTCTCAAGCATTTCCTCAATAGCTTCATCACTCAACTTCACACTGCCACCTTTCTTTAGTATATTGTCACAAAAAGTGGCCAGCAGTTCTGCACTTGAGCTTCCACCGACACCCTTATTGCAGAAGACCTCGAAAGCCTCTTTTAGAGCCTACAGAAGAGCAGAGAACTTGACATTAAGCATAAACAACTTGACATTAAGCATAAAAACGGGATGCCCAGAGGCAGAACAACAAGCAGCAGCATACCTTATGAAAAAGAGTGTGGTTCTGGAAACAATCGTTGACATATGCTAGGTACTTATCATGTAATTCGATCACTTTCCTCACAAAAACCTGCAAAACATGCACCTATATAAGCCTCCTGTCAATATTCAGCCTCCGTTAACCAAAGTAAGATATGGGAAACCAGATAAAATTACTTGTTCTTGCAAACCAACCACATCCTTCTTCTCAGCCTGCAAATAAACCAACAGTCATCAGATTACCACTTTAAAGAAACAACTGTTCAACAGGATCTTGAAGCGGATTGCAGCAGAACAACGGAACTATGCAGTGTGTACATCTAACAGTAATCCAGTTATCCAGTGGAAGTGTAAAAACTATGCTTAGCAGCAACATCTCTACTCTACTTTTATTGGCCAGAGAGAAAAATTCAGGAAAATAGAGTTTCCAAGCTACGAATAAGCAATGGTGCAACAGGATGCTTTGACGGCTAGTTTCAGTGGTCCTAGTTCAAGTCTCCCACTTAAACTTCAGAGGTTCAGACTCTAGAAATTATTTGCATGCATGCCCCCTTTTTATCCTTCAGTCCCTCAAAACTCACATCACCAAGTGATGAAAATATAATAGCAAATGGTGCATGCACCAGTTAAACATCCCTGCTTATTTAAAGCTATGGAAACATGATGTGCCAAATTTACTACAGAAGTTCAAATAGGAGCATGCATCAGATGACCTTTAATCACCTCTTAAACTTGCTTTCTCATGACCAATTTAAAGACAGCAGCCAAAATGGTTCATCATCAAGTGTCTTCTGTTTTTCCAAACCAGAGGTCACTCAACACATGTAAATGCGTCTATGCGTTGGTGATATGTGTTCCACGTGTTTCACCAAATATTTACAATTCTGTCACTTCATTGTGTTGACTTGTACATTCTTATGATTTTACTAAAGATGTAGTGTCTTCTCAGATACTATAATCCAAAATATTATAGTAAAAATCCTTGTAGCCAAGTGAAATAAGATATCCATCAAAGGAGATACTTTTCTCAGACTAACTAAGATTCCAAACCCCATATGAAGCCCTCTAAAAGCATGCACTTTAGGGGTTTGAAAAGCAAAACAAGTACAAGAATCAAAATAAATGTGCATACTTTCTTGTGGCTTGCTGCATCTTCAGCTTGTTTGACCAAGGCTGTACCTTCACCAGTAACATGCTGCGCAATACGACGAAAATAGGTTTGAGAAAACATAAAAAATCTACTACCCTATAGAAAGAGTCTACAGTTAATCACCTGTTTAAATATATTTGCAACAGGATCCAAACCCCTAGGTATTTTAGAAAACAGCCTGAACATTCTAGACAAGTCCTCCACCTGAAAAACAAACGTTCGAGTCAATAATAAAGCATCTCCCTTTACACAAATTTGAAGTTCCAAATGGAAAAATATTAAATAAAGCAAAGCAACACCTTATCATCTCTCAGCAATGCATGACAACCGGAGTGCTCTTTCTCTAGTAGTTGGTTTGCATAGACCGACAGTAATTCATGTTGAACTTTCTGCAGAAAACAGGAAGTAAAACTTGCAAATTAGAGTTGATAGACTGAATAAAAACGATACACCGAAACTCCATCTAAAATTCTCTTTTTAAAATTAACACCATTTACCAACCTCAAGTAACTTCGGCTCACTACTTGAATGCAGGTAATGAGAAACCCTGTCTCTCTCACGTTTTAGACACCCTTCAGCCTGTGATTGCCAATAAAATGGATTAATAATTTTTACAAACTATCCACTGCAACATTTCAGGCTAACGGTATAAAGTGTAAGCATTGCCTTCAACATGTAATCCGGACAAGAGTCTTCTAGTATCCAATTTGAAGCCTTCCTAGAATAATAAGCAGCAGTATCTTCAAGCAGTGATGCTTCAAAGTCCAATTCATAACGTTCCATTTGCCCCATCCCAATTTCAACGAATATATCCAATACATTCTTCAATAAAGCTCGGTCAATTTGCTCTCCCTCACGTTCTTGATCAATCTAATCAAAATTCAAGCCGGTATAAGAACCAACGAGATTTAGAATTAAGAAACCTGTCAAGAATCAGAGCGGATGGAACACAATCATACCAGAGAGATAACAGCATCCCTCACTTTTGCATATAACTCCCTATATACCTGAAAACATCATCAATTAAGTGCATTGAGATAATTGTCGATAACATATGAAAATAGTCGACATCTTGAAACTGCAGTCATCATAATTTTGGTGTATTTCAACCATGAACTTTTCTGTAGATGCTTAGCAAAAAGATGACATCACACATGAGGGGTCACTGAATACGTACCAGATCACGAAAGCAAGTGAGGCCAACTTCATTAAGGGGTGCCAATGATCTTCGAGCAATGAAGTACCGATCCAGATAATAGAAGAAACGAGATAACCACCTAACCATCACCTTATGGTTTGCCCACCTTTTAACAAGTTCTCTTAACATAAACTCATCATGTTTCTCCCTCAATGAAGGCAACACCTAAATCAAAGACAATCCCTCGAAATTAATGGAGATAGAATAATCAAGAACCCAAAGGATATGTTGTCCACAGTGAAAAGTATGCATTTTGACGTGGAAAAGGTAATTAATGAAATTTCTAAGCCTTACATCATCGGGGAAAGATGTCCATGATATGAATACTACTATCTCACTTTCAACCATCAACATGATTAAGTACTAACAAAATAGTTTCTACTTGAAGATGCAAAGTTTAAGGGAAAGGGGAGAAAGCTTCATAAAGCATTTCAAGAGGTCAACAAGGACTTCATAAGTACACTGATTCATTTCTTATCTTCCATCAGAAGAATCAATGGATCAATCGCACTAATTATATCAGATTTACATCAAAGAACCAATTGTTGTAATAGAAAACACTTCTTGGAAGATATTGGATATACCAACAAGTCTTAGTTATTTCTCATGTCGCACAAGGAGTCAGCATTCACTTCACTATATATCTGAAAGCTTCTTGATAGCTCTGCCATATAACTCGACACTTATTGTTCATTAGTGTTGTACTCTTCTCGGATCATTTCGAATTGATGATCTTATCTTGGCATAATTATCCTACTTCAACTACAAAAACGGGATACAGTTTTTCACTCGAAAAAGGAGTTGCCATCATAACTAAGAATCTGATGCCCTGTTGCTATGAAAGTTTTTTTTGGTCAAAAACTTCTGATCAATCATTCACAATCCCCAAACCTCAATAAGTGGAACAAATGCCCACTGGCACCTCAAAGCTAGCATGAATATTGAGGAACATCACCCGGGAAATTTTTTAACATACATTAATGGCAACTCTTTGTACCCGTAGGCTATACAATAAACAGATGGAGCTTCAATTTCCAGAGCAGTTTTTACCTATCACTGTATCTTGCATATTTCTCATATGCCCATCATGAAACTAAATGAAAAGAGCACGAACAACACGATTTCTAATTTCTCACCATTGAAGTGATGTACTCTTCAAAGGATTCTCTGTACTTGTCATACAATTGCTGGGAGTAGTCATGAGGTGGCTTTTGTGTACACAAATTGTAAATCATTCTGCAGATAACATCAACAAAGTCAACAACTGTCGACAAAAGAATATGATCATGCAGCTCAGCGAGCAGGCATGCATGGAAAAAGAGCAGAGAACAGAGGCTAAATACGTGTAGAGCATTATGTAGTCCTCGCAGCTGAATTGGGTCTCGGGAATCCCCTCGAGGAGGTTCTTCAGCTTTGTGATACCCTTCTGCATGAACTCCCATCCTTGTTCTAGGTCGATCGTCTTCCTGTCGTTCATTTTCCTAGAACCACACCTCAACTCTTAAATCCTCTGCAGGAAGAAAAGATTCACGACTAAGAGTCTCGCCAATGCACAAGCACCAAAAACACTAAAAACCCGCAAGGCCGACAGCTAAGCGCGAATAAGAAGTAGGTAACAAGCTTCTGCTTTGCACAGCACCGACAATAACCGCAAGCCCTAAGAGGCAACGCAGCTATGTTATTTTCCCCCCTCTACGGGACCCAAGAAACCCCATGCCTTCAAGCCCTAAAATTGCATCAAAACATCATCACTCCCCGAATAGAAGCCACCTCGTCATACCATATCCCCCCACACTTCCTACGCCAAGCACGAAACGGAAGCTGAAGGCTCCCACCGGCCCGCCAAACAAAACCCAAAAGACTCCAAACGCACAGCAGCAATCACTAACAGATCACGGCCATGGCGAAAGCAAGCTTGCACAAACGAGAACGAACGGCCCCGCGACCGAAACCTACGAGCGATGACGGGCGCGGCGCGGCCGAATCGAAGGAGGCAAAACACGCAGAGGGAATCGACAAACAGCACGCATGGATAGAGAGAGAGCGACCTGATTCATGGAGAAGCGAGAGGAGACCTTGATCGGAATTCGAAGAATCAAGCTGCTGATACGAAGACGTCGAGAAGAACGAGCTCGCAATCGCAGCGAAATCAGTCTGAAGGAGAGAGAGAGGGAGAGGACGACGACGATGAACAGAGAAAAACTTTTGGGGGCTGATTTCTTTTTATTTTTATTTGATTTATTTATCTCTCGGGTCTCGGACCCTCTTTTTTCTCCTCGATCTTTTATATTAATAAAAAATAAAAACAAGAATAAACCGTAGCGTGCATTAAAACGAAATTTGAAGTTCTTCGAGTTTACTCTTTCCTCGTTATATATATTATATATGAGGTAGAGGCTTTTTTTTTTTTAATATAAAAAAATTTTGACAATTGAAAAAGACATTGGGTCAGCGACTGATTAGGGATTCATCGTTATAGGAGAAGTTTAGAAAAAAGAAAAAAAATTTGAGGATGTGTTGTCGAGAGCTTTGAGAGATTAACTTTTACATGTAGGCAAAAAGAAATTGACTCCAAGAAATTTTCACTAAATGCATATATTATTTCGTAATCAATGTGAAATACACTTTGGAAAGCAATTTCGGCCTCACGAGCCCCCACCATAGAAAGAACCTCCCCTCGCCCTCCGTCTCCGTCGCCGCCGCCACCGCCTCCTCGACCCTCTTGTGGGGCGACCCTTGGTGAGACAACGTCGGTGTCTTGCAATCCTAGGCCAGGCGACCTCCTCTGCAAATCTACCCGGCTCTGTCTCTGTCCAAGCAAGTAAAATGGGAACATTAATATATTATAGTGATAGCAAGAATAGAAGAAAAAAGTCCGTTAAACCTCTGAATTAACATTTGGCAAATGTTAAAAGCCCGGAATTGGGAGGAAGTTATTTTGAGTTTTGACCATTTTTAAAGCTCAACTTTACACCAAAGCTCTTGATATTATTTTACTAAACAACAAAATTTGGAACGCTGAAGAGCAATCTATGCATGATTTAATTGGATAGGACATTCAAGAGTGACCTATCAATGATTTAATTTGGGCGTAGCTATTCGAAATTTTGATGAAGTTTGATAATTCAATTTCATATCTAGTTTAGTTTCGGTTCGAATTTACTTAAAACCTTGTTTATGTTTGAATCTGACATAAAATTTGAGTTCACTCATCAATTGATTCTCTAATTGTGTCACGCAATCAATGATCAACGGAAACTCTTTTTCATATGATTACAATAAGAAAGGTGCTTAATTTTGTAAGGGGTATGCAATCTTTGGCTGCTTAAGATGCCAATGTCGAAGAGTTAAGAGATGTTTGAACGATTTCGAAAGATATAGTTGCCACTCTAATGACATTTCTGATGAGATGCTATATCTACTTGCCAAAAACGATGAGAAAAAAAAAAAATACTTAGGAGAAGATATGATCTTCAAAATTTTCAATCACTTCAAAACAAAATTTTTAGATAAGTCCACGATGAGAGAAATTTGCATTTTTATTTTAAAATGCATGAACGAATTTTGGGAGATCGCGTTGCAGTTATCTTGACTATTTTCAACTTACAATGTTGTGCATTATAGATTATTATTTTGCACCTGCTAATAATTCTTTAAAAAAATTCGAAGAATACAGATATTTAAGTGATCATTACTTCATGGCTATCATTCTTTCTAACTTTGTAGCTTTTGCATGATTTATTTAGGATTTCAGCAACAAAATAGTTAGATATAATAAATTGAAAAAAACACATTTAGAGTGTTGTTCATATAGCAAAGTCTAGAAAGTGGATTTTAGTTAAGTTTTTTTCTGGCTCCTGAAAAACAAATAGTAACAATACATTTAGGTTATATGAAATCTCAAAGCTCAAGCAAGGGATACACTAACTTCAGACTTTAGATGTTTCTTTCAATCTTGATATACTAAAAGTAATGTCAGAACTGCTTTAAATAAGAATAGTGTAATTAAGATTTACAAACATGTGCATATACCCGTCTAACAAAAAGATGTATACATTGGGTGTTATGTGTATACAAAGAAAAATACGATAACACTTGACAATAAGATATACATAAATGTGCATATTCCCGTCTAACAAAAAGATGTATACATTGGGTATTATGTGTATACAAAGAAAGTTTTATATATCTTTTATAATTAATTGATATGATAACGCTTGACAATAATATCTCAAATTGAATGAAGTTTACTATCTGAAAACCAAATAGATAATGCTAGTTGAGATTTCAACTCATAATTAGATTTGAGCGCCGATCTTGAGTTGACTTGGGAATCGGACGGTTCTTATGAGAACCCAACTCATAACTTGTGTAGTGGTGGATTTAAATGCCTTTTTTGTGTGTGTTGTAAATGTCATTCAATTGCTCAAGAATCGGTGGAAACGTCCCACAAGTTGTGCTGAGATGGAGGAGAAGATATGTTAAATTCACGTCCAACCATGTAGCCAGATTCATCTCCTCCTTCTCTCCCACGATTATACTCAAACAAGAACAGGTCTCATGAGCTTAAGTTGCTTCTCCCTCCAATTTCAGCACAAACCCTTCACAACCTTTAATGGAGGACCCTAAAAGGTTGAGTCTTTCCTCTTTAGATGATGAAGCAGAGAGAGAGAGAGAGAGAAATACTCCAAGGAACTATATTGCATGGAGCCGTACAGCTCCTTGCAGGGAAAATACCGCCGGTTCCCTAGTCTGATGGGCTGGTTCCCAGTTCTACAAACGGCAACCAGCCCTACCTGGTTCGGTGCCAGGGATACCCTGAAACCGATCCCTCTACTCATAAAAGATATACTGTAGATCGATAGAGAGGGATTATAAAGGATTCAAATATTGAAACATATTATCTATCCAAAAGTACAACAAACCAGAGGCAAGCACAAGCACTTGCAATAACCTTCTCTTAGTTTTATTAAATTCAATATCCCCCTCTCACGAAAACAATGATGTTCGATGGATTAGTTTTCTTTAGATGAATAGGATGACGACGATGATAATGATTAATAACCCATTCCAAGGAGGATTGTTTTACATGGTCACTTTGATTTCATTTGAAGGTGTGTTTGTTTCGTTGAAAATGAATGATTTGAAAAACATTTTTCAAAATATGATTGTTCGAATCATTTAGGAAAATAAATGAACGAAAAATATTTTCATCATCCACAAAAATATTTATACAAAAATTATTGTCGATAATGAAAACATTTTTTTATTGACTAATTATTTCAATTTTCAAGCGTTCATTTTAGGAAAATATTTTCCAAACTATTTATTCTCCATGAAGCAAACGCACCATGTTGAGTGTGATTCGTTCAATTGAATTAGTGAGATATTTTATGATACTGGAATTTATGAACTTAAGGTGAGCTTTTTTTATTTTTATTTTTTGGAGCAATAACATGGTGATCTATGCGAGTCTAATTTACATCAGTGCACTCTAAATAATCCACGTATATTGCCAAGTTCGTTCTCCATTTTCGAGGAGAAGTACACCTAGAGTGCCATAAGTTGTGTACGGCGCTCACTTTAATGCTAAAAGTTTCAAAACGATAACTTAAGTGCCAATTTTTTTTTAAAATCGATTACTTAAGTGCCAACTCCAATATACTTAGCCGGAAATCCAACGTGGCAATTTTTTATTATTAATATCTGAGCTCGTTGGAGGTCCACGTGTAATTTAGGTTAGATTTCTAAGATAAAATAAGCTAAATTTTTTTAAAAATTAAATTAAATTTAGAAAATGAGAAAAAAAAGGAGGGAAGATGCTGGATAGGTAATGAGGGTTGGGGTTGGCTGGCTAGGCGAGGGTCAGTAGGCCCTCACCTGCTGCGACGGGAGTCTCCGGCCACTGATCGGCGCCTAGTTACCCCCGCTAGTCGGCGAGGGTGGGAGCAACGGTGGCAAGGGCTGTGCAAACCCTTGTTGCCCGTCTAGCCCCTTCCCCTCGTTTTTATTATTTTTAAGCTTTGTCCTCATTTTTTAATTTATTCTATTTTAGAGGTCTATGTGGAAAAGCCCTCGCTGGATTTTTAAAAAAAAATTGTTACGTAAGCAATTTGACCAGAATTTCTCCGATCTTGGCACTTAAGTAATCGTTTTGAAACTTTTGACACTAAAATGAGCACCATATACAACTTATGGCACTTTAGGTGTACTTCTCTCCCATTGTTGTCCAACCATAATTTATTTATGAGATTCGCAAGAAAATACTTTCTTGCACCACAACCCAAAAGGCCATGTGGAGTAAGAATTGAACTTGTGATATTAAACGACTTGAAGTAAACAATCTCCGCTCTATTTGTTTCATGGAAAAAATCTTTTGAGAAAACATTTTCCCAATTTTCGGTGTTTGGGGTGCGAAAAATAAGCTAGTCATGGAAAATATTTTCCACCCTTGGAAAAACATATTCAAAAGTGGAGAAAATGTTTTCCTCTTTTAAAAAGCGGAAAACATTTTCCCAATCTTTCCTTCCTCCACTCTTTCACATTCCTTTTCTTTTTATTTTTTTTTCTTGTGTTTCTTCTTTCTTCTTTTTATTTTTTTCTCTTTGTTTTTGTTTCTTTTCTCTCTTCCTCTATGCCGGTTGCTGACCACGGCAATCGGCCACAGGCAAGGTTCGGCCTCGCCCTAGGCGGTGAGCTCAAGCCTCGCCTCGCATCACTGGAGGTCGTCAGTTTGGCGAGCTCAAGGTCCCCCTAGCAAGTCTCAAGCTAGCCTGAGGCCGGCGAGCTCCCCCTGGCAGGTCTCAAGCTCGCTTGGCCAAATCCAAGGCTGACGACCTCAAGGTCGCCCTGGCGAGTCTTGAGGTCGCTTGCGTTGGGCGAGGTCGACCTCGTCTGTGATCGGTTGTCGGCCGAGGAAGAAGAAAAATAAAAAGAAAGAAAAGAATAAAATTTGAATTTAAATTTAAAATTTAAAATTTTGAAAAATGTCGAATTTTTTGATAATTTTTCTCAGGAAAGTCAAATCCGATTTTCTATACCAAACAATGGAAAATGTTTTCCAGTTCATTTTTAGGTCTTAACCAAACACCGAAAGATATAGTCATTTTCTTTCCAGGAAAATGACTTTCCAAAAAACATTTTCTAGAAACGCCATATTTTCCGGGAAACAAATGGAATCTTAGTCACTTCATCACTCAATGGACCGAATCAACTCCCTGGAGTTAAGTAGGATTATTAATTAACGTAATTCCATTGAATTAGCAACCTCTTTTATGACTTCCTATTTCGATTTCTCCAGTTATGCTTATTTAGCTCCTTTTATGGCAGTGCTCTCTCCCTCTATCTTTATACCCACCATGCATCTCCATATACTCGACCTTTTTAATCGGCGAGCCACAGATTAAAGGGACTCCGCTGATTCATTCCAAAGAAACCACTCGTTTAAAGTTGTCCATCTGCACACTTAGGACTTTACATGTCCTGCGGTCCGCTTAGCCGGGGTCGAAGTCTACTCTATATTAATAGCAATTATGGTAATCAAATTGAAACTAAGGCTTCGTTAGTTTCATGAAAAATTTTGTGTCGAAAAATATCTTCCTCATTTTCATACGTTTGGATTGCTTGAGATAACGAGTTAATGGAATTTTTTATTTTTATTTTTATAGTTGATGGAAAACCTTAAGCTTAAATTTAGGAAAATGATTTCCTTTTCTAAAAGTTAGATATCATTTTCCATAAAACGACTAGACAACGACGCTAGAGCATAGGAAATCCAACGGCAGTGCTCGAGTCCTCAGTAGCTGGGCTCAGGTAAACACAGGTTGGACTCGTGACCTTGGTGTCCATCCTTAGGTCCCCGACAGCCATGTTCAAGACCTCAATGCCCATACTTAGGTCCTAAGCGACCATGCGCAAGACCTTGTTACCTATGCCCCTGGGTCCCTAGTAGCCATGCTTGGGAACTTGGCTCCCAATCCCGAGTCTGTGGAGCTTGGATTGGCTCCTCAGTAGCCAAGCCCAGATCCACAAAGGTTGAACCCAAAGGTTCCTCGAGGTTGAGCCCAAAACCCCGATTCTCATGCTTTGGTACTCGGATCCTATGCTCAAGTCATTAGGGCTTGGGCTCAGATCCATTGAGGCCAAGCCTGGGTCCACGAGATTGTGTTTGAGAGCCGAAGCATTTTTTTTCGAACGAAGCATAATCGCAGCTCGGATTGTTCTTGCGCCTTGGGCATCATCGCAGCTCGGAGCAATTTCTTCGCATGGAGCATAATCGTAGCTTGTAGCACCTCTTTGATAGGTGCATCTTTACAGCCCGGGGTCCCTTTTATTAATCAACACGGCGGTTTCTCTAGCTCGGAGTCTTTTATAGTCTTCTTGCAAACAACGTTGGGTATCCTTACCCTTTTTAGTTTCAACTTAGTTTGGATTTACTTTTAAAAAATCAAAATAATATGTAAAAAAATTGAAAAAGTTAAAAAAATGGTTTTAAAAAGTTCAAGAGGAACCAATTAGAAATATCTTAAATGACATTGAGGCCTGAGGTGAGTAGTCAAAGGTACATCCCTAATTAGATCTCATCAGTTGCATTTCATTTCATAACATATTGGCCAAATTGAAATATCTTTTGTCTTTGAAAAGAACTTCTTTGAGCTCTTTCTCGAAGAGGGGCAGTTATTGACACCTAAATTTTTGCTCACTTTCATATATAATTTGTCTTCATGAGCTTGATGAATGTTATATGGGAGTACAAATGATGCTTACGTCAGATTGGTTTGGTTTATAAATCTATGTGTGAACCATGAAAGTGCTTAGAACTTGAAAAAAAAAACTGAGTCAATCCATACTGATTCATGGTTGGCTAGTGTGGACCATGCGTGAAGGCTACTTTGGGAAGTCATTTTGATGTGTGCATTTGACCATTCTCTGAGATGTTTGTTGCATTTGAAATTCCATGTTACATACTTGCATTTGGATCGAGCATATTTTCCTGTATGTCATGCATGTGATAAGTATCGAAACTGAATCTGGGCAGGCAACCTACTTGCCTAACATTCGACAAAAAAAAAAAAACCCACTTGCCTGACCTGGGTTCAAACCCAGATTTGCAAACAATCAGACCCATGACTTTAAAGGGGAATTTAAACATGATTTGGTCAGCTTTGTGATTTATTATTGCGTGTTTTCTGCTCTTGGTGTGTAGTTGTGCAGCATTGTTGCTTTATTTCTGCTTAAGATCATCTGCGGGTTTAGATCGGAGGCCATGAACATGGCTCAGAGAAACTGGCTTGGGCAGTATAACACCAGATGTTCGACGAAATGCCCAAACCAAGTTTCAATCTTGTATAGGTTGGTTCAAGCTTGAGTAATGTGATATTCTTGTTCTGAGTTGGTCAATTTTTATGTAAATCAAGCGTAATTAATTTTAATGAAGTTAAATTATTATTGATATGTATATATAAAGTATAAAAAACAAAAAAATTAGGATATTTTCCAAAAATATCAAAACAATGTATATAAGTGCTAAATTAGGGCAGAAATAATTTTTTTTTTTAAAATTTCCTAATTTTCTTGAATCATTTTCCTTAAGGGTGTGCATGGTTCGGGTTGGTCCGATCCCCGTATGGAACCAGGGACCGGACCGGTAGTCCCGATCCCCAAATTTTTGGGATCGAGGCTCGGACCGGGCCAAGACCATCGGTCCCGGTCTGGTCTGGTCTGGTCCAATCCCAATAGGACTGGCAAAAGAGGCCATAACCAAAGTCCCACATCGCTATGTCCGTACCGACCAAGATCATCCGTTTGTGCGTGATGATCATGGAACTTCATTGCTTCAAGTACTAGTCATTGACATGAACAAGCTCTCGTCAAGCAATCACCATTTGGTAGAATCCAAGCTTGAAAAGTTGCACGTTGTATGTACAAATTGAGGATTCTTCAAGGTAAAAATTCACAAGAGTACCTCTTACTGTTTTTCTTTCTATGAGGATTACTTCAAGAATTCAACTTTTGAAGTTCATCAATCCCTTTTTGTGCACTCAGTTGATAAATCATGAAGTGGGTTGTTCATTGGTGGAGAAGGTGAAGTTGGGAATATAGGAGTTCTTCAATCTTCCAATGGAGGAGAAGAGGAAGTTTTGGCAAGAAGAAGGAGATGTGGAGGGTTTTGGGTAGATGTTTGTTGGGTCGAAGGAGCAAAAGCTTGATTGGGGCAATCTCTTTTTCATGATGTCCCTCCCTCCCAAGACATTTGTGAAAGATGGAATGATCGGACAAAAAGAAAGGGGAGGAGAAAAGAAAAGCTGAGAGAGAGATGAGACAAAAGCCAAGAGGAGGGAGGTAGAGGAGAATGGGCATATATATTTTTTTTAATCGGTCCGGTCCAGTCCTGTCCCCCCTGGGACCGAGGACCGGACCAACCCAGCCGGTCCGAGCCACTTTGCTCACCCATAATTTTCCTAATTTAGTGGCATTTTTTTTGGGTATTTTGTAATCATTTTTTCCTAGATTAGAATTATTTAGTGTAATTTCATGCAGAGTAATCTCACGCATATTTAAATCTCCATTTAGCTCATGGGGGATCCCATCCCGGGGCTCTATAACAAAGCCATGTATATTCTTTGCCTAGCTCTTATCGGGTTACTTTACTACATTTTATCTTTTACTCATTCTTTTTTGCTATTTTGGATGTGTTGGTTATGATTAATTTTATATCATTTCTTGTGTTATGATTCATTTTCTTAGTTAAGTGGTTATGTTTTATTCTAGGATCATAATACACATAAAAACATCGTATGGACACTTAGCAGACGAAGACTTTAGGACTTATAATTGATAAAAACCGTTGGATCACTTAGATGAACAATCCCGCCTAGTAAAAGGTACTGAAAGAGTGTTAATTAGATCATTAGCGTAATCAAGTCCCCGAACCTAATTAATCTCTAGTTGTGTAGGAAGTGAGCCAAACTCTCGTGTCTCGCTTAGTTTCTAGCCAACCCCGAAAGGCTAGTGGCGACTCCCGTTTCACGTGAAATCCTTTAGGATTAAATTCAAAACTTAAAATGAACCAAGTGTCAGAGCAAGGTATCAGCTTGGGAGAGCTCGCTCCTAATCAAGAGCTATTAGCTTGCCTTTAAGCATTACCTCTAGACCTTCTTCCCCATCCCCTCGACGAAAAAGATAAGGTCGCGACAACGCCCTATCCACCATTTGAGGGAGGGTCGCAACTATACATACTAGCAACAGAAAAAGAAGAAGAAAAAGATTAACATATAACTGATGACATGAATCATTCTTGAAGACAAGACTGATAAATGTAAATAATTTAGAGTATAAAGATGTGCGTGAAATGTGTAATTAAAGAAAAAAAAGTTTGAAAAAATAATACTTTAGCGTACAAGTTTTAAATGGAAATAAATAAGCATATATTAATACTATTATAAGTTATAATTATCTCAACTTTTCTAGATTTCCATTTTCCGATTATAACGATAAACTACCATAGTTCACCTTATTATATATAGGATGGACAATCATTGTCGTATTTTGAAAAGGCGTTTCTGATTTTTTTAAAAAAGGAAATCCATTTTCTGTATTTAAATAATTTTTTTATAATCATGAAAATATTTACCGTTGACTCAATTTCAAAGCAATCCAAACGCCGCAAACAAGGAAAATATTCTCTGATAATAAATTTTATTGAAACAAATGCACTTTAAATGGTAAGCTCGTGGTCGATATTATCACGCCTCGACCCTCGAGCACGCGACCATCCCAATACATCTCTTCTCTTGGGTCATTAAAAATGTGACGTCTCAGGACGCGTCGACGACCCATTTATTTTATCTTTCAATTAACGCACGCAGAAATGAATAACAAACACCTGACAAACGCAACAGCAGGGATAGTAGGAAAAACAGCGTAACAAACATCAATACCAAAACTCACATTTTATTTATATACGTGTTAACCCTAGGAAGTTATAATTACAAGCCCTTACAGCGGCGACTTCCTAAAGAGACCAAAAAAAAGATATCGAGGGTCGGGTTAGCTTATCTCCGCTACACTACAGGTTTACGCTAAAAAGTGCCGGTCCTCCAAGCCCGACCTAAAGGTAGTACTCCTCCTCTGGATCCTCATTCGGATCGGACTCCGGATTCTCAATGGCGCCATCTGGGACTTCGAGTTCTATGGGATCCCAAGCTGTTCCACCCGAAGCTTCACCTTCGCCCGGCCCGTCAAAACCCCTCAATGGACCAAAGATGGCGTCACCGTGGCGTAAAAACCGTGCATGAAACCGTTGAGGGATCAAGTGCATCAAACTCTCGTCGACCCAAATGGTCGTGATGTGAAGCTCGTAGCAGTAATCCTTACTAGGGATCAAGTACGGTTTTATCTCGAGGCTCTGATCAATGGGGACCCCAAACCGTATTATCCTCGAGTTCATACTACAGGTTTGAAAAGCGATTAACAACAACTAGTGAGATAAAATCTCAGTAAGTTAACAACCTAAGTCTTGCGTAGGGTACTGATTCACCTAGAGCATACCCTAAACATGCAACCTAACATTGATGGCAGATTAATAGCGATGGACTCTCACTCTACACAACCTATAACAGGTTCGAATGACTCAACTCAATCAATAGGCAAATCATAGGCATTCTTACCTCGCCTCAGCACATGCATACGCCGTACATGTTATCAATTATGACATTCTATAAACAATGCATCAGCCAAGGCAATCAGAACACAAATATCACCATTCCTCATGTGCAATGCATCCAGGCGTATTCCAACAATGCATTAGCCAAGGCAATCAGAACACAAATATCACAATTCCTCATGTGTAATGCATCCAAGCGTATTCCAATTTTATGTCTAGTGATTACAACCGCTTTCGGCCATCGCACGACCCAAAGGGTGGCGATCTCGACCTCTCTGGACCACTGCGCCTCTCATAGGTTAGCAGTCATCTGACATGACCGGGCATCGTCTCGCCCCATCAGGCACAGCAATAGCTCCTCCTAGAAGACCGATGTGCGGCCTCACCTCGACCTTCCCCGTAGGTAGACGGCATTCCATAAGGAGAATCGGTCCGGCCTCATCGGGCACTATGATTCGTCATCCGAACCCCCGCCGGACATCCAATAATATCATCGATAAAATTGGGCATCGTCTCCAATCATCATTGAGGGTCAGTACACTTTTGTGATCACACAAGCACCTCAATCATGCATGCCATTTTAGTTCTTCTTATTTTTCTAGCCAATGCCATTATGATTCATGCTCATGCCTTGATTGTGCTCATATGTCAAACATATTGCCATTTTCACAGGTAAAATGCAATATAATATTCACACGTGATCACACAAACAGACTTTTCATGCCAGACTTCACGTGCCTCATTTTCCAGGCCTACTAGAATATTTCAATGCATAAAATTTAGCATTTAAGCACAGCACCAAACCAATCATCATTTACAAGCCAAAAATGCATTATTTTGACTATAAACCATAGTTCATGAAACGATTATATTTCTAAGGCAATCTTCATCTTAGAACATGTCAAAGCATATATAGAAATAATTAACTCAACCACGGTTAACTAACCCTACCATGGTTAACTAACATAACCATAGTTAACTAACATAACCATAGTTAATTAACCTAACTATAGTTAACTAATTTAACCATAGTTAACGAAACCAGCCTTAGTTAACTAATCTAACTATAGTCAACTAAACTAACCTTAAGTGCAATTAACAACCTAATCAAGGATTATGGGGTTAACTCACCGTTTAACGGCGATGGCGGTGACGATGTGAAGGCGGTGGTGGTGGTGGCTTGGCGACGGTGCGTAGACGGAAAATGGGTATTAATAGCAGCTAGACTCGGCGCAGCGCGGCGTGCGGACGGCGGTTCGGTACGGGCTCAGCGTGGCGACACGGCTTGGCGATGGCGACCCGAATGTCAGCGGCATGGGCACGGCTTCAAGGCACGTCTTGGGTAGCGTGGCGGCAAGGTGAGGGGTGTGAAACAAGAAGGAAAAA
>BCNH02000008.1:31893503-31967616 GCA_001662345.2 Metrosideros polymorpha var. glaberrima
ACAAACGAATTTTAGAGAGAGAAGGAGAGAGTGAAAGAGAGAAAGTGAAAATGAAAAGAGAGAGAGTTGTCTTGCTATTATATTTCAAGATTGCATTATTGCTCTCAATTAATGCAACTTCCAAAAATATCTTACTTTGCTCTTGAAAAATCAAGACAACTAGAGCAATAATTGATCAAAGAAATAGGGTCTCTTGGTGGCCGAATTTAATAGAAAATAAGTCTATCGGTTCATGCCAAGTCCGTAACATCTATTCGATTCTCAATTTTCGGCTTACCGTCCTTTATCCGAAAATTTAGAGTTTACCGACAAACTTTGAAATATCGGTAATGAAACGTCCAAAACTTTTCATCGGATTGGAATTCGTGATTAAAATCCATCGAATTCCTTTTTATTACCTTGACCGTGTGAAAACGTCCGAAAATCCGATTATACACTTTTTCCAAATAAATTCGACAATCGTCCTTTGATTAATTCGTACGTCGAAATTTCGGGATATCATAGATATCTACCTCAAAGGACATCAAACGGGACCATAATTATGCATTAGAATGTGAAAATTATTCATCCACAATTTCTAGAAAGGCATAAAGAAAACCTTGTCCAAGAAAATGTATGCTTATTTCGTTGCATTCAATTCACTCATAGTCTTCGGTTTTCGTATAAATGCAATAGAATTGACTCATATTTATATATTTAATAATGCGATGTTGGGTTGCTAATTATTGATTACACCTCACAGTAAAAAGTTAGTGCACCGTAAATTGTAACTTTAATTAGCCGGTCGCTTAATAGAATATATATGTACTTTTTGACAAAGTATAAATTTTCAATTTTAACTATATTGTATACTACTAATTAAAATCATGGACATTTTCCACTAGATCTCATAAGTCATCCCTACTTTGAGCAGCCTCTTGTGGGGAATGTTGTACACTTCCTCTTGCTGCCTCACATTTCTCTTCAACCAGTTGTACAAGTAATCGATCACAAACCTTTTTGCGCAGCCTGAACCACTCGAAGCTATGACCTCACTCTGACCCAATAGGTACATGATCCCTCCAATCTTGATTGCTTCATCCACCAATCCAATCTCTCTTTGCACTCTCTCTTCATTGACCGTTGCGATTCCAGGGTCACTAGCCTCGCCTTGGTTGTCGGTGACGAGAGGCACGTCGTTCAGAATGAAATCCTTCAATCGGTCGATCAAGACCTTCTCGAAGAATTCCCGCTCCATCTTCTTGTCTCGATATCCGTATCTCACAACGCACCGATATATGCCCGACTTCTCAGGCTCCACCTTTCGAAAGACGAACCGCTCCTCGAGGGGCACCTTGCTTATGGGCAGCGACTTGATTGAGACGAAGACAAGGACCGAATGCAATGCAGGTACATTGGCAACGTATTGGGTGAATATTGGGGAAATGCCCTGGACGAGCTCGGTGTAGAATAGGGCGACCGCAGGGGCCCGGTAGATGTTTGTGTTCGACATGATCGTGACAAGGGCTTCTCTTGAGACCTTGTTCTCGAGCTCATACTCGTACTTCTTTCGATATCCGTAATTCCATAGCAACATGATGGTGACCATGATGGCAGCGAAGACGAGTGGGACGTAACCCCCATCCACGAATTTGTAGAGGACAGCGCTTAGAAACACATACTCCGCGAGCCCGATGGTGAGGACATAGAGGATTATGAGGAATTTGTTGGTCTTCCAAATCATGACCATCACAATAACGAGGAATGTGGAAGTGATAGTGAAAACCAATGCTACCGCAATTCCTGTAATAGAGATTTACCAATAAATGCGAATTTTTCTTTCAATAACCCCAATTAGGTAGCTGAATAAAATAAGGAAATCTGCATAAGTAGACTAAATGTGTGTGTATAGAGGGCGATCCTTTTTGCTTACCATAAGCATTGCCCAACTGCAATGTGGTCTTGAAGCCAATGGTGACGCCAACACAGGCCAACATGAGGAAGGTGTTGACCTCAGGTATGTAAATCTGACCCTCGTGCTTGGGCGAAGTGTGCACGACCTTCACGCGTGGGAAGCACCCGAGCGCGACCGCCTGCTTCACTATGGCGTACGTGGCCGATATCATGGCTTGACTTGCTATTATCGCCGCCAACACCGCGATCACAAACATTGGCCAATACACCGGTTCTGCATCAAACCATTAGATAGATTCATTGTATGACCCAACGGGTTAAATGGTGCATCGGATGAAGTAGCTCGAGGAAGCTTACTCGGTATCGAGCTGAAGAAAGTGTTAGCAACATCTTCGCTGTGCTTTCGGAGATACGCCGCTTGGCCAAAGTAGGCGATGATGATTGAAGGAAAGACAAGTAGGCATGAACTCAATTGAATAGATAGTATATTAAAATGCCCCAGATCAGCAAACAATGCTTCAGAACCTATAATCAAAGGGCTCAAAGCGTAAAACCACAATCAATTCATCATAAAAAGTTATATATCTTGGTAAAAATGAAAAAAGAATTGACTGATAGATGAATCATTTGAATGATGTTTAGCTATATGTTATCAATTATCAATAATTTATGAATGAAAAGATTAAGTGTTTGGATTACCAGTTAGACAGAGAATGACCCCTCCAAGAGAAATCCATGCTTCCTTTTTGTTTCTCACGAAGTACTGGACGATGTAGAGCGGATTGACGGCTTTGATCACTCCCGGGTCGTGTTTTGCGAAATTGTAGATGCCGATCAGTGCGATACCGAGGAACCATAGAAAAAGAATTGGGGCAAAGCTGTATCCGACTTTGTCAGTGCCGAACCTTTGGACTTGAAACAGAAGGATCAAGATCACCACAGAGATCCACATGATTTGATCATCTCCAAGTGATTCTGCAGCTTCTCTTACGCCCGCAATAGCCGACAATACTGCCCCAAAAAAGGAGAAAAGAATCAGAAACATCTATAGAAATTCAACCAAGAGAACTGATTAGATCAATAAATAAGCCGAGACATTAGATATAGTGTCATTTTATATTGAATATTACCTAAGATTGAATGTACTATAGAAAAACCATTAAGATATAGATATATATATATATTGATTTCCTTTATAGATTAAGGGAAAAATTAAAAACCTATTGGTACATCCTTTTCATATATAAAAAAAAAGTCTCGATGATAAAAAAACTACCGGATATGCATGGTGTGAGGATCCCGTCCCCAATGACCATGGCGGTGCCCAACATAGTTACAAACAAGAGCAAGTACTTGGCCCCTTTCCTAGTCTCGAGCAAGGACTTCATGGCTGAGGCCCACCGCAGGCGTTGGCTTGGCACCTCAAGGCGGTAGTTCGAGACTTCCTTGTCTTCGGCTTGTTGGTTAGGGGTCAAGCTCGCCTTGGCATAGCGGCATATTAGAGAGTACAAAGCAAACGTCCCTCCTATATTGTCATAACCAAAAACCTAGCCACATTAGCACAAGATTTGGTAAATAGAAGAAAAAAAAACCTGCTACGTCAAATGAATTTTGCAGTGACATGGTGATAGAGAAATCGGTTACCATCGCCATTGTCATTTGCCGATAGAACAATGAAGACATACTTGATCAAGGTAATGAGGATGATCGAGTAGAAGATCAAAGATAGCGCTCCCAGGATATCTTCTTCGTGTTTTATCCCGTTAGGAAAAATTCCTGTCATCACATAAAGAGGGGATGTGCCTAAATCACCATACACCACCCCGATGCTTTGAATGGCAAGCTTCATTATCATCCCCCATGGCAAATTCTGCATTTAGAAAGATGTAGCCAAATCATGATCCTTAAATCATTTCATAGTTTCACTGTTGAACTTTCATTTGGTTATAACACATAGTCCAAAAACAAAAATAGGAAACAAAAGATGTAAACTATCAACTCGAGAGAATATCTATTTTTCCTGTTTTATATTTTCCTAGGTATATGTATCAAAGACATAGCAAAACGCACGACTATTAGCCATCCACGTTTTCTTTCTACGTTTATTCCCTATGCGTTTTTACATCTAGTAAATTCGAGTGACAATGCCATTTTCAAATTATAAAAGACATACCCCTTTAAAATTTAAATAAAAAAATATTTTAAAACAGAGGCAAGCAATTTGTGGGGAGCAGATGGTTGTGTCACTGTTTCCTTGCGGTAGAAGAGTTTCTAGAATCCATAAATCTCTTGACATATTTTCAATTTTGTTAAATCCCTTTCATCATGTAATAATCATGTTAAATCTAAATCCATAAATCTGTACGACTCGCATAATTGAAAGAAAATGAAAAAAAAAATGCATATCATTTCAATTATTCTATTTCTCCGAGAATAAATTCTCTATAGAGTTTTTAAATTTTTATTATGTACACGTTCATGCAAAAAGATAAATACAGACCTGGTTTGATGAATGGCTTTGGTCTGACTTGAACCGGGCAGTCTCTATGTCGAACGAATCGCATTTCTTGATTTTCCTCGATCCCTTGTCTCCCTCTGCATGATCGTACCCATCAGTTGAGTCGACTTCGGTGACCTTCGTCCTCCCTTCTGTTGTTTTACCATCGCGCTCCATTGAAGAATCACAGCGCGCGAGAGAGAGAGAGAGATAGGGATGAAGATGGGTGAAACGGAATAGTTACGTGACCTCCTGCTTCAGAGGAGAAACACAAAGTCACGCATCATAAAGAAAAGAAACGAAAAAGATGTACCAAGGAATCTGAACGACGGTCAAACAAAATTTTGATGGCATTGGATTTATAATACATCGTGTCATTCGAAATCCAGAAAAGAAGAGAGAGAATCTACTTGCATGCCTAAGGGAGGGAAGTGACAGAGCCTTTCGTCCTGGTTTGGAGCTAATGGAGGAGATTTTGAAGCGAGAACGACGGCTGGACGTGCCCGAATTAGGAGAAACCAATCAAATGTAGTCAACGTGATGAGTGAGAAGAGTACGCGCTTCTTACGTGTTTATGGTTATTACGAATAGGAAGTTACCAAGGAGAGGTACTGATTAATTTGCACATAGAGACCGGCCTGTTTTTCCATACATATCTCTTGCGAAAACGTGTTAACCTGTTTAATAGATACACCCTTATTCGCTTATGTGATGCAACTGACGCCTTCGTTTGGGATAGGCCACCGAGTGGTTTGATTTCTTCATTGTTAGGAGATCAGGTTGGTACAAATTTCGTCAGGACAGTTATGATATAATATTTGGGCTTCACCCATTTCATAAAAAAAAAAAAGATACACCCTTTAATTTAATACGTTGATGATCTATCTCATGAAAACGTGCGAATCCTTTTTTGTTTTTGTAATAGGGTCTCTTTTTGAGTTTTAGAAAAAGGCATCGGTTGTGAGATGCATAGAAATGACATCACTTCATTATGTTTGTAATGTGTTTACTGGAATAGGTAAGTCTCAAAATGCCTTGGACCATAAACTACATAATTAGTCTCATGATATTTTACATAGCTAATTATATGATTAGATGAACCAATTCTCACATGTTAACTAGACTAATTTTTTGCTGGAAAAAAAAGACGTATTTATAAAAAATATTATATCTGTCTCTAGAAGCAAAAAATACCATATTTAATGGTCATTAATCCATTGATGTCGTGGATGAGCGTGTTTCTTTTTTGAGTTATCGATGTATGAAAGGACTAAATCAGAAATATATTAATAACCAAGATCCGTCACCTTCCATTTTAGAGCAAGGAGAGGACTTTATTACTAGATTTTTTTCTTCTAAGGTGAATTAAGAACTCTCTTTGTGACGCAATAAATTGTTAGTAAAACACTTCAATAAGAGAGACATATTAGATGAAATACAGCTGTCACATCACCGTACGAATCAATTTTGCGAATCAATATTTTGTCTTACTGTTTAACCTCCATTTGTTTTGCAAAAAATTTAACATCCATGTAAAATATATTTCAAGAAGTCATTTCTAGAAAAATGTCAATATTTTTCGGTGTTATGCTGAAATCTGAATATAAACTGGAAATTATCTTCCTTCATTTGAAAAGGAAAACTTGATTTTATTTTTCTAAACTGATATGCACTATTCTTGTGATATAAGGGATACCCATCATCCATTGGGGGGACTATTGCAAGGGCCGGGGTTTCTCAAGCCAACCACTGAGAACTCGAGCATGAGCGTTGGGGACCTGATGGCCTCGAGCTTGGGTGCTGATGACTTAGGTGTGGGAGTCGGGTATCCATCCAATCACGATTGTTGGAGATCTAGGCACATGCACCAGGATTGTGAGAGTGGCCTCGAAGGATGTGGACCCAAACCTTTGTGGATTCGGCCTTGGCCACTGAACTGGGCTCGAAAGCCAGTGACTTAGAAGCGGGATGGCCGTTGGCAACTCTAGCATAGGCACTAGGGTCTCGAGCCCTTTGTGGACCCAGCCTTGGCCGATGATAACTTAGGCGTGAGAGCCATGTACTCAGGCACATCTGTCCAGGACCTGGCACATACACTGAGGTCTTGCCCCCGGCCTCAAGATACCTAGGCCCGACCGCCAAGGAACTGAGTTTAAGCGCCGATGACTTGGGTGTAGGAGTCGGGTACTCGGGTATGCCGTCAATGATCTAAGCACGGGCACCAGGGTCTCGAGCTTAACCTCTATGGACCTGTGCCTAGGCTCTAGTGACTGGGCACAAGAGCCGAGTACTCGAACATGGCCGCCAGAGACTATCTCTTGAGGTTGGGGCAAGACCATGGTGCCAATGCCAGGTTCCCAGACAGATGTGCCCGGGTAAAGGAAGAGCAACAAACCGTCAAAGTTCTCTCAAGATATGGGTAGCATAAAGATACAGTTAAAATTCACTAGGAGACAAAGCAGTTGAGACAGTGGCACAACTGATGTTTAAGTGAAGAGTATCGAAGCACGACTACAAGAGTAAGGCCACCAAAGCAGTTGAGATTGTGGAGCAATTGGTATGCATTTGTGAGGGAAGAATCGCTCTAGAACAAGATCATGGGATTGTGAGAGCATGGGCTCAAGATTTGCGGAAGTGAAGGAACGTAAATGCAACTGGTGAAAGCCGCTTGAGAGCAGTTACCGTGATCATTATAAATACCACCAATTGTCTACTAGAAGCCCCCCACAAATTAAACAAATTTACTATCTTTTAGTATATATACTTTTTTGCATTGTATCTTTACTTTCCATACTCACATCGTCGATTAAATTTCAACATGTTTCTTAGCTGTAGTTTCCAGATCTGCGTCATCGATTAAATTCCACATGTATCTTTATCCCAAGTGTTGCATTGTCGATTAAATTTCAATGTAATATCTTGACATTTTCAAGTTTTTTCGTTAATTAAATTCCGACACATTTTGTTTACGTTAGTTCTTGCTACGAAGTCTGTATTTCCCAAGCTTTTATCGTAAATTAAGTTCTGGCACGATTTGTAACTGTAAAGTACTATTCTTGTTGAAGTTGTTGATTCCTTGTTACCTGTCATATTTCTTGTCTAGAGTTGGCACAGAACTTGGTTTACTTTAATTTAAAATTCAAAGAATGACTTTCGGTAAAAGATATTTCGTCGCGAGAGAAATTCCGGCGAAATATTTTTTTGGCACGCCCGATGGGACCAGTGTGACTGATTTGAGGAAATACGATGGTATGTACTAGGACTCAACTTGATCCCGGCGATGCTGGTGGTACTAATTCGTCTCCTCGCCTATGAATGAGAGGGTAGGACGTTATGAGTCGTCACCAATGAGTGGAGAAGACATTTGGAGCCAAGTCCGGTCATGATAGCTACCATGAGGAGAGTTCTTGACGAGCATCAAAATGTGTCAACTAACCACATGGCAAAATATGTCGCCAATGTGATCAAGCCATTGATCGTCAATACATTACATGAGTTTATGCATTGACAAGGAACATTGAGAAATTTAACTCAAATGCAAGTCAATCCTCCTAATCGTACACCTTTTGGATATGTTCCTTCATCCACTGTTGCTCAAAACTTTTGGTATTGTGAGGCAAGTTATACCACCTTTACCACCGCTTAGGATTTTCTAAAGGGCTGAAATCATTGGTACAACCCAAACCTTATTGCAACCTTGCCTCTAGATAGAGTGCATCACCCTAAGGCTGCGTTTGGTTATCCAGATTTTTTGTCAGGATATGACTGGATAGGATAGGATAAGAAATCCTGGGATTTTGTCATATCCTATCTATTGTTTGGTGAACGGCGAATTTAAAGTCGGATATACAATTGGACATCTTGAGGATGAACAAGTTAAGACTACTTTTTTAATCTTTCTTTCCTCAGAATAGCTGCTGGTGAGGCTTTGATAGCGAATGCTTGACACTGTGGCTGGCGGTGGCGGCGGGGGTGGGCAGCGACGGCGGGCAGTGAGGAGGTTGAGGAGAGAATTCTTGTCAAAGAGGGTGGTGGTGACGGGCAACCGATGGTGGTGGCGACAAAGACGAGATTGGGGAGAGAGAATTCTGGTTAGAGGAGGTTGGCCGACGGTGGTGGCTGGCAGCCAACGATGGCCGGCGGCTAGCAATAGCGGCGGGGGTGGACGGTGACCGTGGGTGGCAACGGAGGGTTGCGACAAGGAGGTTGGGGGGAGCGAATTTTGGTTAGAGGCGGCCAGTCGGCAATGACTACAAGCGGCCAGCGGTGGCGACAAGCGATTGGGGTTGGCGGCCGGCGATGGCGACGAGCGATCGGCGGCTGGCGATGGCAACAAGGTTGGGTGACGATGACGGGCGGCAGTGGAGGGCGGCGACAAGAAGGTTGGGGGAAGAGGAAGAGAAGTGAAATCCTGTCCCACCTCCCCCCTAGGATAATTTTGTCCCCCTTATATCCCTTTTATGTCCCTATTTATCCTATCTTGGATACTTACCAAACACAGGATAGGAAATAACATATCATATTCTGCCTTTTATCCTGACAACCAAACGCAGCCTAAGAGTTCGACTAATGGCATTACTAAGTCTAACCCTAGCACAGGTTCTCCTAAGCCCTTACTAAATTGCAACTTATGGTTCAAGCATTTAACATGCAAATGATTTTCAATTAGAAGTCGTCACTAATCAATTTACGGTCAGTCGATCAGAAACCCAAATAAAGTATTGGGAGAAATACTTTATTCTTACGAACTAGAAATTATGAGTTTATGGACTTGATTATGTTAGATTACTTTAACGCCATTTTGGAACCTTTTCTTTTATTGCAAAAATGCTTAAGCAGGCAGCTTGGATTTGATTTTATCTAATTTCCCTAACATATGAAGTGATCATGTGAGTGCGCACCCATCATTTAACACTCAATAATCAAAGCATTTAATAAATTGCAAAGAAATTGATGAGTTACTTACCTCGAAGTAACGTAAACATACGCAATGTTAGTTAAAATTCATATTTGAAACCCTAATGTGATTTTTAATCAACACGCAATTTCAATAAACTCTTTTTAGGATTTTCTCTTTATTAGAATGAAAACTAGACCATATGCAATGCATGTAATGATGTACGATTAAATGTCTATCCTAAAATGACATAAATTCTAACTTCGTGATCCTAAGCATACAATTTTTCAGGACCTGAAGAAGTGATAACGGCCCTGGTAATGTCATTTGTACACAGAGGAGGAGGCGAGTTCAGCTCCGCACCAATATGAATGCCTTCAATTTTACTATCTGACAAAACGGAAGATACTCCCTTTCTCTTTCTAGCCAAAGGTACGTGGATATCCATTTCCCCTTCTTCCTCTAGAGCTTGAACTTCAGTCGATCGGGTCTTCCTAACCTTAGGAAGAGTAACTCTAGTCGACCAAGAAGTAGCGGCCAAAAATGGAAACACGTTGAGAAGAACGTGGAAGTAAGTCGGGACATAAAGCAAGGCAGTTACCTTTCACGGCTTCTCCTCTAGTTTTCTTTTAGGAGCGCGATTGAGAGGGCTGGGGCTGAACAGCAGATGCTAATAAGCCTTCCGAAAACATTTCTTCAATTTCCTTATCCGTCGACAACTCCAAGTCTTTCCTAGAAGAGTCTTCTTGATTGATGGCCTACCCTGATCCTCCTCGACTAGAAAACCCTTCTTGAGGCTTCTGATCGGCAACTTTCCTACTCATTCGATTGGTAGCTTTCTGTTTGGGACGAGGCCTCTCAGCAATCGACAACAAGCAAAGTTAGGAAAATTGGGCTGAGGATTCAATTGGCTATACTGAGGTAGAACATGAGTTTGATCACAGAAGAAAGATGGGAAATATAGAGCAATACAAGCCTGAAGAAGCCAAAACGAGCCAAAAAAGGTATATTTTCATTTGTACTGCATAACCAAAGAGGGGCAAAACTCCTGTATTGAGCAGCAAGAATAAGGGGACCTAAGGCAATCAATGTACCTTCAACAAGACTGGAAGTAATACCAAAGAGGTCCATTGACACTTTAAGGGCTGGATAAAAGATAACTTATTTGGAAAGCCAAAATAATAGGAAGGCAGTCTGCTCAGCGCCAGTGACTGGACCAGATTTTAATTTAAATCTATATAAGAACCTTCCATAAGTGAGAATGCTGTCAGCAACATTGGCAGGCTTGAGGAACTTTGGAGGACCGATATCTTTTATAAGTGTGCCAAAAGGAAGAAAGCCAGCTATATCATAAGTGTCCCAACGAGCGATCGACATGGGACCTAGGGGAAAAAGAAACAGTTGGTTGATGGAGACCAAAAACTGATGGCGGCGCCTAATAGACCTGGACTCAAATCCCAGCTGAAGCAACTAAACTGGGGAGCAGTGTCGATACCAGCTCTTTCCCAGATAGGTTGTATATGACATTCGGCCTTCATCCTTAGATACCATATGTAGAAATCCACTTCGAAAGGAGGAAAACCCCTTAATTGCGAAGGTTCGGTTGTCCAGACATCCATAATAGAGGGCTTTTGAATGGGAAGCAACTCTCCACTTGTTCGAGGAAAATAGGGTTTAAGAGACGCAGGAACTCGGAAGTGGTTTTTAAGGCAAGGGCCGAGGATAAGCATATCGGGGTGCTCATCAGTTACATTCAGAAGACTAAAGCGACAATTGTTGTGATGCTCATCCTTTCGTAGACTAGCAAACTTGGCGATATAGTCTGTAGAAGAATACTCAGAGGATCAGGAGCCATAGGGAACAACGTAATTCAAGACGTAGAAAAGAAAAGGGTTTTAGACCAGACAGAAGACCAGGGTTTAAGGCCGGAAACAAAGGGAGTATAAAAATTAAATCAGTAAAAGGATATTAGAAGTGCCAAAATTTGTGTACGACACTCACTTTACTGCCAAAACTTTTTTCGGATCACTTAATTGCCAACTTAAAAAAAAAATCATTTAAGTGCCAACTCCAACAAGTTTGGCCAAAAATCCGACGTGACCTTTTTTATTTATTAATATCTTATGCCAACGTGGCTTAAAAGCGCTAATGTTCAAATAATATTTTAATTTTCTTTTTTTTTTCTTCTTCTTCCTCCATCTGGCCAGGGCAGCAAGGCTCCGACAAGGTCAAGCCTTAAAGCCTCGCCAGCCCTCCCTCTGGTTGGCTAGAGAGAGGAAGAAGAAGAAAAAAGAAAAAGAAAAAAAAATGTTGAGATGTCACTTAGAAAAAGAAAAAGAAATTAAAATTCCATGACACCTTTTGGCCGTAATTTCTTACTGTTGGTACTTAAGTGATCGTTTTTTCTCTAATTTGGCACTTAAGTGAGCCGGTAAAAAGTTTTGGCCGTAAAATAATCTCCGTACACAAATTTTGGCACTTCTAATATCCTTTTACCAAATTAAATCTATTGTGACCGAGAGGGATAGGAAGACGAGAACGAGTAGAAGAAAGTACACAATAGATTTACATGACTCAGTCTAAATATCAGAACCTATGTCCACGGAGAGAGCTAATAAATAATCCACTTTCAAACACAAGGAGAATCACAAGGATTACAATCACTCGCGCTCAAGTGTTTTCTAGCCCTATAATTACATCAAAAACCCTCAGTGTTTAATCTAACGTGAAACACTCAAAATGGATGTAAATATATTGCATAAACACATGGAGTTCAAGAGCACCTCCGCCTCTTCTACGTGCTCTGTCTACCACGCGAGCTCTCTCACCTTCGTCTTCATACGTCCTTCCATTTTGTAGAAGAAAAGAAAAAAACAAGAAAAAATTGACTCATTAAATGAACTCATTAAATGCCCACAAGACAAGCCCACCAAATAGAAACGGCGCCCATCCATTTTCATGGGCATGCATGCAGGTCACGTGCATGCATTTAATGACACGGAGAAAAAGCGGTCGTGAGATGGCTTTCTTTTACTTAAATAAACCTATGTGCATAGGATTTGTCCATCTTCATTTATTACCCCATGCACAGACAAAGAAATTGTCCAATTCTTGGTCTTTCTTGTGCGGCTCATCTAATTAGCTCGCGTGTGATAAACGAGTCGAGTTTCATTCACAGGCTCAAATTCGAGGCAAAATTTAACAAAATCTTTTATCTAAACATATACTTTTTTAGAGTAGACAGTGATTCAGAAGATGGCAATTCAAAAAGATACAATCCATAATGATGGCAATTCGCAAGCAAAGTCGATCGAGACAACATATCAGGATACTATGGGATACTATGAATTAGCTGACTGCGCATCGAGTATGAAGTGTTAGAGGGACAATGCACATCCTAGTATTGCCCGCAGAAGAAGAGTACATATGTTATCACCTTTAATTCTTTTAAAACGGGTCATATGTTTGCATCAAAAAATAACCGAGTTGCCGATATGGACGATCACGTGACTAATGTGTGGGCATTGTAATGCATGTGACACATAGTTGATGACCATAGGGAGCAATAACGATATTAGCAATCGGTGTTGGCACATATCGATAGTTCACTTGAATGGTTACTATCAATCGATTACAAATGGCTAACAATTATCCACAAGGATACCGATAAATGAAGAGCAGCAAACTGTCATAGTTCTCTGAAGATATGGGAAGCATAAAGATACAGTTACAAATTCAAGACCACTAGGAGACAAAGCAGTTGAGACAGTGGAGCAATTGGCGAATGTTCATGTGAAGAGTATCGAAGCACGACTACAAGAGTAAGGCCACCAAAGCAGTTGAGATTGTGGAGCAATCGGTATGCATTTTTTAGGGAACAACCACTCAAGAACAAGATCACAGTATCATTAGAGCATGGGCACAAGATTCTCGGGAGTAAAGGAACATAAATGCAACCGCTGTAAACCACTTGAGAGCAATTACCGCATGATCACTATAAATATCACTACTCGTTTACAAGAAGTCTCCACACAAATCAAACAAATTTACTATTTTTTAGCATCTTTACTTTCCAGCATCGTATCTTTACTTTCCAGACTCGCATCATCGATTAAATTCCGAAGTGTTTCTTTGTTGTAGTTTTCAACGTCATCGATTAAATTCCATCGTGTATCTTTATCCTGAGTGTTGCATTGTCGATTAAATTACGGCATAATATGTCGATGTTTTCAAGCTTTTTTGTCAATTAAATTCAGGCACAATTTGTTTACGTTTGTTCCTGCTGTGAAGTCTATATTTCTCAAGCTTTTGTCGTCGATTAAGTTCGGGCACAACTTGTGACTGTATAGTACTATTCTAATAGAAGTTGTTGATTCCTTGTTACCTGTGATATTTCCTATTCAGAGTTGGCATAAAAACTTAGTTTGCTTTAATTTATGGGATAGTGCACTGAAAGTCTTAAAACTTGACATAAAATACAATTTAGTCTTAAAACTTACAAAAAGTGCATTCAAGTCCTTCCGTTAGTTTTGTCCAATTAAGCTAATGGAAAATGCTGACATGGCTTATTTTAATCATTTCTCTTTCCTACGTGGTTAATAATTCAAAGCCCACATTCCATGTGTACAAAATAATGCTGTTTTAGATCAGTTAACTCTTGCCCCCAAACCTGCATTCTTTCTTTGTTATCTTCGCGCGGTCATGCCCAAACGTTTTTCCCCAATTCCAACGTTCTAAGCCCTAAATCACAGGCGAGTTGGTGCAAGTCCCAAATCAAAGCTAAGAGATATCTTCTTCGTCGATCGCGAGTACGTGCGAGCCCTAAATCAAAGGTCTGAGATATCTTCATTGTGGATCGCCAGTCCATGCAAATTGTACATTTTCATCTCATGGTGTCGCGGTGGCAAATCGAAGGTCGGTGTCAAATCACTTCTCATTGTGTGCAAGCAAGTCCGTGCAAGCCCTAAATTATCATTTCGTTGTGTCGCGGTAGCAAATTGAAGGTCAGCGTTAAATCTCTTCTCATCATGTGCAAGTCGTATGCACTGCTAGAGTGAGTCCGTGTAAATCGTGAGTTCGTGCAAGTCATCCCTTCTCATTTCAAGGTTGTATGGTTGTCCACGAAGGACACCGACCTTTGATTTGCCACCGCGACACCGCGAAATGAGAAGGGACGACTTGCATGGATTCACGATTTGCATAGACTCGCTCCAGTAGTATGACTTGCACGCAATGAGAAGAGATTTGACATTGACCTTCGATTTGCCGTTGCGACACCACGAAATGAGAAGTGATGACCTGCACAAACTGACGATCCATGAAGAAGATGTCTCAGACCTTCGATTTAGGGCTTGCTCAGACTCACGATCAACGAAGAAGATATCTCATAGCTTCGATTTGGGGCTTGCACGAACTCACCTATGATTTAGGCTAAGAACCTGGGATTTGGGGGAAAAAAGTTTGGGCATTAAAGAGAATGAAGAAAGAACGCAGGTTTGGGGGTAAGAGTTAACTTATCCAAAACGGCGTCATTTTGGACACGTGGAATATGGGCTTTGAATTATTAGCCACATAGAAAAGAGAAACGACTAAAATAAGCCACATCAACATTTTTGTTAGTTTAATTAGACGGAGTTAACATAAGGACTTGATTGCACAAACTTGATGAGTTTTAGGATTTGATTGCACTTTTTATAAGTTTTAAGACTAAATTGAATTATCGTGACAAGTTTTAGAATTTTCAATGCACTTAGGTGTAAGATATTTCGTCGCGGGAGATATTCCGACGAAACATGTCTATAAGTTTGAACCTACAAATTAGAAAGATTGGTTGGAAAAACTCTCTCCCATTAGGAATAGAAGAACACGGCGCTCTCTCAAATTGTCTCACGCACGATAACTTTTTCTAAAACTCGAAAAGAGATCCTATTACAAAAGCAAATAAAGATTTGCGCGCTTTCACGAGATAGATCATGAAGGAATTAAATTAAATGCTTTTTATCGAAACTCGAAAGGGGGTGTACCTACTAAACAGGTTGACACGATTTCAAGAGAGATTTGTATGGAAAAATAGGCCGGTCTCTATGTGCAAATTAATCGGTACTTCTCCTTGGTAAATTTCTATTCGCGACAACCATAAACACATAGGAAACGCGTACCCTTCTCACTCATCGCCTTGATTCTATTTGACTAGTTTTTCCTAGTTCCTGTACGTCCATCCGTCGTTCTCTCTTCAAAATCTCCTCCGTTTGGTCCATTCCAGGACGAAAGGTTCTGTCACTTCCCTTCTCTTAGGCATGCAGTAATTTCTCTTTCTTCTTTTCTGCATTTCGCATGACACGATGTATTATAAATTCAATGCCATCAAAGTTTTGTTTGACCGTCGTTCAGATTCCTCGGTTTCTTTTCTTTGTGATGCGTGACTTTGTGTTTCTCCTCTGAAGCAGATGGTAACGTAATCTTCATCTATCTCTCTCTCTCTCTCTCTCTCTCTCTCACGGTGACTCTTCAATGGAGCGTGACGGTATAACAGAAGAAGGGATGCCGAAGGTCGTCAAAGTTGACTCGACGGACGGGTACGATCGTTCAGAAGGAGACAAGGGAACGAGGAAAATCAAGAAATTTGATTCATTCGACATAGGGTGGGTTTGGTTCAGCCTTGGAAATGCTGAAAGCCCTATGCTAAATCATGCTTTGGACAATACTTTTAGCAAAGAGCGAGTAATGCTTTAATGGACAAATGCACTATGACCAAGGTGTTTGGAAGTACATCGAATTTTGATGCATCAGTTCTCTGCTTGTTCTGTTTTGTTCTCTAGGGCAACATAATTCAATATCTCCTAGATTAGTTGACATGAATCTCATCTGTGATCAAAACAGCGATGAACAATGAATGTTTCTTCTCTCCTTGCTCATAGTTTAGATCATTAGAGTTTACCATGAATGGTTTTTATACATGGTTTCTTGGCTCGTCGGACCAACGCAATTGTTTGTGGTTATTATTTTCTTGGCTCACTGGTTGCGGATCTATTGATTGGGAAGTTAGACCCCGAGGTATTAGTCTCTGATTAGTGATGTTCCATCATTTTTTTTATTAAAACCCCACAAACACGACCCGACCCGGGTATTAGCGCCAGGTCAAATGTCGTTCAGGTCGTGTTCGGGTCAGCGAGAACACATTTCCCTTTGTGTTTCGAGTCGGGTTGGATGCGACCCGATCCAACTCGTTGACACCCCTAGGCAGTGATAATAGCAAGTCAAGCCATGATATCGGCCACGTATGCCATAGTGAAGCAGTCAGTCGCGCTTGGGTGCTTCCCACGCGTGAAGGTCGTGCACACTTCGCCAAAGCACGGGGGTCAGATTTACATACCTGAGGTCACCACCTTCCCCATGTTGGCCTGTGTTGGTGTCACCTTTGGCTTCAAGACCACATTGCAGTTGGGCAATGCTTATGGTAAGCAAAAAGGATCGCCCTCTATACCCACACATTTAGTCTACTTATGCAGATTCCCTTATTTTATTAATCTACCTAATTGGGGTTATTGAAAGAAAAATTCGCACATATTCGTAAATCTCTATTATAGGAATTGCGGTAGCATTGGTTTTCACTATCACGTCCACATTCCTCGTTATCGTGATGGTCATGATTTGGAAGACCAACATATTCCTCATAATGCTCTATGTCCTCACCATCTGGGCTTGCGGAGTACGTGTTTCTAAGTGCGGTCCTCTACAAATTTGTGGATGGGGTTACGTCCCACTCGTCTTTGCTTTCATGATGGTCACCATCATGTTGGTATGGAATTATGGATACCGTAAAAAGTACGAGTATGAGCTCAAGAACAAGGTCTTGAGAGAAGCCCTCGTCACGATCATGTCAAACACAAACATCTACCGATCCCCTGTGGTCGCTCTATTCTACACCGAGCTAGTCCAGGGCATTTCCCCAATATTCACCCAATACGTCACCAATGTACCTGCATTGCATTCGATCCTTGTCTTCGTCTCAATCAAGTCATTGCCCATAAGCAAGGTGCCCCTCGAGGAGCGGTTCGTCTTTCAAAAGGTGGGGCCTGAGAAGTCGAGCATAAATCGGTGCGTTGTGAGATACGGATATCGAGATGCAAAGATGGAGTGGCAATTCTTCGAGAAGGTCTTGATCGACCGATTGAAGGATTTCATTCGGAACAACGCTCCTCTTGCCTCCGACAAGCAAGGCGAGGCTAGTGACCAGGGAATCGCAAAGGTCAATGAAGAGAGTGCGAAGAGAGATTGAATTGGTGGATGAAGCAATTAACATTGGAGGGATCATGTACCTATTGGGTTAGAGTGAGGTCATAGCTTCGAGTGATTCAGGGTGCGCAAAAAGGTTTGTAATCGATTACTTGTACAACTGGTTGAAGAGAAACGTGAGGCAGCAAGAGGAAGTGTACAACATTCCCCAGAAGAGGCTGCTCAAAGTAGGGATGACTTATGAGATCTAGTGGATAATGTCCTCAGTTTTAATTAGTAGTGTGCGATACAGTTGACATTGAAAATTTATATTTGGTTGTTTGCTTTGTCCTCCTAGAGACTATTTGAGCAAAGTTCATGAATTACTTCGGTTGTCTCCTTTGTCCTTTTAAAGACTATTTAAGCAAAGTTTGTGTTACTTTATGAAACTTCCTCACGGTATTCAAAATATAGTGAGAGTGTTTAATTTCGTATTTTGTGAAATTGTTCTCCAATACACATTTGTTTTAAACATACTGTCGGTATTAATTGCAACTTACATTTATTTGATGAACTTAGGTAACATATGCGTGCTGAATTTAACTTTTGAGAAGGGCTTCGGATGTAGAAGACCATAGCTACATCACAAGGCTTGGATGTAGAAGAACATATCTACATCACCAAGCTTCCAATGGCTGCTTGAGTTGGAGCTTAATATAAATTTCTCATTTAAACACGTTATAGTTTTCCCGAGCTTTGCAAGAACTTCTATAATTTTGCTGAGTTCTTCTCTAATTATTGAACTGTATGGTCAAGTAGCGCTCTAAAATACGTTGATGTCATTCAATCTTATGAAAAATTTATGACAAGTATATTAACGCATGATAAGATTATATATACACTGATATATAATGTGAGGATGTTTTATACTTACGTCTGATGCCGATACTTAAGGTATATATACTGCGATGACTTCTTCAATGACTGAAGGAGTTGTAAGATATGCTACAATATAATTCTTTCAATTTTCACACTCTCTTTTTTTTTTTGCATATTTAGCCTCAATCAAACACACATATACAGGTCTCACCTTGTAACAAGATTGAGTCTAATTGAACTCAAATTTGTCGACGGATCATCCTGATGACCTACAAGGGTGTAGGTCGGCATTGGCAAAGCTTTGCACTATTCCAACAAGGCCGACGAACAGCTTGGAAGGTGATATCGCAACCTGGATGTGTCTCTGGCTCAGTGGCAACCCGGCGGCAATTCGTTAATTCCTAGCAGTGACAGAGTCTTCACGGCAGACCCAGCGGCAAGGCCGAACCGAATGGCGACGAATAGAACATACTTGGTCGTGCCAAAGCAGTGGGTGATGGTGTGACTTGGAGTTGGAGCATTGCGAAATTGAAAAGCGAAAGAAAAACTCAATTTGTGGGTCCATGCGGCCGATCCAGGAAGCCAGATTTCAAACCACTTTGGAGCTTGAGGCCCTCCGCCAGCCACTAGCAGCTCCGACCCCTTCCGGAACGGATGCAGCGGTTGGACATGCTCCTCCATAGCGGCAAGTACCTCACCTTCAGGAGCCGAGTCGAACACACGAAACGAGCTCCTCCCGGCGGTTGAGGTGAACAACCCGCGGGGGTGTTGTTCAGCCAGGGGACGGGACTCCCTCGTGGTGTCTCTGTAGGAGACGTACAGGGCTCTGTTTCGCTTTGGAAACAACGAGATCGCTTGGACTCCTGAACATGGTTTGAGAAAACGCCCAAAACCCATACATCAAAAGCAGAAAGACTGAGCCTAAACACACAATCAGTTCTAAAACTTGATTGGAATTGAAACGACCAGGTAGGTGAGGTGGCGACGACGGTAGTTATTAAGGATGACGACTTGGCAGATCACCGAGGTTACCAGCGAGAATACGTGGACACAAACCATGGCTGCCAAATCCCATAGATTAGCGAAACCAAGCACGAATCAGGTTTCGAAGCCCGCTCGTCAATCCTCCATTTGCCCCAACAGCAGTAAATCCCAGTGATAATCAGCAACTGAGTACATGCGTGTTTGGCATAATTGTAACTATAATGGTGAAATGTTGTAATGTGCATATTTATTAATATGTACATTGAAACTGCATCACCTTAATATGTATGTGAGGCGGTGCTAATGGCTACTGTGGTCGTGAAGGTACCATAGCTGTAAGAAATTTGCCAGATGCCTTGTAAAAATTACAAGGCCCATTTTCACAGCTATAGCTTCTAGCAAGAAAGTTCTACCGAATAAGTTTTACATGTTAGTGGGCAAAAGGACACTAAAAGTGTCAAAACCTGTGTGTACGGAAATCACTTTAGTATCAAAACTTTTCGCCGGCTCACTTACGTGTCAAATCAAAGAAAAAACGATCACTCAAATCCCAATAGCGAGAAATTTTGACCAAAAAGTGACATGGCATTTTAATTTCATTTTTTTCCAAGTGATATGTGGCTTTTTTTTCTTTTCTTTTTCTTCTTCTTCCTCCCTCTGGCCATCGACTGGCTAGAGGAAGGGCTGGCAAGCCTCGGCCTCGCCATGAGCCTCGCCAAATATTAAACAAGAAATTAAGAAAATTAAAATATTATTCGAAAAATATTTAAAAATTATAAAAAAAAATTGTCACGTTAGCACCGACGAGCCACATCGGCTTCAAATATTAATAAAAATATGCCACGTTTGATTTCTAGCCAAACAAGTCAAAGTTGGTACTTAAGTGATCGTTTTTAAAAAAAGTTGGCACTTAAGTGATTCGAAAAAAAGTTTTTGCAATAAAGTGAGCGCCATACACAAGTTTTGTCACATCTAATGTCTTTTTTGCCCACGTTAGTGATATGGGCCACTTATACAAGCCGATGGACATAAGAATTATCTCGTTCAATCTTAGACAACTCGTTAAAAAGAGCCTGCTTGAGATGCACGGTTAATCTTTTAGAAGCCTAGAGAGTTGGCTTAACAATAGAGGAACTAATATGGGAAAAATTACCAAAAAAATCCAAAATCTGTTGCATTTGTGCCAATTCAGTCTTAAACTTTTTAATTTTATCAATTGAATCCTAAACATTTTAATGATTTGTTAATGTAGTCCTTCTAGTAGATTTTGGCCACAAATTAATGACATGAACACCGGCTGTCCTACATAACATGGCCGGCACTGACGTAGATAATTTTTGCAATTTTTTCAATTTTTTGCAATTTTTCTTTTCTTTCTTTTTTTAGCCGACGCTGCAGCTTCACCTTCAATTCACTCTAACTTGACGTTGAACTTTGCCAGCTTGCCCACCTCCTCCAATCTAAAAATCTGGTTACAAATCTTAGCGTGCATTTGTTTCGAGGAAAACTCCATGATAAAGGAAAAGTTCCAGGAAACTGGTTAGTTTTCATATGTTTGGTGGTATGTGACTGAAAATGTTTTCAGGTGTTTGTATTTCATTTGGAAAATGATTTCAATCTCATGAATAACATTTGAACTAACAAATTCCGCTGGTGTGCCTCTCACTTTCTTAGTCCAGGAGTAGCTTCCAGCTCAATGTCACAACCTAAATTTTGCCAATCTAGGCTAATGGATTACTAAGTTAATTAAACTAAATTAACTAACTTAGCTCGAGCTTTTTCAACCTCTACCAAATCACAACTTAGGTTCATTTTAACTTTCATTCAAAAAATGTTTAATTTGGAGTTGCCACTAATCGTTTACGGTAGATTGATTAGACACCTAAATAAAACATTGGGAGAAAATGTTTTATTTCTACGAACCAAAAAAACAAAGTTCGAGGACTTGATTACGCTAGACTAAATCTAACGCCCTTTCGGTACCTTTCATTTTTATGAAAGATGTTTGTCAAGCAGCTTGATTAAGTTTTAACCTAAAGAACTAAGCATAGGTTATTACACTGGTGCACAATCAATGTAATAGGTCACCTAGAAATCAAGTGTTAAATAGGAAGGAGCCACCAAACAATTTGTTCTCTCTTTTTGGTTTTCGCTTATTTAAAAGGAAAAAAGGCTAACCTATATAAAATGTATGAAATTATTCTAAATGCAATGACATGGAAAATTATGCAACTCTTCTAATGCATGTGAATATAATGAAATTAACTCATAAACTATCATGGCATAAAATTAAACTAACTACATGACTATACTAAATGGCATGCAATTAATGGCATAGCAAGACCTAAACTATATGACATGCATATGACATTTTTTATGATTTTCGAAATTAGTTATTAATGGAATATAACTATCTAGAAAATATGCATTATTTAATCCAAACTAGGAATTAAAACCATCCCAATCCTAATTTTAAAATGTCTATCTTAGAATTCTAATCATATCTCAAGATACTACCCTATCAAGGAAACCTATCTTAAAATACTCAAAATTCTAATCTAGATAACTTTAAAAAATCTATCCTATTTAAACTAGGAGAGTTATCTAAAATATCCTACTTGTGAAATTAGGAAATATTTCCTAATCTAATTGCCTACACTTGGAAACGGGCAACCAAATTTATCAAAGATAAGAAATCTTACCCTTTTTGCAAATTACTTTCCTAATTCAAATCAGGAATCGGATGGGATCGCGGACGGTGGGACCGACCAGCCCATTAGATGGGCTTGGTGAATCTTAGCTCTCTCATGGGCTCATTATCTCTTTCGAGCTTAATTTTAGGCCTTTTATTAATTATTGTACTTTTTATGTTTAAAATGCTTTTTCCTTAATTATAATTTAAGTGGGCTAATTTAAGCTCTAATTGGACCCTAAGGCTCTTTCAAATTTAGCTCTCCCTCCCCATGCCTTGGCCGAATGTGTGATGTGAGTTTTGCCCGGTCCGCGAGTCTTTTCTTAGTTGAATTCCGTCTCCGATCCAATTTTAAATGCGAAATGCATTATTGTAATATGCTGAAAATTAAACTAAAATGCCTAAAAATAAATGAACGTGATTTAAATATTTTTTGCTAGGGCCCGAGGTTGGTCCCTAATTTTTTATGCAAATAGACTACTAAATTAAATTCTAAATTAATTGTACAATGAGGTCAAAATTTAGGTGTCCACACTCAAAAAACAATTCGATAGAAAACAATGTCTTTATTGTTGGGGTGTGGTTCATATTGCCCATCGACAGAAAAGCATTGGGGAACCCGAAAGCATTGCAAACTCTCCTATTTGCTCCGAGAGCATTGCAAACCTATCATCGTCGTCAGTGGCACGACTACGCTTTCTATTGCACCTTGAAGGACCTCCTATTCCTTTCGCAGTCGCTACGTTTTATCTAATCCAATTGAGTAGTCCACGTCCACAGGAGCAGGCACGCCGATGTCTCCAAATTGTTCTCCAAAGCTTCCTGTTGCCATGTCTTTTCCAACCACCAGAGCGAGTTCATCGTACATCTCAATTTTATTGTTTAAGTACTTCTCATGGGTAGGATGTGCCTGCGAAAAATCACAAAACACAAATATACAAACAGGTAAATTAAGCCGTTACCATTACAGTAAGTCTTACAATTTACTCATCATCTATTACGTCTCAGTTTTCTAAATGTAAAGAGCACATGATGCATAAGCAAACAAAACTATAACAGCCTCCAATTCCTGCATATCTCAACATGCTGCAAACTAAGGGTAGGTTTGGTTCAGCTTTGCAAATGCTAAAAACTAAATTCTAGTCCCTCCAGCATTGGGCTTTCAACATTTTTAATGTCAGAATTTGGCTTAAAGCTGCTTGCCAAACACCCCAGCATTTTCTCAAGGAACTTTGGAGGCCGAAAGCTCCTTGAGAATGTTGAACCAAACCCAGCCTAAGACCTCTTGAATCAAGGAATTCCTAGCAGCCCAAATATGACAAACTGCAGCATACCAAGCTATATTGAAGATCAAAAGAGGGATATTTTTCCCTTTCATAAATTGAGAAACCCATTGTAACTCCAAATTCCAGCTCTAGATGGTTCTTCCTACTATAAATTTTAGAAATATGTGAACCATAAGTCCCAAAATTTAACATGAAAGTACAATAGTCCTAAAACTTTTCAAAAAGTATAATCAAGTCATAAAACTTGTTATATTGAAGCAGTCAAGTCCCTCCGCATAATTTGATTACTTTTTCAACACACTCAACGCCTAGATGGCTTTTTTCCTTCTTTTTTACTCTCTTTTCTTCAATTTCACGTGTGCTCCTCTTTCACTGTTCATCTTACAACTGTGATAATCATTGATGTACCTCTCCCAACCAGACCTTCGGAGCAACAGCACCACCGTTGCCAATCCCTTCCCGACCGTTGACAACCACCAACGAACCCAAACGAGTCCCCTGTTTCCGCTCCCCATTTTTTTTAGCTCCAAGCAGCCATTTTTCTCAGTTACGACAGCCGTCGAGTTGTCCCCAAACTTCAGTATGCTCATCTCATGCCCCGTTGACGCCTAACCAAGGGTAAACAATGCCTAGAACCACTGCTGCCGACCAACACGCGGGAGCCCCTGTTTTTGCGCTCTTCTTAGACTTTGCGTCCTTCGCCGGCAACCCCGGCCACTGCGGTGCCACTACTTTGGCCTTGCTTTGCCACCCGCGGGGACGACCCCAAGAACGTTTATCCTTCCAGAATCGCCGGGACCAGCCTTTTCTGTGGCTTTGTTCAGTTTTGGCGCCAGCCGTCGATAGCAAGTCCTCACCTTTCCAAACTGACATAGCAAGGGCACCACTTCCAGTATCTTAACTGGTAGAGAGGGATATTCGACGGCCCAAGCTCGACGTTTTCATATGGGAAAATTACATTTCTGGAAGAAACTATGGCAACTTCGGATTCATGAGAAGCTTAAAGTACATCCATGTTGGCTAGGAGTTGGTGCTCTCCCTACTCGAAGTAAAGTTGCTCAATTTCGAGTTGAAGAGGATCATTGCCGGTTGTGTGAAAGTTGGGAAGAAATCCCTATGAAATGTCCTTCGCCTCGAGGGATTCAATGCCCAGGATTAATTTTTTTCACCGTGTTGTTTCCACCCGTAGGCTTTCCTCCAGGTATTGATCCCACCCAATTTCATTGTATGATGGGGGAAAATTATTGGCGTCAATGGGAATGCCGTAAGCAGATTCTAATCTCTCATGATCAATCGCATATTTCTTCTCTGATGCTACTAATTACATGCACTTTCCAAGAATTCCCACAAAGTGGTCTGAGTTTGAGTGAGAGGCAGCAAGTTGAAGAAGATGAAGGGAGCACGCGAGGAAAGAAAGACAAGAAGGGAAAAACAAAAAGTCGTGCCGCGCCATGTGCTTTTTAATAATAGAAAAATAGCCACGTCAGCATTTCCCGTTAGTTAAATTGGATGATATTAATGGAAATACTTAATTGTACTAATTTACTAAATTTTAGGACCTGAATGCACTTTTTGAAAGTTTTATGATTCAATTGCATTTTCACTACAAATTTTAGGACCTCTGGTACACTTATTCCTAAATTTTACTAAGGACACGATCTCAAATGTCCAACAGACATGTAAAGGGAGTAACCAACACCACAGGTACATGCATCCTTTTCCATGAGTAACAAATGCTAAGAGTATAAGTTATATCATATACCTTAAAGTACGTGTAAAATCTTCTAGTCTTGCATATATTGTCCAGGGTGTACCCGGTGCAGTGCCATCCAGTGGTCTTATAACATGCTTGTATAATTTATAATTGCTTATATGACAATTCTAAAGTATCGATGAATGGTCTCAATAGACCTATTAAACCTTGACCCTATCACTCTCAACCTCACATTATGCTCTAAAATATGGCAAAATATCAGCAATCGCTCTTCGATCGGTACATTTGCCGTTTCATGTAACAAATTATTTGACGCAAGAACTCTATACAATTCAAAGAAAACTTGTGGTCTCATCCGTATTTGATTGAGACAATTAGAATCTCCAGAATGAAAAATGCGATTCATGAATAACTTACTCTCAAAGTCTCTTTCCTCTCGTGGCACTCTAGGTATTTGACTCCTAAAATAATTCATCCTCCGTAACTAACATACCAACTGCCATTATTGACATAGTTGCACCCAATATTTGTTGGCCTATGAAGCCAAAATTATTAAGGGTTTTTTTTGTCCTTTTCTCCTCTTTTAGCTTTTAGGTTAAAAGCTGCCCCTTTTATATAAGATATTTAAAAGCGCAGAAAAGAGTTTGAAATATTAGCGCAGAAAAGAGTCTGCAATATTAGCGTAAAAGGAAAAACTGCCTCTTATAAGCTACCTCTTATATATAAGCTATTTAAGTTAACGCAGAGAGAGAGAGAGAGAGAGAGAGAGAAAAGAAAAAGAGAGGCCATGATGGCTTGGTGAATGTTCTCAATCTCTTTTGCCCTGATCTTGAGAGAAGATCGTGATTGTATTCCTACTTTCTTCGAAATCTCGTGGATTCGTAGAGTGCTTTTGCGCGAAGACGTAGCCCAAATTTGGATGAACTTCGATAACAAATTTTCTGGTGTGTTCATCTGATTTTGATCTTTTATTATTATATTCCGCAAGCATAAATTGTTTGCTTCGATTATTTTTCTGGAATCGGGGCGCGATTCCTAACAATATTTCTATCCCCAGTAGAGCTACGAGCTCTCACTATTAGAATCCAGTTTGAAGAAGCAGACATAAACATTGATGATGCCGTCAATGAAATTCAAAGCTCGATTCCGCTGAGTTTACTAAAGGAATCTTTAAAAGGCTTAGGAGGGCTATACTCACTGCAGTAGCAACACATGTGCACGATGATAGACCCCAAACAACAAGGCTTATGAACGATTTCAACGAGGTGTTGCAATAAATTATTATCAATGATTTTCTTTCCCCCTGACATTTTAACAAACATCTTTTATTATATGAATTGCATAGTTCAGGGAGACAGAAAATAAAAAAAAAAATTGTTTATCTCCTAGGTGAACCAAAACAAGAAATGCAGAATCTATGAACCTACTCTGTTAAATTCTACACAAGAAACTACACGAATATTCTTCCAATCAAATTCTACACATGCAACTACATGAAATTTCGAGCAAATCAATGACAAATCGAGCAAGAAGGTCAAGCGCTTAGATGGATTACAATATATCTCTCTCGTTAGGGTAGAATCTTCAATTGACCTTGATAAGTGGAATCTCTAGGATCTACAAAAATTTGGAACTGATTTTTGAAATGTTGCTTGAAGAAGATGAACGGAAACGAGAATAAAACGATCGTAGCACAGAGAATCAACAACAGGTTCACATTCTAAAGCATTGATCAACAAAGAACTTGGAGCAAAGCTGGGTTGAATAAGAGCTAAACCTTCAATGACGAAGATGATGAGCGTTGGTGAAGAAGAGTTGAAGAAGGGAAAGAAGAGCAAACGAAGGAGTGAAGGAAGACTGTATCTCTAGGAAGGATTAAAAGCAACAGACTTGTGAAGAAAAGTGAAATGTGAAGAAGAGCAATTTCGAAAAGTGTTTTCACATTTTTAGATTAAGGAATTCACTTTTCTAATTTATGCATGAATGTTTTCGTTTACCGGAAAGTGTTTTCGGTTTACTAGTCATTTCAACGAACCAAAGGGGTGAAAGTTCGGATAACTAATTTCTGGAAAACATTTTCACTCAAACAAACACACCCTTAGATAGCTATTTTTGTAACGCTAGGGAATGCCCCTAAGCTACTGTACTTCATACAATTTATAATACTTATAATTTCACCCAAAAAAACACACACACACACACCCTTAGATACTTCATTCCCCTTTTCTTCTACTTTATTTTTTCAAAATTCTCTTTTTTGAAATATTGCACAAATTATTCACTCCGACCACACACGAACGTGAGCAAAGCTGCTGTTGTATTGAAAATTCCTTGCTATCGTTGGACAGGTTGTGGTTGATCATTTGTCATGTTGCCAATTTCCCAATTGGAGTTCGCCTCTCCTATTTTAGACCCCATGCATTTGTCACTTTTACTTCAACCAATAGCTACCCTAATTTGTCTTCACATTTTATTTTATTTTATTTTTGCTAGAATTGTCTTCACATATTTGTTGACTTTCTTTTGTTTTCTTTTTCAAACTACTCTAAAAGGTCCTTTCTTGACGTCTTAACGCACACGTTGTTCGAGAGTGGACCAAGACAACAAGTCTGACTTTACATGAGGGCGACGTCCGAAAGAAGATAAGGTAACGACTAAAAAAGCATCTGCAAAAAAGCACCTTCCCTTGTTTGCCAATCCTTTTAAGCATCAGAAAAGCATCTTCCGTTTCAACTTCCCCCCTCAGAAAATAAAAATAAAAATAAATAAAGGGGATGCAGCGTTTCATTTCAGGCCTTTCATTTGGTCTGAACGGACCTCGGTGGACTGAATCCAAAGAAACCACTTGTCTAATCTTGCCCCTCTGCACACCTAGCCACGGCTAAAGTTTACTCAATGTTTTGACCAAGAAAAAAAAATGCCTACTCAATGCTAATAACGATCACGTCAATCAAGAAAAAAAGTCTTTTCTAAAAAGTAATCATTGATATCGTTTATAAAAATGAATAAACGAAAAATATTTCGATTGTCCACGAAAAAGAATAAATATAAACTGTTGTCAATAATAAAAATATCTTTTATTAGCTAATTATTTCAAGCGATCAATTTTAGTATAATGTTTTCCAAATCATTCGTTTTTCACTAAACAAATGGAGACAAAATGCTATAATGACTTGATGGAGGAGGTTGGAGAAAGCTTTTTAACTGATGGGTTACCAATATCTATCGACACTAACCACATTCAAATTAACTTAGATTAAAAGTAAATGAAGGCCGTAATTTATAACCTACAAATCAAAAAGATTTGTTGAAAGTCGGCTCTCTCTCAAAGTATCTCACACGCTAATGCCTATTTTGAAACTTGAAAAGAGACCCTATTACAAAAAAAGAAGAAAAAGATTCGCACATTTATATGGGATAGATTATAGGAGAGTGTTAAATCAAATGCTTTATGAAGCTCGAAAGGGGATGTATCTATTAAACAGATTGACATGTTTTTGCGAGATATGTATGGAAGAATAGGCTGGTCTCTATGTGCAAACTAAACAATACCTCTACTTGGTAATTTCCTATTTGCAATAATCATAACCACGTAAGAAACGTGTACTCTTCTCTCTCGTCGTCTTGTTGACTCTATTTTTGTATATTCTCCTGCGAGTAAGTCCATCTATTGTTCCCTCTACAAAATCTCCTCTATTTGGTCCACACCAGAACGAAAGGTTCTGTCACTTCCCTTCTTTTTGGCATGCAGGTAAGTTCACTTTCTTCTTTTCTGGATTTCGCATGACACGATGCATTACAAGTGCGATGCCATCAAAGTTTTGTTTGACCGTCGTTCAAATCCCTTGGTAGATCCTTTTATGTTCTTTTCTTTGTGATGCGTGACTCTGTGTTTCTCGTGTGAAGCAGGTGGTCACGTAATTATTCCCTTTCACTCATCTTCATATCTCTCTCTCTCTCTCTCTCTCTCTCGCTGTGATTCTTGAATGGAGCGCGAGGGTATAACAGAAGATGAGAGGCTGGAGGTTGTCGAAGTCAACTCGATTGATGGATATGATCACCGGGATCAAGATCAAGATGATGATCGTACAGAGGGAGACGAGGGATCAAGCAACATCAAGAAATTCGATTCGTTCGACATAGAGACCGCCCGATTCAAGTCGGACCATGGCCATTCATCAAACCAGGCCAGTGCTTTTCCTATTCCCTGACAAAGCAAAAAGAAACAATAAAGTTTTTCTTTCATAAAAAATACTCCGATTGGAAAAATAATTTCAAGTTACTACTTGAGACACTTAGTTCGAGGGAAAATGACGCTAGAAGTATCATAATTTTTGTACAATGCTCACTTTAGTGCTAAACTTTTTCGCCGGATCACTTAAGTGCCACATCGGAGAAAAAATGATTACTTGAGTGCCTCCGGTAATAAATTCTAGCAAAAAGTCCTGCTTGACATTTTTAATAGAATTTTATTCATACGTGGCTTTTTATTTTTATGTAAACAAGAAGTTCAACATAAACGATGAAGTGGCCGTTCATGACAAACGATGCCGTTCAAATTTAATCTCTCTCTAAAAATAGACAAATCTTTCTCTTGTCCTCGTTTGTGTTGGATTGGACTCTCTCTCTCTCTCTCTCTCTCTCTCTCTCTCTCTCTTCGCACTCACTTGCTTGCTCGTTGTCTTGCTCACTCTTTCACTCAGTCACTCAATTGTCGTCATCCTCTCTCACTCACTCACTCAATCGGCACGGAAAAAAATTAGGGCTCAGTTTCATTATTTGTTTTTTGCTGGTGCTGGTGCTGGTGCTGGTGCTGGTGCATATAGTTAGGGAGGTAGTTGGGAAGTCTTTGCTGGTGCTGCTGCATATAGTTGGGGAGGTTATCGACTTATTTTGTTGCTGGTTTTGCTATATTTAGTAGGGGAGGTTTTTGGCTTGTTGGGGCTCTATGTTGACGTAAGAACATCTTTATTTCGAATGCAATGCTATTTGATTTGATACTAAGTCATTATTGATGGAGTAATTGTTTTTATATGTATTTCCAAGTTTGTACATAATGTGTGTTGCAAATCAAGTGGTCCAATCATGTTTAAGAAAGTGAAACCAAAAAAATTACTTTTTAAAAAGTTAAAAATCTTAAGTGATCACTTTAAACAAAAATTGGCACTCAAGTGATCACTTTTCACTGGCAACCCACGTCGAATTTTCGAAATCCCAAATCGGTGTCGATACTTAAGTGATCGTTTTTTTTACCAAAGTGGCACTGTAATGATTTGTCGAAAAGTTTTGATACTAAAGTGAGCGCCGTATGGAAGTTATAACACTTCTGGTGTACTTTTTCCTTTGGTTAGAATAAAGTTCCTCTATAAATATATTTGCTTGAAGGTGTAACTAATAAAATTTTGAAATGTCGATAGGAAAATTATATTAAGTAAAATGGATTAATAAAAACGACACACTTTTTTTTTTCAAGTTCCTTTCAATTATGCGAGTTTATAAAACAACATTTTATTTTAAATTTGAAAAGGATATGTTGTTTAGAATTTTAAAATGGCATTATCACTCGATTTAGCTAATTGTAAAAATGCATAGGGGAGAAACGTAGAAATAAAAAAGTGGATGGGTAATAGTCGTGGGGTTTGCCATTATATATTAACTGATTAGCTAGAGAAATTTCCAGTTGCACATAATTGCGTGGATATACAAATATTGATCTATATATTTGCAAATTTTAAAGTGCTGAATTGTTATAGGGCATAAAAATTGAAAATTTGTGATTAGGAAAATATAGAGGGAAGTCAAAATAATGGGGTTGGTGAAGAGATTTGCGGAGTTAATGTTTATCATTCTCTCAAATTGTTTGTTTACATATTTCCTTTCTTATGTTTGTTCTTGGACTATTTATTATAAACAATTGTAAGTTCAACAAGATCGTAGCAAGAGCGAAGCTAGGAAATGCTGTCATGATCATGATTTGGTTACGTCTTTCTAAATGCAGAATTTGGCATGGGGGATGATAATGAAGCTTGCGATTCAAAGCATCGGGGTGGTGTATGGCGATTTAGGCACGTCCCCTCTTTATGTCATGGCAGGAATTTTTCCTGACGGGATAAAACACGAAGAAGACGTCCTCGGAGCGCTATCTCTGATCTTCTACTCAATCGTCCTCATTTTTTTGATCAAGTATGTCTTCATTGTTCTATCGGCAAATGATGATGGCGATGGTAAGCGATTTCTCTCTCAACATTTCACCACAAAATTCATTGGACAGAGCAGGTTTTTTTTTCTCTATACCAATCCTGTACTAATGTAGTTAGGTTTTTGGCTATGACAATATAGGAGGGACGTTTGCTTTGTACTCTCTAATGTGCCGCAATGCCAAGGTGAGCTTGACCCCTAACCAACAAGCCGAAGACAAGGAAGTCTCGAACTACCGACTTGAGGTGCCAAGCCGCTGCCTCTGGCGGGCCTCTGCCATGAAGTCATTGCTCGAGAATAGCAAAGCGGCCAAGTACTTGCTCTTGTTTGTAACAATGTTGGGCACCGCCATGGTCATCGGAGACGGGATCCTCACACCTTGCATATCTGGTAGTAATTTTCCCATTTAGATTTTTTATAAGAAGAGGATGCACTGATAGGTTTTTAACTTTTCCCATTTCGATAGAAGGTTCTGATTCTTTTCTTCCTTTTTGGGGCAGTATTGTCGGCTGTTGGGGGCATAAAAGAAGCTGCACGTTCACTTGGAGATGATCAAATCATGTGGATCTCTGTGGTGATCTTGATCTTTCTGTTTCAAGTCCAAAGGTTCGGAACTCATAAAGTCGGATACAGCTTCGCCCCGATTCTCTCCATATGGTTCCTCAGTATCGGACTAATCGGCATCTACAATATCGCGAAACATGACTCGGGAGTGATCAGAGCCGTCAATCGGCTCTACATCGTCCATTACTTCATCAGAAACAAAAAGGAAGCATGGATTTCTCTTGGAGGGGTCATCCTCTGTCTAACTGGTAATCCAAACATCTAACCTTTTCATTGATTAATTATTGATAACTGATAACATATAGCTAAACTTCATTTAAATGATTTATCTATTAGTCAATTCTTTTTTCATTTTAACCAAGATATATAACTTTTTCTCAAGAATTAATTGTCGCTTAACGCTTTGAGCATTTGATTATAGGTTCTGAAGCATTGTTTGCTGATCTGGGGCATTTTAATATCCTGTCAATTCAATTGAGTTCATGCCTACTTGTCTTCCCTTCAATCATCCTCGCCTACTTTGGTCAGGCGACGTATCTCCGAAAGCACACTGAAGATGTTGCTAGCACTTTCTACAGATCGATACCGGGTAAGCTTCCTCGAGCTTCTTCATCCAACGCATCATTTATCCTGTCGGGTCATACAATGAATCTATCTGATGGTTTGATGCAGAATCGGTGTATTGGCCAATGTTTGTGATAGCGGTGATGTCGGCGATAATAGCAAGTCAAGCCATGATATCGGCCACATTCGCCATAGTGAAGCAGTCGGTCGCTCTCGGGTGCTTCCCACACGTGAAGGTCGTGCACACTTCGCAAAAGCACGTGGGTCAGATTTACATACCTGAGGTCAACTCCCTCCTCATGTTGGCCTGTGTTGGCGTCACCATTGGCTTCAAGACCACATTGTAGTTGGGCAATGCTTTTGGTAAGCAGAAAGGATCACCCTCTATACACACACATTTAGTCTACTTATGTAGATTCCCTTATTTTATTAAGCTACCTAATTGGGGTTATTGAAAGAAAAATTCGCATTTATTTATAAATCTCTATTACAGGAATTGCGGTAGCATTGGTTTTCACTATCACGTCCACATTCCTCGTTATCGTGATGGTCATGATTTGGAAGACCAACATATTCCTCATAATCCTCTATGTCCTCACCATCGGGCTTGCGGAGTATGTGTTTCTAAGCGCAGTCCTCTACAAATTCATGGATGGGGGTTACGTCCCACTCGTCTGCTGTCGTGATGGTCGCCATCATGTTGCTATGGAATTACGGATACCGAAAGAAGTACAAGTATGAGCTCGAGAACAAGGTCTTAAGAGAAGCCCTCATCACGATCATGTCAAACACTATTGGGGTGTGGTTCATACTGCCCATCGATAGGAAAGCACTGAGGTTCCGCTTATATATACTCTCTTATTGAGCCCATGAATAGCTACTGCTTATATATACTCTTTTTCTCTTGTAATTGAGCGATGTAACGAGAGGTGCGATGTGCTAAATTATAGTGGAATCCTCTACTGGACATAGCCCTAGTTTAAGGGTGAACCAGGATAAAAACCTTGCATCTCGATTTCTTTCTCTCAACTTTTTTACTCTTTTTCGTGTGATTGTGCATCGATACCTAACAAACACAAACATCTACCGATCCCCTGCAATTGCTCTATTCTACACCGAGCTCGTCCAAGGCATTTCCCCAATATTCACCCAATATGTCACCATTGTACCTGCATTGCATTCGATCCTAGTCTTTGTCTCTATCAAGTCGCTGCCCATAAGCAAGGTGCCTCTCAAGGAGCGATTTGTCTTTCAAAAGGTAGAGCCTGAGAAGTCGGGCATATATCGGTGCATTGTGAGATAAGGATATCGAGATGCGAAGATGGAGCAGCAATTCTTCGAGAAGGTCTTAATCGACCGATTGAAGGATTTCATTCGGAACGATGCGCCTCTCGCCGCCGACAAGCAAGGCGAGGCTAGTGCCCGTGAATCGCAATGGTCAATGAAGAGAGTGCAAAGAGAGATTGAATTGGTGGGTGAAGCAATTAACATTGGAGGGGTCATGTACCTATTGGGTCAGAGTGAGGTCATAGCTTTGAGTGATTTAGGCTTTGCAAAAAGGTTTGTAATCAATTGCTTGTACAATTGGTTGAAGAGGTGCGTGAGACAGCAAGAGGAAGTGTTCAACATTCCCCACAAGAGGCTGCTCAAAGTAGGGATCACTTATGAAATCTAATGGAAAGGTCCATGATTTTAATTAATAGTTTATGATATAGTTGAAATTTGAAATTTATATTTGTTTGCTTTGTCCTCCTACAGACTATTTGAGCAAAGTTCGTGAATTACTTCGTTTGTCTCCTTTTTGTCCTTTTAGAGACTATTTAAGCAAACTTTGTGTTACTTTATGAACCTCCTCATGGTATTGTAAATTCGTTAGAGTGTTTAATTATATACTTTGTGAAATCGTCCTTCATCACATATTTGTTTTAAACATACTGTCGGTATTAATAGCAACTTACATTTATTTGATGACATTAGGTAACATATGCGTGCTGAATGTAAGTAGCTTTTTAGAAGGGCTTGACAGAAATTGGATGTAGAAGACCATAGCTACATCACCAAGCTTCCATTGTCTGCTCGAGTCGTAGCTTAATATACATTTCTAACATATCCACGTTATGGTTTTTCCGAGCTTTGCAAGAGCTACTATAATTTTGCTTAGTTCTTCTCTAATTATTGAATCGTTTGGTCAAGTGGCGCTCTAACATGAGTCAATTCTATTCCATTTTTACGAAAACCGAAGACTATGAGTGCGATTGAATATAACGAAATAAGCATCCATTTTCTCGGACAGGGTTTTCTTTATGCCTTTCTACAACTATGGATGAATAATTTTCGCATTCTGATGCATGATTATGGTCCTGTTTGATGTCTTCTAAGGTAGATCGACCACGAACTTACCATTTAAAGTCCATTTGTTTCGGTGAAAATTTACTATCGGAGAAGATTTTCCTTGTTCACGGCATTTGGATTGCTTTAACCGAATAGAACTTGACTTCAGAACCTGTGGAAAACGCATTAAGTCGATCGGATGGGCCAAGCAAGTCACGTATCACATTCAAATCGGTTGTGGATCAAGTCATAAAATGGTGATATATATTTGATATTTTGGTCAATGGAGTTGCACATTAACAATACCAATAAGAACACGATTTGTGCAAAGATGGTGAAATTCGCACGCAAAATCAACCCTTTCCAAGGACGATGGCATGACGTGGTCACTTTGTTTTCATTTAAGCATGGTTCGTTCGATTCGATTAGTGGAATATTTCATGATATCGGAATTTATGAATATAAGGTGAGCTTCATGGATCTTTCCGGAGCAATAGCGTAGTGTTCTATGCGAGCGGCTTATTTACATTGATACACTTTGGAAAAAAGCTAAATAATTCACGTATATATTGCCGGTTGTTTTTCATTTTCATCAGGAATCATCATTTATGTGATTCACAATAAAATACTTCCTTGTACCATGATCCAAAAGGTTATATCAAGTAAGAATTAAACTTGCGATATTAAACAAGTTGAGATAAACAATCTTAATCATTTTATCGCTCGACTAACCCAATCAACTCCTTGGGACAAAAAAAACTCCTTGGGTATTAACTAGGAATATAAATCAATATCGTTCCCTTTTACTAGCTACCTCTTTTCTAGCTTCCTATTTCGATTTTTCCACTTATGCATTTTTAGCTCTTCTCTTGTGACGGTGCTCTCTCCCTCTTTCTCTACTCTCACCATGTGTCTCCACATATTAGCTAGAAAATTACCAAAATAGTTCTAAACTTATTGCAGTTGTGTCAATTCAGTCCTAAACCTTTTTTTTTTCTGCCAATTAAGTCATAAACCTTTCGCATTTGTGCCAATTCAATCATTTCGGCCAATTTTGGCTCGCTAATGTTGACATAATTGTTATTATTGTAATTTTAATATTTTAATAATTTGGTAATTCTCCTCATACTAGCCATGGTTAAAGCCTAATCTATGTTGATAACTGTTAAATTATGTCTCGAGTTTGATCCCGAAAGATAAAATCGGTTTGTTAAATCGAATCTTGTAGAAAAGAAAAGAAATCCTAAATAGATGACTATCTTGTTTAAATTGGGAATTCTTTTCTTGGAGGCCAATGCACGTGAAGTTTTGTATGTTGAAGATAATATTCAAGATTTCCTTTGCCAGTATTGACCCGTACAATGGACGTCTCTTGCTTATCCTATGATTGGTCGGTCAACAAAGAAGATTATCCTTGACTTCTTGAAGCGGCATAAAAGGAAAGAAAATAGGGGCACAACTAATATCTCATCTTCTGGAGGCAAAAGTCAAAGGAAGTAATTATCTAAGATTTAGTTTCTTGATAATTACCCAAAGTTTGAATTGTTGACCGAGTGTTGGACTCTTACTTGGAGTTGGACTTCTGTCCTGTTATATAAGGGCTTTTATACTTCAAGGCCAGAGAGCAGCTCTTGTTTTCTTTGGTGCCGCACGAAGGAGCTCTGGACACGAGAAACACACGGTGATTTGTGTCTTTGAGTTTACATCCGAATTGAGTTGTTTTATTTGTAAATGCTTTGAGTTTGGGTGTAATCTAGGTATAAGAAACACTCGAGCATATTGAGCGATTGTAACTCCGGATTCTCTTATTATAGTAGATTATTTGTTGCTGGTTCTCTCCGTGGATGTAGGTACCAATACTCGAACCAAACCACGTAAATCTCTGGTGTCCTTATTATTCATTGTTTATTTCTCTGGTATTTTCGCGTTGACTTATTTTCAAGATTATGTCGTTTCCGCGTTAACACTACAACAATAACAATTACAATAATCAAATAAAAAACTAAAAGGTAAAGATAGAAGATCGGTTCTCATGCTTATTATACCTCCACTGACGCACTTTCTCCATTACCTATTCTGGGCATTACTGAAAATATAACTTTCCAAAAGAGGATTCTTAATTTAGTAATGAAGTTCTCTCCTTGCTCGAAAATGGAGTAAGGTGATTGATCTGGGTGATTAAGGTAAGTCTTATTTTTTGACCAAATAAAAAGGTAAGTCTTATTTAAATCCTTTCACACCTCGATAACTCCAAAAAGAAAATCTCTCATACACGACGTCAGTGAATTTTATTTTATTTTGGTCGGAGACATCAATGCATTAATGACCAACATATATGGTATCTTTTGCTTCCAGAGACAGATACTGTTTTAAAAATTGAGTCTTGTCTTTTGGCCGGGAAAAAAGAGTCTTGTTGATAAGTGGAAATTCGTTTGTCTAAAGGTAAAAAATCGAAAACTGCACTTTTCAAGAAAATTAGGTGATACACTTGCACCGCTTCTACCTAATTACTTAAGTAATGACGACAAGGAAATTATGTAATAGGCCTTTGGCTTATTTTATTTTGCAAAAAATAAATAATCTGAAAAATATTTTCCTAAAAATGATCGCTTATATCAGTTACAAAAATGAACAAATGAAAAATATTTCAATCCTCCACCAAAAAGTTTAAACATAAATTGTTATCAATTATGAAGACATTTTTCATTAGCTAATTATTTCAAGTGATACATGTCATAATATTTAGAAAAATATTTTTCAAATCATTCATTTTCTGCAAAAACAAAATGAGCCAAAATGCAATAATGGCTTAATGGAGGAGGTTGGAGAAAGTTTTTTGACTTATTGGTCACCATTATTTATCAAGACCAACCACATCAGATTAACGCAGATTAAAAGTGAACGAAGGCCGTAATTTACAACCTACAAATCAGAAAAAGATTGGTTGAAAGTCGGCTCTCTCTCAAAGTATCTCACACACTAACGCCTATTTTGAAGCATGAAAAGAGACCCTATTACAAAAAATAAATAAATAAAAAGATTCACGCGTTTTCACGAGATAGATCATCAGGGAGCGTTGAATCAAATGCTTTCCGAAACTCGAAAGGGGGATGTATCCATTAAATGAATAGGCTGGTCTCTATGTGGAAAGTAAACAATACCTCTTCTTCTTGGAAATTTCCTATTTGCAATTCCCATACACACGTAATAAACGCGTCCTCTTCTATTGAGTAAGTTTTTCCTGCTCGGAGTAAGTCCGATTATCATCGTCTTCTCAAAATCTCCCCCATTTGGTCCGCACCAGAACGAAAGGTTCTCTCACTTACCCTTCTCTAAGGCATGCAAGTAATTTCTCTTTCTTCTTTTGTGGATTTCGCGTGACGCCATTGATTATAAATTCAATGCCATCAAAGTTTTGTTTCCCTGTAATCACGCAATTATTCCTCTCTCTCATCTTCATCTCTCTCTCCCTCTCTCTCTCGCAGTGATTCTTCAATGGAGCGCGACAGTATAACAGAAGGAGAGAGGCCGAAGGTCGTCCAAGCCGACTCGACTGAAGGGTATGAGGGAGACGAGGGCTCGAGGAAAATCAAGAAACTCGATCCGTTCGACATAGAGACTGCCCGATTCAAGTCGGACCGCAGCCATTCCTCAAACCAGGTCAGTGTTTTTCCTCTTCCCTGGAAAAGCAAAAAGAAAGGATTAAGGTTGCAAAAAAAAAAAAAAAAAAATTAAGCTATTACTTGGGACACTTAGTTCGAATATAGTTCCCGGATTTTATTTTTTTTTCAAGAACGAGTATCTAATACAATTTTTAAAAGTCGATGGGGAACTTGTTTTTGGTGAAATGGATTAATATAAATGACACGCATTTTTTATCAGATCCTTTTGATTACGCAAGTTGATAAAAAAAATTAATTTAAATTTGAAAGGGATAAGTTGTTTAGAAATTGAAAATGGCATTATCACTTCAATTAGCTAAATGGGAAAATGCATAGGGGAGAAACGTAGAAAAAAAAAGTGGATAGGTAATAGTCATGGGGTTTGCCATTATATATTAGCTAATTAGCTGGAGAAATTTCCAGTTGCACATAATTGCGTGGGTATACCAATATTGATCTATATATTTGCAAATTTTAAAGTGATGAAATTGTTATAAGGCGTAAAAATTGAAAATTTGTGATTAGGAAAATATGGAGGAAAGTGAAAATAATGGAGTGGGTGAAGATATATGCGGAGTTTAATGTTAATGATTCTCTCGATTTGTTAGTTTACATCTTTCCTTTCTTATGTTCGTACTCGGATTTATTTATTATAACCAATTGAAAGTTCAACAAAATCGTAGCAAGAGTGAAGCTAGGAAATGCTTTCGTGATCATGATTTAGTTACCTCTTTCTAGACTCAGAATTTGGCGCGGGTGATGATACTGAAGCTAGCTATTCAGAGTATCGGGGTGGTGTATGGCGATTTAGGCACGTCACCTCTCTATGTCATGTCGGGAATTTTTCCTAACGGGATAAAACACGAAGACGATATCCTCGGAGCGCTATCTTTAATCTTCTACTCAATCATCCTCATTGGCTTGATCAAGTATGTCTTCATTGTTCTTTCGGCAAATGACAATGGCGATGGTAAGTGATTTCTCTCTCACCATTTCACCACAAAATTTTATTTGACATTGAAGGGTTTTTTAAGTCTATCCAAATCTTGAACTAATGTAGTTAGGTTTTTGGCTATGACAATATAGGAGGGACGTTTGCTTTGTACTCACTAATGTGCCGCTATGCCAAGGCGAGCTTGACCCCTAACCAACAAGCTGAAGACAAGGAAGTCTCAAACTACCGACTTGAGGTTCCGAGCCGCCGCCTGCAGCGGGCCTCTGCCATGAAGTCCTTGCTCGAGAATAGCAAAGCGGCCAAGTACTTGCTCTTGTTTGTAACTATGTTGGGCACCGCCATGGTCATTGGAGACGGGATCCTCACACCATGTATATCAGGTAGTAATTCACATAGAGATCTTTTTTATAAGAAAACGATGCACCCATAGTTTTTAAAGTTTTCCCTTAATCTACAAAGGAAATGAGGCGCGCGCGCGCGCACATATATATAAATCCTAATGTTTTTTTCATAGTACATGCTACCATAGGTAATATTACAATATAAAATGACACGCTATATTCATTGTCTCCGCTTATTTATTGATCCATTTAGTTTTCTTGGTTGAATTTCGATAGATGGTTCTGATTCTTTTCTCCTTCTTTGGGGGCAGTATTGTCGGCTGTTGGGGGCATAAGAGAAGCTGCACGTTCACTTGGAGATGATCAAATCATGTGGATCTCTGTGGTGATCTTGATCCTTCTGTTTCAAATCCAAAGGTTTGGGACTCACAAAGTCGGATACAGTTTCGCCCCGACTCTCTCTGTATGGTTCCTCAGTATTGCACTGATCGGCATCTACAATTTCGCGAAACACGACCCGGGAGTGATCAAAGCCGTCAATCCGCTCTACATCATCCAGTACTTCATGAGAAACAAAAAGGATGCATGGATTTCTCTTGGAGGGGTCATTCTTTGTCTAACTGGTAATCCAAACATTTAATCTTTTCATTGATTAATTATAGATAACTGATAACATATAGATAAACATCATTCAAATGATTCATCTATAAGTCAATAATTTTTAACTTTTTATCGTGAATTGATTGTGGTTTTACGCTTTGAGCCTTTGATTATAGGTTCTGAAGCATTGTTTGCTGATCTGGGGCATTTTAATATCCTGTCAATTCAATTAAGTTCATGCCTACTGGTCTTTCCTTCAATCATCATTGCCTATTTTGGTCAAGCGGCATATCTCCGAAAGCACCCTCAAGATGTTGCTAGCACTTTCTACAAATCGATACCGGGCAAGCTTCCTCAAGCTACTTCATTTAACGCATCATTTATCGTGTCGGGTGATACAATGAATCTATCTAATGGTTTGATGCAGAACCGGTGTATTGGCCAATGTTTGTGATCGCGGTGATGTCCGCGATAATAGCAAGTCAAGCCATGATATCGGCCACGTTCGCCATAGTGAAGCAGTCTGTCGCGCTCGGGTGCTTCCCACGCGTGAAGGTCGTGCACACTTCGCCAAAGCACGAAGGTCAGATTTACATACCTGAGGTCAACACCTTCCTCATGTTGGCCTGTGTTGGTGTCACCATTGGCTTCAAGACCACATTGCAGTTGGGCAATGCTTATGGTAAGCAAAAAGGATCACCCTATATTCACACACATTATTAGTCTACTTATGCAGATTACCTAATTCATTAAGCTACCTAATTGGGGTTATTGAAAGAAAATTTCGCATTTATTTGTTACTCTCTATTACAGGAATTGCAGTAGCATTTGTTTTTACTATCACGTCCACCTTCCTCGTTATCGTGATGGTCATGATTTGGAAGACCAACATACTGCTCATAATCCTCTATGTCCTCACCATTGGGCTCGCAGAGTACGTGTTTCTAAGCTCTGTCCTCTACAAATTTGTGGATGGGGGTTACGTCCCACTCGTCTTCACTGCCGTGATGGTCACCATCATGTTGCTATGGAATTACGGATATCGAAAGAAGTATGAGTATGAGCTCGAGAACAAGGTCTCGAGAGAAGCCCTTGTCACGATCATGTCGAACAAAAACATCCACCGGGCCCCCGGGGTCGCTTTATTCTACACCGAGCTCGTCCATGGCATCTCCCCAATATTCACCCAATACGTCGGCAATGTACCTGCATTGCACTCGGTCATTGTCTTTGTCTCAATTAAGTCACTACCCATAAGCAAGGTGCCGCTCGAGGAGCGGTTCTTCTTTCTACAGGTGGACCCACAGGAGTCGGGGATATATCAATGCATCGTAAGATACGGATATCGAGATGCGAAGATGGAGCGACAGTTTTTTGAGAAGGTCTTGGTTGACCGATTAAAGGATTTCATTCTGAACAACGTGGGCGAGGCTAGTGACCATGGAATCGCAATCTTCAATGGAGAGAAAGTGCAAAGAGAGATTGGATTGGTGGATGAAGCAATCAAGATTGGAGGGATCATGTATCTAATCGGAGAGAGTGAGGTCATAGCTTCGAATGATTCAGGCTTGGCAAAGCGGTTTGTGATCAATTACTTGTACAACTGGTTGAAGAGGTGCGTGAGGCAGCACGAGGAAGTGTTCAACCTTCCACACAAGAGGCTGCTCAAAGTTGGGATCACTTATGAGATCTAGTGGATAATGTCCATGATTTTCATTAGTAGTATATGATATACTTAAAATTAGTAATTTGCATTTTGTTGTGTGCTTTGTCCTCCCAGAGACTATTTAAGCAAAGTTTGAATTACTTCTGTTGTTTGCTTTGTCTTTTTAGAGACTAATTGAGCAAAGTTTGTCTTGCTCTATAAACCTATTCGTGGTATTCAAAATATAGTGAGAGTGTTTAATTTCATATTTTGTAAAATCATTCTCCAAATATATATTAGTTTTAAACATAATGTTGGTTCATACATTTATATGATGCAATTAGCTAACATAGGCGTGCTGTATTTTAGTAGCTTTTGAGAAGGCCTGGGCAGAAATTGGATGTGGAAGATCACAGCAACATCACCAAGCTTCCATCGATTGCTTGAATTGAAGCATAATATAAGATTCTTTTAGAAACTGGTGATTGTTCTCCCAATCTTTGCAAGGACTTCTATAATTTTGCGTAGTACCTCTCTAATTAGTGAACCGTATAGTCAAGTAAATATAGAAATTGGTGGATGTTCAAAACTCATAGTTATGATAGGAATAACAATAAACTGAATATCTGTCACGCCCCGAGTCCTCAAGCACGCGACCATCCCTATCACTTGTCCATTGGGTCAATAAAATTTTCGACGTCCCAGGACGCGTTGTCGACCCATTCATTTTATCTTTTGATTTACGTATGCGGAAGCGAAAACAAATACCCAACAGCAGGGATAGCAGGAAAACAGCCAAACCAAAACACATTTTATTAATAAACTGGTTAACCCTGGGAAGTGTATAATTACAAGCCCTCACATCGAGGCTCGGGTTAACCTATCTCCTCTACGCAAAGGCACCTTCAACTGCACCCAACGACTTTCCAGCTTAAAGTCCTGAAAAACGGTTAACAACAACGAGTGAGATAAAATCTCAGTAAGTTAACCGCCTAAACCTCGCGTAGGGTGCCAATTCACCTAGGGCTTGCCCTAAACATACAACTTAATGTCGATGGCAGATCAATAGCGAGCAACTCTCGATCTACGCAACCTATCACAGGCTCGAGACTCAACTTCACACCAAACCATCAACAAATCACAGGCATTCTCACCTCGCCTTAGTACATGCACACGCCCTGCATGTTATCAGTTATAAAAGCATTCTAAAACAATGCATCAGCCAAGGCATGTAATCAAATACAATCTCATTTCTTGTACACAATGCATCCTAACGTGTTCCAATTATTGTCACCGTTCTCAAGCATTCGGGTTACAAATTATCCGGGCATCATCTCAAATCACCATTGAGGGTCAGTATACTTTTGTGATCACATGAGTACACAAGTACACCAATTCGTAATACCACTATAATCCATGCTCATGCCATCACTCGTCGTCACCACCCACGTAAAGTTCACGCCTCAGGTGTGCGATAGTTGGCCTCGTCAGGCTCAACTATACCTCGCGTCAACACGCATCAGGGTAGCCCGCGTAAAACGCCTCAGGATCAATTCTTAACCCCGCGTAAACACGCCTCAGGGTTGGTTTCATCAAACTATCATGAAAATGCCACATTTTTTGTACTCAAGCCATGATCGTGCTCACATATAAAATATTGCTATTTTCACAATAAAATTCACATGTGATCACACCGACGTGCTTTTTATGCCAAACTTTGCATGCCTCAATTTTCAAGCCTAATGGATTATTTGATAATACAAAATTCAGCATTCGAGCACATCGCCACATCAATTACCAATGGCGCATTAAAAATATATTATTTTCTACTAAAATATTTTTAGGCACATGGAAGGTTAATTCTACGGCCAACCTCATCATAAATAAATCTAGCACGAAATTCTAACAATTAACTCAACCATGGTTAATTAACCTAACCGTAGTTAATTAACCCAACCGTTGTTAACTAACCTAACCACAGTTAACCGAACTAACTATAGTTAACCCAACTAACCCTAGTTAGCTCAACTAACCATAATTAACCAAACTAAGCTTCATTAACCCATCTAAACTAACCCTAAGCGTAATTAACAAACTAATCAAGGATTAGGGAGTTAACTCACCGTTTAACGGCGACGGTGACTATGGCGACAACGGCGGCGACAGCGTGAAGACGGTGATGGTGGTGGCTCGGCTATGGCGCGTAGATGGAAAATGGGTCTTGACGGCGACTCGACTCGATTCAGCACGGCGCGGTTACACGGCGATGTACGGTGGCAACGGTGCCTCGAACGGCCCCAAGAGTGCAGCTTGAGCTTGGCAAAAGTGTGGTATGGCTTGGGGGTTTCGGCAGCAAGATTTGGGAGCCAAAACAAAAAGGAAAAGTATAGAAAATGGAGGGGAGAGAGAGAGCTCCGAATTTTTTAGAGGAAATGAGAGGAAGAGAGAGTTGTCTTGGCTTGTCTATCTTTGCATTATTGCCCTCCAATAATGCAACTTGTCTTCTTGAATTTAAGACAACTTGCAAGCCAAATAATTGAACAAGATCAAGCCAAATAATTAGACAAGAAAGAAAAGGACAAGGAGAGGCAAGGGGGGGCATTCAGCCAAGAGAGAGGGAGAGAGAGAGAGAAGAGAGAGAGAAGACCACATCAAGCCCTTAATTATTCTTGTCTTTCCTCCATTAATTTTTGCCCAAAAAGTCCAAGCTTCTAGAAGGGCAAAATGGTAATTTCCGCCCTCGGCACTATTCAAACGGGCCGGCACTATTCACATGGGCTTTGTACTATTCACGTGGGCTTGGCTCGAATTTTTACGGGCCCAACGGGCTTAAAATCCAATGGGTTCTTCATTTTGGGCCAAAATAGGCCATCGAGGGTAAAATGGTCTTTTCCCAATTTGGCATTATTCATTCGGCACTATTCACGGCCCGCACTATTCAAGTGGGCTCGACACTATTCACATAGGCTCAAGTTTGAATTTGACAGGTCCAATGGGCCAAAAAACAATAGGTTCTTAAAATGGGCCAAAAATGGGCTTCGGGGGCAAAACGGTCATTTTCCATTATGGGCCCTCTTGAAATCCGACAATCATAATAAGTAGGCCCGTCGGTTCGTGCCCAGCCCAAAACGTCTCTTCGTTCCATAATTTTCGATTTACTGTCTCTTCTGCGAAAATTTAGGGTTTGTCTATAGAAATTTGAAATCATCTCTGTTGACCTAAAACGACGACGTCTTTAGCGCGTCAATTCCTTTAAATATAAATTTTGGCACTTTAATCTCACCACTCGCGTCTCGGCTGAGTGGTATCTGGGAATGAAACAAACGGTCCGATCCTGGGTTCGAAACTTGGAGGCGGCGACTTTGGTTGCCCCTCCTCCCTTACTCGCGCGCCGTTTCCATTAAATAAACCCTTTGGCATTGTTATCCCAATAGTCGTGCCTTAGCCGAGTGGCAGGCGCACGAGACGCGCACGAGACAGGGGAGGTCCGCGGTTCAAAACCCGCGAGCGACAACCTCGCCTTCTGTTTTCCTCGCCCTCTTCCTTTTCTCTCTTTTCTTTCCCTTTTTTTTTCTTTTCTTTTCTTTCTTTTATTTTTGCACAAATATAACTAAAAATCCATTGAATTTCAACAATCGTCCTTTGATTAATCCAAATAGTCAAAATTCGAGATATCACAGCCCAATACTTACCTCTTAATCCTTTAAGGTCCAATACTCTTCATCGGACTATAATTCATGGCTCAAGTCCATCAGATGTTATGGAGTAACATGTCCAAATGTTATTCTCTGCGCCTTAAACTGATGAGCCAGAAATCAGGATGTTACAATATCATACTATTTTCATCTAATAACGTTCGATATTGATGGGAATGGCAGCGCACCAAATCGTTGATAGTATAGACACTGATATGTGCTGTTAGGATGTTTACCGAGTACTTTTCTCTAAACCTAATATATTCTACAATATAAAATATTTACTCGTTGATGCAGCTCATTAATAAGAGAATCAATCTAATAATATAAAGATAGGATTTGTTAAAAATAATTATTTTCTATGTAGGAATCGATAATAGAAGCTCCAATTTACAGCGCACTAACTTTTATCATGAGATGTGTAATCAATAATTAGCAATTTAAAATTGCCTTATTAAGTAATATGTGTCAATTATATTGCATTTTACGAAAACTTTAAGCTATGAGTGCGATTGAATATTACGAAATGAACATACATTTTCTTGTACATGTTGTTTTTTTAACCTTTCTACAAGCATGGAAGAGTGATTTGCATATTCTAATGCAAAATTGCGGTCTTGTTTGATGTACATTGAGTCAGATATCGACCACGGACTGTTGTGACCTATCCCTCGCAGGAAGAGACAAGTTTAGAGGTACTTATCCAAAAATATGAACATCGATTAGTTTGTCAAAAAGGACGACCCAAAAGGCTTATCAATTTAAGGGTGTGGGTGCTCTCAAGACCCATACCTCGCGCAGCATTTGCGACTTTTGATCTTTATTATAAAAGCCTATGTATTACTAGGAGTTGTCACTAACCATTATCTGGGGGTCGGTTAGAAGACCAATCAAGACACAAGAGAGTCATCTCCTACGCAACATAGATAATAGGAATAGGGACTTGCTTACATTAATATTTTTATTAACGTCCTTTCGGTACCCAATTAGTTGGTCGTCTATCCAAAGTAAACATGCAAGCTGGTTTACCATATTGATCTAATGATCATGCAATTTGTCTTTGTGATTTTCCATTTAAATTCTAAAATAATCCTAGCCTAGTCTAGACAAAGAAATTAACAAACAATGTGTCTAAAAAGTTGTGAAAATTAAACACCCAATGAAATTGAGAAGCATGCTATTCTAAGTGCGATAAAGAAACTCTGCAACTCGTCAGGTGTAAACCCAATACAATGTCGGGCAAAGAATATGACATGATTTTGTTATTAAGCCTCGAGACATGAGCCCCCAAAAGCTTGCTATTGTGACTAAAGTGAATCCTAAAGACTAACCTATCTTAATTGGGGAATGTGTTTTCATCATAACCGAAGACGCGAGAAATCCTCTGTTTTCACTTATCCAAATTTAGGCCAACATCCAATCATTATATACAAAGCGCATAGTTAATTCATTTCAAGTACTTCAAAGTTATGATTAGTCTCACATCCCCTGTTCATTATTAGGTATGAGTTCTAAGATATGCTAAAGACTACAATTGATTCTTTCTCTTTTTTTGGATTTTTTAGTGATCTTTCTAACTAAAGCATTTTATTAAAGCCTAACCTAATCTTGTTAACTAGCTATCTAAACTAACTATTACAATTATTGAGACGAAAATGGACATTGGTCTTTTGCCACCATCTTCGTGAACCTTGACCGCCTCCTCCATGGACCACCTCGTGTGGCCATCATTGATGATTTCAATTTCCATTCATTCGATCACATGCAACCACTCAAATCAAACAATCAACAATGTTCATCTTAATCAAAATCGTAATAGCCTTGGGATCGGCTTTTGATTTTCATGCATTTCGATTACCCCAACCTCCTATTGACTAAGGATCAATGATTGATAGTTGATGACAAATGGCCACCATTTGCATTCACATAACGGTGATCAATATAGATTAACCCCTAATTTGATTCTAGTCAATTCCCACTAGGCTATCTGTCGATCATGCATCACACCTAACATACATCTAGCAAACACATGCATAAACATTGAATTAAGCACATATTGAGGCCAATTGACTTTGATTCACAATCGCCAATCAAGAAAGGAAAGTGAGCCACAAAGGATCGCTTATTCAATTTTAACTCAAACTCGGACATATGATGTTTTGATTCAATTACCCTATCAAACGAAGTCCATTTGCGATATTTCAACTATATTTAGAAAGATTAAGATTTGTACTTCAAATTTCGTTTAGATCACTTGACCCAATTTGACTTGAAAAACTCGAAAATGACCAAATTGACCTGATTGTTTGGAATCTAACCCGACTCTGGCTGGCGAGTTTGAAAATCCAAGAAAAATAGTTGTAAATTCAAAATCCTGACAAATTTTACAGACAGTTAGCTCAAACTGTTCTTAACAATTTTCATGTTTTGAGTTTTCTTAAATTAGTTACAGATTCTTTCCAATAAATCCGTTATTCATAGTGACTCAACAGAAATCTGTTATGGAGGCCAAACTGACCTTATTCGAGATTTTATCACTTAAGGACGTTCTAATCTTATATTTAGGTCCTTATATTTTCCAATTTTATATTTCATACCCTAATGAACAACTTTTTGGTTTTAAGTTTTTACAAAAAAGGACCTTAACTATGTCTAATTTGCAAATTAAAAATCAATCAATGCAGTAATTAGGAAAACATATCAAACAAAAAATTAGATCGTCTTTTTTAGGCAAGCATCATACCGATGAAACAACCTTATTTTCACATGAAATTTTTACCCTAGAAATATCTATCTACTCTACAACTTTTGTGAAGAACATTTTTCCAGATTCTGAACACATAAAATCATAACATTCACAGAACATGCACAGGTCAGTGAAACTCAACATTTTTCAGAGAAACCTTCTCATTTTCTAGATTCTGATCATGACTTTCGAAGTGTATTTGACATAGCAAACGATCTCTGTTTTAAGACTATGACCTATCAAATCTAAGTTTAGGACGTTGAGATCATTTCTCTAGTTCACCACATCTTCAAATTTCAAAGTTTTTTTTTTCTTTGGATCGAAAGTGAGTTTATTTCATTATTAGCCAGGATAAAAGGACCCCTAAGAGGGAGCGTCCAAACAAAGCAAAGCTCGTAGGGCTTGGGGAGTGCAACAAAGCCAATTTTGTGGAAGACAATTCATACTCTGAGATTTTCGTGACCCAATCAGTAGCTGCATTAGAGGTTCTGGGGCACTGGGCCAGACGGATTCTCGGATGGGCTGATAAGAGCTCCAAACAATCCATGATAAGTAGTCTTTCTTCCCAGTTAAACTGATCTGGCCTTCTGCTTATCAAAGTTTGAACCAGATCAAGTCTGTCGGTTTCAATGAAGATAATATCACACGAGAAAGTACATCTGGAAGCAAAGAGGAGGACTTCATACACTGCGAGGGTTTCGATCTATGCAGCGGACGACGCTTTCGCTGATCTAGCAAGGCCAACGACGAGGGTCCCTGAATGGTCTCTGCAAATGCATGCAAAGGCGCCGTCGATCGAGCCTTCTTCTAGTGAGCCGTCGACATTGATCTTTAGGGAGTCTTCTGCCAGGGGATTCCAGAACTGAGGTCTAGTAAGGGGGAACTCGTTTTCTTTCTTCGAGTTTTGGGTATTCCACTTCCTGAAGCTTGCTAGCTCAAAATTTGCTGAGGCTATCGTTTCATGAGCATTCGGTATTATGCCTCAGAATACTGAGTTGTTGTGAGCTTTCCAGATACCTCAGAGAATTGACACCACTGTTTCCAGTGAAGGTAAATCAACTTCCTTTCCTGTAAATGTCATCAACCATACTTCGAAACGAGAAATACCCTGACGATCGACTTGGATGTTCAAGCTAGGGTCAGATTAATGGAACCGGGTCCAAGGACAAAGCAAGAAGATGTGTTCTACCGACTCCACCTCATGCCGGCAAAGAGAGCAAACCGGTTCTGATATAATCTTCCTCTTCCATAAATTTTCTTTTGATGGGATTGCATTTTGACGTAGGGACCATAAGATCTTAATTTTTGAGCTGATCTGCAAGTCCCAAATGGCTCGCCATAATGATTTCAGACTTTGGAAAGATTAAGTTGCGTTTTCAGTTCTTTGCTTTCGCTCGACTTCATCTCTGAGTAGATTATAACAATTTTTAACTGTGGAGTTCCCTGACTTTCTACCTTTCCAACATAATTTATTCACTGCACTCTTAGGTCTGACCTGGATTGTAAGAATTTCCTGAATAGTCTGGTCGTCAAAATGATCTTTCAGCTTTTGGATTTATTATTGTTCCTCTTTGAAATTTATCAATTTGGAAACCATTACAGGATCATTTTTGTTCTCTAGACCCCCAATCACTCCTCTTTTCAACCATTTATCCTTCCTTATATTCACTTTTTCTCCGTTGCCAATCAACCACCTTATTAAATGAGATATGGTCTCTCTACTTGTCAACAAACTTTGCCACCCCCAGGTATTGAACCTTTCTCAGCTCGCCAGAAGTCGCCTCGAGGGAAGTAAATACCTTTAAACAGTTTGCTCTATTGAGAATTAAGATTTTGAGCCAATCTCCACGCTTGTTTACCCAACATGACTTCGTCAATAGTAATCAAATCTCAAAAACCCATGCCACTTTTGTCCTTCCTCATTTTCAGAATATCCCAATGTTTCCACTGAAGACACTGTTCTTCCACTAGAAATTTGCAATCTTTTTCTTTATTGCTTTACACACTGAGCCAAATATTTTAAAGATAGACATATCATATTGTGGAAGTACTTGTACAACTATTTTCACCCATATCTCCTTTCTTGCTTTGGAGATCAGTTGCTCTTTCCAGCCTGCTAATTTTATGTTAACTCTACCCAAAATCCAGCCAAACATGTTTTTCTTTGAAGCACCCCAGTCGGAAGGAATACCTAGATATTTGCCTGTATGGTTGATCTCATGTATCCTTAGTTCTCCCACAATATTCTCCTCTAAAGATTGATGGCAACCGTTGCTAAAAAAATATGCCAGATTTGTTCAAATTAACTGCTTGTCCAGTGGCGTGGCATATTGGTTCAATATGGTTGAGACATACTAGCATTCCAAGACCATTCCATCTAAGAAAAAGATGGAATCATCTACAAATAAAGAATGAGAAAGAGTAGGGCAAAATCATTCATTTTAATTCCTTTTGTGCGGCCATTAGCCACTATGTTTTCCTTTAAGAAAGACTGACAATTCGCCACAAGGATAAACAAGTAATGAGAAAGAGGGTCTCCCTATCTAATACCTTTGGTTGGCCTAAAATAGGGGAGGGATTCACCATTAAACTTCATGCTAAAAGAGACGGTCGTAACACCTTGCATAATCTAGCCAACACATTTCTCACTAAAGCCCATTTTGGTCATACACGCTTTCAGGAAATCACATTCAACTTGATCATAAGCCTTCTGCATATCTAATTTAGGACTGTCAGAAACTTTTTCCTTCAAGTTTTAACCCTCAACTAGTGCAATACCTCTTGTACAATGAGGATATTATCTTCAATTTGTCTACTACTTATAAATGCACTCTGGTCCTTTGCAACAAGATCAAGCATCCATTTCTTGAGTCTAATGGCGATGATTTTTGAAATGATCTTATAAACAAAATTGCAAAGCCGAATCGGGCGAAAATTCTCAAGTTTTTCTAGATTGGGGGATATAGGACCAGAGTGATGTGGGTTTTGTTCGTGTTTGGATCTAAAATACCTAAGTGAAAGAAAGCACTCAAAGTCTCAAATATTTCCTTTTTTATAACATCCCAATGGCATTTGAAGAACATACCATTTAAACCATTCAGACCTAGGGTTTTAGTCAATTCAAGCTGAAAGACTACCTCGCTTACTTCTTCCATGGTAACCTCCTTAGTTAATGAGTCATTCATCTCAGCTTGTACTATGCAAGGGCAGATGCAAGCATTGAATGGAGATTTCTTGGACCCACAAAAGTATAAAGCTCATGAAAATGGCTTACAGTGTTCTACTTGAGTAAAATTAGCATCTCGAGTCCATTCTTCATCTAAGATTTTAAGCATTGTAATTCCATTTTCGTTTCTAGTCTGAATAGTTGTGGCATGAAAGTACTTCGTGTTTTTGTCCCCCCCATTTTAGCCAATTAACTATTGATCTCAATCCCCAATACATCTCCTCATGTCTCCAAATATCTTAGAGCTCCCCTTTGATGCATTGTATTTTGTTTTTATCAAAGAAGTTACCTCGGCAATTCGTAATTTTTGGAGTTTCTGGTTGAGATTCCCAACTCTTCGGTTGTTGGAAAATTTCTATTTACTCCATTTTGCCAAGGCTCTTGACACAAAGTTCAACTTTTCTAGCAACCTTGCATTCTTCATTGTAGGTGACCTTCATGCCTCTAAGATAATATCCATACGTTAAGAATCTTTTGCCCATAAAGCTTCAAAACGAAATTCTCTTTTTTTTTTTACTGAGTGCACATAGAAGGATAGTAATAAAGGGCTGTGATCCAACCCTTTTGCTGGAAGGGCATAAGCTTCAGCTTCTGAAAAACTTAGTCTCCATTCAATGTTATATACAACTCTGTCTAGCTTCTCCTTTACAAAATTCTACCCATTCTCTATTATTCCCCCAAGTGTACGCGCACCCATTACATTCTACCTCCATCAATGAGCAATCATTTCAGCAATCCTGAAATGCAACCATGAGATAATTTGCAGTCATATGTCCCCCAACTTTGTCCTAATTGTACAAGACTTCATTAAAGTCCCCCAAACACGCCCATGGTAAATCATCAGTCAAGTTGACTTGCCTCAATATATCCCATAAAATCAATCTCTCTATAAATTCATTGGAAGCATGAACAAAGGCAATTCTCATTCTCTTCCTGTTAGCAAGGTCTGCACATGATACGTTAATCATCTACTTTGAAGCCAACTCAACATCAATTGAGACTAAATCATTCCACAAAATAGCTAATCCCCCCACAAGACCAATAGGGTTCACCATAAAGCTAAATTGAAACTTTAAATGCTTTCTCAAACGAAGGATAACTGATTCTTGATTTTTAGTCTCTATTAGAAAGATCACAATGGGCCTTTCTTGGGCTGCCATAGCCCGTAAAGCTTGAACTGTATATGGTGTGTCCAACCCCTGACAATTCCAACATAAAAGATTCATTTGTAACCCGGTGGCTTATTCGGGTTAGCCACCAAAGCCCATTTTGTTGCTTCCTCATTCACAAGGATTGGAGTGTCAAGAAGATGGGACTTATCCAACAATAAAGAGCTGAATCTCTTTTGCTCTTTTGCAATGGGGGCTTTTGGCCCTTGCCAATCTTTATACCACTACTATTAGGACAAAGGAACAGCTATACCTTGGGAGAAATCTGCTTTTAAGTAGGATCAGTAATCATCATAATTGCCTTTCTAGTTTCTTTTATCCTTTTTCCATGAGTAGTTTCTTGATCTATTTCAAATTGCACATTCTTAGGCCCATCTTCCTCTTAACCAGTTCCATTTGAGATGGCTGACCAAGTTATAGAGGAATAATTTGGCTTTAATGTACTAGGGTTTCAAGAATTACTTCATCAACTAGTTCTTCCATTGTCTTCTTTCTATAGAAAACTTTCCAAAAAGGACTATTCTCTTGAGATTCAACTCTCAGCCAGCTAACAAAACTACTTCCCAACTCAATTGTGAATCTTTCTTCTTCAAATGGAATCTCTTCGCAGTAATTTGTATAATGACCTATTTTCCCACACGAGTAGCAAAAATGGGGAAGCTTCTCATATTTAAAGTCTAGCCAAATTTTCTTGCACTTAAAAGTAGCAAGAGTACCTATAGATAGAACTTCATGTAAGTTTATCTCCACTTTAACCTTGGCTATTCTTTGGGCTGCAGGGTCTCGAGCATCTAATCTCACTTCTTTCACCTGGCTTGTTGAGCTAGCCAGACACTCTGCTACTTTTGAGGAAAACCAGCCAATTGGCAGACTAAGTATTCAAATCCAGAAGGTGCATTTGTCAAACTTATAGTAGGGGGGGTGTTTGGCTCACAATCTTGCAGAAGTAGTAAGTAATTTGCGAAAGACCAAGGGCCACCCTCTAGCACCCTAGATTTTTCCAATTCATTTCTGAAAGTGAAACTGAATATATTATGCCCCTGATGTATGATTACCACATTTTCATTTTTCCAAGATTGTTTCATTGCCATTTGAAAGGCCTAGAAATTGATACTAGGATGTTGGTAAGGCTGACCCATCAAGATAGAATGACATCCCTCTAATTTATTAGCTAATTCAATCCCTGAAATGTCTTTATCTGAGAGTAACATACCCAGTTTTTTGCAGAGAATAGCCAACGAGCTGAGACCTCATCATCATCTTCCATTTCTGAAAGATTGGCTTTGAAAGCTAATATAAAAAGGAAGAAGAGATCGGCCGCAAGGGTTATTGAGGGGTGCGACAATGAACCCCTAAAAGAAAGAGGGGAGGAGAAAAGAGATGAAATAACAACAGATGAGTAGAGATTCATGGGGATGATTGAGCAAACCAATAAGGAATTTGTTGGGGATTGTAAGTTCAGGTTGGCATTGCCACGCACAAGAGTAGAGGAGAGCTAAACAGTTGGTAGAGGAAAGCGGGGACTAAATTTGAGCATTTCAGATTTCAGAGTTAATAAGGTCAAATCAGGCAAAAACCTAAGCTTACTCACTGGACTCCAAAATAACATGAAACATCCTAACATACATTTCAACTAAATTGTGAATATCACAAACAGCAAGGAGCTTCAAAAATCAACAAGATCTATCACATTTCAACAAATCCTAATAACATTAAGTATGAATCAAACAAGATTCAGCAACCATCGAGCATGTTTGATGAAGTTCAAGTAAGCTCTACTAATCTTCAGTTTGCTCAACAAGTCTAGTACACTCCATTAATAATGAAGTTGCTGTTCTACAAGAAATACACTGGAATCAATGTAGAATCTATGCTGATCACAACCAGAAGAAGGAAGTGAATTATTTAGCTTTAATTCATTGCCATAGTAAGGATGAAACTCGAATTGACAGGGTCCTTCACAACATCAGCTGAGGCCAAGCTCTATTCAGTTGGAGGAAGCTATGAACTCATCCTTGATGATGATTTCCAAATCACAAATTAGTGGAGAAATGAATCACGAGCCTCTCCGATGCTGCAATATAGAAACAAACACAAAATCAAGAAGGAAAACCTAAAATATAATCAGAAAAAAGTTAGAGTGAAGAAGAAGAATGAAGATCCTCCTTCACTAGAGCTACTGGATTTTCTAAAGAAGGAGCACTGTTCGCTGATGAAGGAAGGATTCACCTTTGGAATCCCCGAACAAATGAGCAAATCATACAAGTTTGAGGCGGTTGGAATGAAACAAAAAACAGCAAAACTCTTCTAGCTTGGTTCAGCCAAGCTTCCTCTTCATTGGCCGAATGAAGTATGAAGAAGAGATAATGAGTGGAGACTTCGGAGAGAGAGCCTTAGCAAGAGTTTGTGTCGCTATTTTTTTGTGAGAGGCAATCAGTGGGAAGAGAGTTTTTACTGAAAAATGGCTAATCCTCCTAAGTTTTGGATGGAAAGATTATTATATAATCTCCTAAGTTTGAAAATTGACTCTTGGATTAATCCAAGAGCTCAAAATGGATGCTCAATGATTAAGATTGCTACTCACTGGTCCATTCCAAATCACATGAATTGGTGACTTGGCAAGATGAATGGCTAAGATACAAAGATGATGAATGGTTGGGATTGCATCCTTAATCATTAAGGAAGGCTCTCTATTGGTCAAATTTTGATGACATGGATTAATGACTTGGCCAAAGTTCCTTAGTGATTAAGAAAATGGCAATTTAGTAATTTCCTGCACATGTGGAAGAGGGCGGAGTGATCGGCCATGGAGGGGAATCACCGACTGCCGAATATCTTGGCCAAAATTGCTAATCGGTCAACGTCGATCCAATCCAGGTTGATCCAATCAAACCTGATTGACCCGAGTTCAACCAATAGTTAAACTGGTTTGATTTGTCTCCAAATTTGTCCACTTATTCTTGATTATTACTCGATGAAGCTTAATTAAAGAAATTCCCAATCAAATTGCATGCAATTGGATTAAATTGAAGTGATTCAGTTTGATTAATTTGACACATAACACTTTAATTCACACAATTTCTGCAAAAATTGCTCCATGAACTAGACCCATGAACACAATTGGAATTCAATTGGCGAAATTGAATCTCAATTGATCAAATTGAATGCGAGTCTATAATGGGTCAACTTGGATTAGGTCAATTAAGACATTTCATCCTTGAATTTATTATCTATGTACCCTCACTAATTTGGTCAAATTAAGCCAATTGGAAGTGATTTTGTCAAAGTTAATATTGGAATTGAGTTCCATTCAATCAGTTGTATTCAATTTTGGCTAATTTGCACTAATCATAAAAAACCACTCGGACCCCTAATTGGGTCAAAATAAGGGAAATTTACCAATGACTTGTGATCTCAAAATTGGCTTGGCAATTGGATGTGCTACAACCTATGGATCAATGTCATAAAAGAAACTATCTCAAAAAATGACTAGAAATGATTTAATTTTGAATTTGGCCAATTAGACATCGTAATTAGCGAATTGGGGAAAAGTCAATTTCTGATTGATTTCTATAAATTGATCATGCAAAAGTCAAATTAAGATGAAAAGGAGTTGATTTAGGGATTTTTCATTTTTTTACTTTTTTTACCAAGGGTTGACTTTAGTGGTTGACCAAAAAGTCAACTCTAAAGACTTACTTGGATTTTTAGTGAAGACAATGTCTTGACTTAGACAAAACACAATGGAACTTGAAAGATCTTGAAAAACACTCAAACGACATTAAAATGACTCTTTTTTGTCAAGAAATGGGCCATGTCGCAATGAGGAACACTAATCTTGAATCTTTACCTTTAATGGCAGGTCACCTAAAAATCAAGTGCCAACACGAACTTGCCATTTAAAGTACATTCTCACAAAAATTTACTTTCGGAAAATTCTTTTTTTCCTCATTTTGGCGTTGAAATTGTTTAAAAAGATGAGTCAACGGAAAATCTTTACATAATTGACCCAAAAAAAAAAAACTTATCCTAAAATTCAAGAAACGGACTTTCTTTTATCAAACTAATCTTTGGCCAAGGACTTGGGGCCCACGTCTGGGTGCACCTATACCAGGTTTAGGACCATGGCAACCAAGCCTGGATATTCTGGCCTTGTGATATCCTATAATTTCTTCATTTTGTAATATTACATACAAGATTAAGATGATCAACGGTTTGTATGTTTATTCGATAACACCAAAAATTACGATTCCATAATTAAATTAGGAAAATTTTTCAAATAAGTACTTGAAGTTGGGTCATTTTCTCAAAAGATAGTTCAGAGTGGACATTGTTTCAAATAAAGAACTGAAGTGGCCAAGCAATCTCAAATAAGGGTATGAGCTTGCCAGTTAGCCAAATTTTCTTCAACCGGCGAGCAAGTGATATTTCCGGCAATCGAAATAGGGACACTTTTGTCCAAAAAAAATTAATTAAAAAATTGTAATTCCTAAAAATTTAAAACAAACCCAAATTAGTTGTTTATTTTTTCTTCCCATCTTCTTTGTTTTCTCATCTTTCCTCGCAGTCTCGGCCTTTGCAACGCTCAGAGAAACAGGATTCTGCATTGATCGAGGAGCAGGAATGGAAGGGGACAATTCTCATCCGATAGCCACTCTCGGTGGTGTTCACGAGTCGCGTGGGGCCGTCAACGACCACAACAAGAAGGAGGTGGCTTCCAGAGCCTCTGTCCTCAATTTTATACATTTCTTTTGCTGCATGTCGATTGTCGCCGCTCACGTTTTGGAAAGATTCATCAATCACTACTGTAGTTTCTGCCATTCGTGATTTTGTTTGCCGTTTAGTGAGTTTCATTGGTGGATTGTTTGATTTAGTTTGCTTGTGGGTCGTGTGTGAAGTCATCATAAAGTGGATGTGAGTTCTTGTAAATCTTTTACATTTATCTCAGTCAATTGATCCGAAGGAGGTAAACCTTGTAAATTTTCGCAATATCGCAATGATGGCTCCAAGTAAGGATGGAGCTACTGCTTAGATGGGAAGAAAAAGAACAAGTAATTTGGGTTTTTTTTTAATTTTTGGGAATTTTAATTTTTATTTATTTATTTTTGGACAAAAGTGTCCCTATTTAGATCGCTTGAAATATCATTTGCTCTCCAGCTAGAGAACATTTGGCCGGCCGGCGAGTTCAAGCCCTTATTCAAGATTGCTTAGCAATTTCAGGCCATTATTTGAAATAATGTCTACTTTTAGCTCTTTTTTTTAGAAAATGACCCAACTTTAGGCCCTTATTTGAAATTTTTCATTAAATTAATTGAGCGAGGAAAATATTTAAAAAGAAAATTAATTTTTAGAGCCATGATATTTAAGTATACACTTTATAGAAGGTTTTATTAAATCTTTTAAAGGTTGGAGGAGGGCGACAAAAAGTTGAAAAAATTGATGAAAATGCTTTGAAGGTTTGTGAATATTTCAATACTTTATTTGAACATAGAATTTATTGATCTTCGTAGTATTTGAGTCCATTGTAATTGAAAAAAAAAATCAATTAGTAAGATTATTTTACTGACTTCAAGATGGAAAAATGAATAGAAATTAGCACATAAGTTGTTCTGGAAGCTTGATGTCGAAAGACGTGTTGACATAGTGTTTTGGCAAGACGAATATATATTCCGAAAAGCATATAGGGTAATTACCATGAGTGAAAATTCACTGAGTTAAGGTTACTCGGGCTTTCTTCAGGCCTTGCTAATAATATTGATGGTTTCAAACTATTTTCCAACTTATCAATGTTTAGAATGGAGACTGATTTCCTTATTTATGTACTGAAATATTAATATCAAGGTAACTTAACAAAATATCCCCTTTTAGCTACTCACATTAAGCCACTTGTAGCTTTTGGATTAGAACATTTATCTCTCTTTTGCACCTAGTCCTTCTAACCTTGGTCACTTGTTCTTATTCCATAACTCTTGTATAGTTTTCTAGATACATCCCCTTTATTGGCCGTACAATTGGATCTTCAAGTACCTTCAAGCTTCAAAAGAAAAGAGTCCCCACATTACTAACTTCAAATCTCCAACTCTCCTCTTCAATTTCCATTTCCCAATCTTTGAGTAAAAGCAAAGATCCCAACTCTTGTGTTACTAAAGCTTTTAATTCCCCTTCAAGTGTTTACAAGGTGATTAAGGCTTTGAGTCATTTGAGTCTTTTTCAAGGTAAATGAAACTTCATGGGCTAAATTAGTTAATATAATCAATACTTTTGACTTGGTTGGTTAACACTTGTTAACTTGGTTTGAATGTTGATTCTAAGTGTGATCAGGCTTCGGCAATAGCCTATTGAGTTATTGCATTTACTTTATATGAATCTTTAAGTATTGTCACATGTAGAATGTTTGATCGACTTCATAAAAGCTTTGATTGTATATTATACCGTTGACATTTAAATTTTTTGCCCAAAGATCTTGTTTACGTATTTCCAAAAAAAAAAAAATTTGAAAAATTTGTGAGGGCCAAGGATCTAAGCGTGACTAGCCAAGCCCTGAGGGATCAGATTGCAATTGAAGCAGCAAGCTGGGGGCCAAAATGCAATTTCAAAGAGTTGGGGGACCAATTCGCAAATTTTACAAAGTTTCCCCAAGCCATTAAATCATCCTTTTTATTATTTTGACATCTAATTAAGCTTGAAATTGAACTTGGGCCAGGTCGAATTGATCAATTCGAGCCAAAAGGACCAAATTGCATTAAATTGGGCATTCTTGGGCAAGAAAATGGCCAACTTTGAGGGATTTTTTTTGCAGAATTGGGAAAAGAGACTTGCAAAGTATGGTCAGGGGCATAAATTACTACATATCAGCTTGTTATTTCATCAAAAAATTTAGCCGAATTAATAGATTAAAGCACTTAAACCAGCTGCCAATACCCAGTCCACGGTTTGACCACAATTCGAAGCTACTGAGTGGGCAACTTCGTGGCCCCACCATATCCTGCTCAGCTGCCCAATCAGCCTGTTTTCTCGCTGAGGTGGAAGAAGATCACTAAGTGTGCAAATGGACAAAAATTGGCCAAATATAAGTTGCTGAAGGCTCGTGAAATTGCAAGAAAAGCAGCTCACTCAGTAGCTCACTCAGAGAGTTGGTGAAGCAGCTCAATTGGCAGGCTTGGATTGGTGTGTGGGCAAGGATCGACTAAAAGCTGGTGTAGTTCAGTGGATAAGCACTTTGAAACATGCCCTTTTCAGGCATAAAGCGTTGGACCCAAGAGGCAGCTCGAGGAGCTCTCCATCACCCCAAGAATCAACTCAAAAAACCAACTGCAACCCAGAAATTTCAGACTGACCCTATGAGAGAACGAAATTTTCACAAACTTCCAGAGAAAGCTAGCCAAAACCTTCAACTAGATAGTGAAATTATACTCAAAGATATTTCCAACCATATCTATCACGTCCCAAATGGAGATCGGGAAGGCCTCCTAAAGCCCCCCTAAAAATACTCTCTTCGCAGGTCGAGGGTCCAAGTATGATTTTTTCTAAGTATTGGGAGGTGAGTCGTGAACCGGGAAAAGAGTGAGATTTTGAGGAAAATTATACTGTCATTAGATTCGACCAAATACTTTTCGTGTGAGCTTTTGGTCTCAAAGTCACACCTTGACTAAGAAGTCCTCGACGGAGAAGAGAGAAGCTCGACCTACAGAAGTTTAAATTCCGAAGATTTATAATAAAAATGTGATTTTACGTGTCGATATTTTATGTCTTGAAAGATTTTCAGATTTTAAATTGAAGATAAGTGAAAGTGTATGGATCGCAAAAATTAACAAGAATTTAAAAGTTAAAAATAGAACTAACCTCAAATAATATGAAAAGAAATATTCGGTTTACACTATGCGGTAGATCAGAGAGCTCAGGGGATGGCTGGGTCCATGGCTAATTTATTTTGTCCAGAATATATCTTATTTTACGGGACTACATGCAATTATGAAGAATCTTCACTAAACTTTGGCATACTTTTCATCCACTACCAGACTTTAATATGTGCTTTGCCAATTGAGCTTTCCATATTGTATTAATGTCACACCAAAACCAATGTCAACAAACTCGGATTGCTCATTTTTCTCTCTCGCTCGGCTTCTAATTCACTTGATTTTGTATCATAAAAAAGATTATGCATTTTATAATTTCTGAAAAATGCTTTGATTGGAAAAACTTAACGACAAAAGACCAAACAAAAATGGTTAAAAATTACGATCTACCTATATGCACATCATATTAGAGCGAGTTCAATATCATCGGGAATCTCTTTGAAAGATACACCTGATAATGGAATTTTGGATGTTTAAAAGATAGATTTGCATAGTATCGAGTAACTGCCAAAGTGGTGATCACTAATTATAATTAGGTTGTGAAAGAAACACTTCCAAAGCTTAACTAGTGAACAACCACGTATTCATCCCCATATTAATTGGGTTAAGTACATAAAATTAATCGATTGTTAATTAAGTCATCACACCAGATGCCGTATGCATAAAATCGTTGCTTAGCTAGATTCACCTTGATGGTTTTTTTTTTCTTTGAAAATATTGGGTATTTATGGATGGTTTTCCTTCTCAATGGTAAGCCAAAAGGAGGCTAGTGGTGGCCACTGCCTTTTTTATCACTGGTATTTGTTGAGTTCGACTTAAAAAGTTCTTACATGAAAGAAAATTTTAATTAAGATTCTGATCTTAACCTAAAGTGTTTATAGATACCGTATCCAATTCTTGCAGAAATAAGTGTATGATGCGTATCTCAAACAATGTATGATTGAATTGGACATACGCTTCTAACAATCATAAATCAACCATGGGAAAGAGGGAAGAACAAAAGTGTTCTTTGGGCGTTCTTCTATGTTATAGGGTTCATCAGCTCTGGATTAGGCCGGTTTTCGGGTTGGACCAATCCAATTTAGGGTTTTGGCAATTTCCCTTTCTTTACTCTTTAAAAGGAAAGAAAATATATATATCGGTTCGATCCTATCGGTTTGGGCAATTCGGTTCCGTACCTAGATTCGGGAACCATAACTGTTATTCTCAGTTCCAAAAATCTAGAATATGGGAGCCGGTCCAATTTCTGAGTCGATCTGGTTTTGGTGCACGCCTCTACTATATTCACCAATTATTCCACCCATCAAGAAACTCAAAAGAGAAATCAAACAATTATTCTTGCAACAAGGAACTCACTGCAACACTGTACGGACAACAAGGTGGGATTGGCTAATGCTTTCTTGGGTTTCTCCTTTTGTCCCCCATTTAGTCTTTCAACTAAAACATTATCAATATTTTATGCTTAAGCATTCACAGTTCACTTTTTTTCCTTTTTAGAAATCAGAAAAATACTGTAGCCCTTGTCAAGTTCAAAAAGAGACTCTCAACAGTTTGAATAATTACTGTAAGTACAATACGCATTGCTATAAGAGGAAACCCGAGAAAACAATATAGACTCCGGAAGTCTGTCCATCTGCTATATATGAACAGAAGAAACCCTAGAAATCCTGATCTCTCTACTTAATCTATATATTGCTCGAGTTCCCATGTAGGAATTAAACTCACTTGTCCTCTTCTGTTCAAGCTGAATGTTATATAAATGCTGGTTTTCTTATTTTAATCTTCAATGAATTAGTCGCTGCCCAACTAACATGGATTAGTGGTCCCCAACAGTCCCAAAGATTGAGGGTTAAACCCTAACGCCAGACAGAGATATGTTAACCTCTAGTCAAACATATATTGAATATACTAGGACAAAATACTCAAAAAGAGTTTGAAATTACTGTGAGTAGTGGAACCCTAGACAATGACTTCATGACTATTGTATACAGTGTCGGTCGGTGACGGCAGGACGATTCATGGTTTGTCTCCATACATAAAGGAGTAAACTCGAAGATTTTGGATAATTTCTGAAAATAGTTAGTAATGTTTTAAAAAAGAACAACTCATGAAAATAACTGTGAATTGTGCGCATTATGGGAAAATTTAAGATACTTTGTGGGCTTTTTATATGTCTCTTTTTCTAACTCTAGAGAAAATGAGGATGAAAGTGATTTACTGACCTTATGTGTGCGTGAATCTTCTTCTGCAAAGTAGGGTTGAATGAGGGAAAGATTCCTTAGCGCAAGTTTCTGGTAATAGTAGCCTTTAACATCAGAGCATTTAGCAGAACTTTTCAGATCCAGATCCGCAAATCGCCAAATCCCCAAAGCTTCCACTTGCAATTGAGGATTCCGGTTGAGAGACGAGCACAATCAACGACTCAGGCAGCTATGGAATCGAAAATCGGAATTGGAACCGGAATTGAAACTCTACTTAACAAAATCTTTCTTGATCAGTACCAGATTTTGGATCCAAAACAAGACACAGCACCAAACAAAAAGAAAATGAAAAAAAAAAATTTGATAACCTTGTTCCTCAACTCAAATAGTCGGGATCCCGTTAAAATTAGAAGGAACTAATCAAGAAAAGTTTCAAAATGGCCTTGAAGAAGAACCACTATTCCTCCTCTGATCTGACGCGTCGAAACTCAAGAGTGAACTCGAAGCTTCTTCCGCTCGATTATTACTATGATGCTGATGACCAATACTCGCATGCGAAGATTGCTCATGCCAGTGATGCTGATCTCTCCCTAATCCTTCGCTTCCGCCGCTTGCAGCCTTCTCTTGATTTACTCTCTCCCCTTCCATTTCCCTATATCTATGCAAGTACCTCCTCAGAGCACCTGCATAGTCGTCGAAGCCTAGCGTTTGCATCGCCCAGCAGATGTCGTCGCCGTTCACGGTCTTCCTCCTCTCCTTCCGGCACTTGTCGGACGCCTCACTCGTGACGAAGCTAATGAACTCCGACACGCACTCCTGCATCGTCTCCTTGGCCTCCTTGGAGATCTTGGCATTCGGCGGCAAGTTCTGCTTCATGATCCGGCCGACGTTCGCTATTGGAAGCAGCCGGTCTTGCTCCTTGAACGGCCCGTCGTCGCCCAGGGCATTATCAGCCACCCTGAGATTGTCGTTGCTCTCGTCCATCTTTCTGCGGATACAAAGAAAGTACACAAAGGATCCTGTTGAAGTTAGACTTGCCGTATCGAGGTCAAAGGTTTTACCTTGTATATAAACATGGACATTATACGTGTATCTTTGATTAAAATAGAGATAGTCATATGATGGTTGTGCTTTCTTGTGTCTTTTTTGTTCGATGTGGCATTTGATGGTGCCGAACCAAGTCAGCATCACTGACATATTGTGGGTTTGGACTGGGTCCACTCTCGTGGTGATGTTGACACAGCCCTAGATAGTAATACTATAACCACCAAATGAATTAATTACAATTCGATAAGTTTTAAATTGCCATTTGGCTCCCAAAAGAAGCCAGTGTGCTTGATGGAATTGTTAGTGCAAGCATACTCCCCCGGCTTTCAGCTATTGTGTCCACCAATGCGCTGAGACTAGAAAAGCTCCAATAATTTCGAAGATTAGGACACCAATTACCCACGAGAAAAAAAGCTCGAGGGTTTCTTGAGTTAATATCTTTTGTCCACCGGACTAAGTCAATCATATTTCACGAATACATAAAACTTGAAAAGAGAGCCATTAATTGACAAGACCTGTTCAAATCTCATAAAATGACACAGTTCTAAATAGTTTATGAAACGCAGTTGATTTTTTTTTGGTGATATGAATTATTAATAGATCGAGACTACTTTAAATTTTTTTAGGAAACTCCGCATCACGCGGTACTTAACAAAGTAAATTCTTATTAACCAGTAGTTTATTATGTGATTGCTCATGATTTGCATCACCCAATAACACCTCGATGGAATCTAATATAATTTTCTAATTAGGAGGGGGTTTAGGTTTGGATTCGTGGAAGTTACCTGCCAAATGATCTCATTATAGAGTTAGTTCAGGCATCTTTTGCCATTAGAAATTAATTGGTACGGGATGGCGGTTGTTGAATTGTGCTCGAGAAAGGTGGTCCACCGATTCCAGCAAGGAAGCAAGTAACCGGGAATCCTTTTTTTTTTTGGATCAGAACGGAGCAGCCCCCATTACTGTAGTTGGATCCACTTTGCTATATCAATAGCATCGCCCACAGCCAATCACTGCAGTAAAGTGACTAAAGTAGTCATGTTGTTGATTCTTTTTTCACTTTGGAATTCAATGAGAAAGACTAACTTTTCCTTTTCCCGGTAAGTGCTCTCTTTGGCTGGTTCAAACTTGGGGAAGTTATAATGAAATTTCAAGATATTTAAAATACCGACAACGAGGTTATTTTCTCTTCGACTTGAAGATGGATTCCGAATTTTGGTAATTTCATGATGGGAGTCTCATATATGTATTGGAAAAAGGTCAATATAAAAAAAATACTCTCAGGAACTAAATCAAAAATAGGCATTACATTACATTACCTCTAACCAGACTACATGTTTTTATTTATAATCAGCTAATAAAACTAGAAGAATATGTGTGAGACAACTTTCCAAATGATGCATGTAATTACCTTGAATCAAGCAGACACACAATGCTGGAGACCGCCATAACAACTGCTTTCCATTAAACTTATCAAACACATATTTAATCAGCTAATTACAGTTACTCAATTTATGAATTAGTAAATAAATAAATAGCTCTTGCTAAATAAAAATAAGGGACTCCACTTCCACGAGAATGTACGGAGCAGTCTAATTCGTGGATGTTTTTATGGGAGACCGAGAAGGGATTTCATTGGTACATAATTAAGACTAAAAATGAAAAGAAGCATATCCATCAAGCAGAAAAGATTCCGCAAGATTCTCCACCATGTACTCATCAATCAAATGACCCTTTTGATTTTTCTTTTGTCTCTTTCCCGCTTTATTATAATCAAAATCTAAAATTTCGTCATGTAGTGGGCCACTAACCAATAACATTGGCCGTAGTGCTAACAATTATATGAAAATAATAAATAATAAAGTTGAATAAATGGATTTGTCTAAGTCTCAATGACCTTTTTGGTCATATGTGGCTTTTCACCGGCATTTTCATTTATCTTTTCCTCCTGGACAAAAATGGGTGAATGAGACTTTAGTAAGGTACTTGAGAAGCTTCCTTCCCCAACAAGGGGAAAAAGCTCCGAGAAAAAAGTGACAACATGTAAAACGAAATAGTTCGAAAAAATGAAGTTAGAGCCACCAAACTAAAAGCAAGCTACTTGGATTTTAGCTTCTATATTGCATTTTAGTAGCCATTTGGTTTTATTTTTCCCATTTCGGCCCGGATTTAACCTGATTTTGTTGATTATTGGAAATTGTTATTCGTAAATATTAAGATGAAAGAAAGAAAGCCTTCCTATATTAGAATGAGAACTTTGATATTTTATTCTAGTCTTGCATAAGTATCAACCGCGAAAGATAATATTTCCACAAGAAGTCTTCTCACACATACATTAAATGCCAAGGTTATGCCTGAAAGAACTAGAGTAGCGTGACGACCTTTATTGATGTTACACAAAGATACTTCTTTTATATTATATAATGAGAAGAATAACATAGACCACCGTCATTTTGAAAATATACCTATATAGATCACTATCCAATACATCATTTTCCTAAATATAAAAAGTTCATGACATGCGAAGTTTTTTTTTTTGTTGAAAAAACAAGGGAAATTCCAGAAACATATATGTGGACATTTTCTTCTGTGGATCTACTTTTAAATTTGAATGATGCGCGCGTACTTTCTAAAGTTAAATTTTCAATATAAGTGGCGGACGTAGAAATTTAAATCACCGGCCAAGATTAAAATATAAAGGTTGCAAAATCTTAGTTCATGAGGCAAAAATGAAATATATATGGTATTTTATAAATCATATGGTAAATAACTAAAAATTGGAATGAGCATCTAATATTAGAGGTGTGATGATCACAGCTTGCTCCTATGGTCTGAAATAATTTAAATATATAACGGATTGTTTATGCGTTGTTCACATAAGATTTTTTAATTAGTACATGAATACTTCTTTTAGCATGACTAACATCAATCTCAATACTCCACGAGATCTAGCTCTCTCTGCTTTTTTTGGGGGGGAGCGGGGAAAATGAAGTAATTTTTCTCGGGTATCGGGAATATATTTTGGATGGACATATTAATGATAATAAGAAAAGGCAGGTCAAATAAAAACAAAATGAAATGAAATGAAAAGTATCGGAAGAAGAGAAGCGGAATCATGCCCTCATGCACGGGAGATTCTCTCCTGCAATTTTCTCAAGATTCTGCTTCCCGCTTGGATTAATATAACTTGATGTAGATTCCGACATTAGACCTGGCCCACCTTAGGTCAATTTTTGCATGAAATAATATGTTTTCTTTTGGAAGTTTTTGGGCGGAATTTGTGGAACTTTTTAAGAAGACTCCAAAAATGATCCACTCAAAGTCATCTGCTTTTTTGTATTATCTCGACGCACTTGTCCTTTTTCCACTTGTCAAAACCTTAATGGATCTTCCATGACCCTTGTATGACTTATTGTCCTCATTTGGTATGTTATGATATGATTTGATATGATATAAATTATATTATTTGACTCCAGAACTTAGTTAATTGTAGAGTCACGGTAGACAAAACTCGTGTAGAATTCGAAGTAATTGGCCTTCCACGGCCCTTGTATGACTTATCGTCCTCATTTTATTTTTCTGTTTGGCACAATGTGTGGCAGTTCATTTAGACCTCATCTAAATGGTTTGCCTTAAGTCGGATTGAGAAGGAAGACTTAGTCTAGTGCACGAAAATCGACTCGGAACACTTCCTAATCATGACGGCAGAAGAGGATAATTTCTAAATAGCCATATGATCACAGGATTTAGAGAAAGCTTTACGCACTTGGGCAGAACAGTATTTTCTTATACTGGGAATATTTAGCAGTATCAGCAATCGGTGTTGGTGAGCGGGAGTTGCATATATTAAGTAAAGTGGATAAGGATATGGGTTTGTATTAAGATTGGCTCCTCGTGCCTCATAAATAAAATGAGAGCATCTTACTAAATCTTGCATTGAGTGAAAAGATTAAGAATAGAGTCTCATTTCTTAGCGTTGGTGTAGAAAGTTGAAGTGTCGAAGGATTTTGAGTTCGGAAATTAGAGGTCGCCTGTCCAAATCTCACATATTGAGTGTAAATGTTTCTAAATCAGAATCGCCTAGTAACCAAGCAAGTTCGGATGGGAACGCAAATCCACAACTGCTTCCAAAGTACTGCATAATTAGTTTGTGCAACACATCATAAAAATTTAGAAATTTTGATTTCACAATCTCAATAATTAAATAAAAGGGAAAATGCCACAAAAAACCCAAACTTTACCAATAGTGACACATTTACCCTAAACTATTTTTTGTAACACCAAAAATCCCAAACTTATACCTGTGTGACACATTTACCCCAACTTTTTTCTGAGACACTAATTTTTTGGGATAAATGTGTCACACCGATACAAGTTTTGGGTAAATGTGTCACATATGTACAAATTTGGGATTTTTTGTGTCACAAAAAAAATTGGGATAAATATGTCACAGTATGCATAGTTTAGGTTTTTTGTGGCTGTTACCCTTAAATAAATTAGCAATATTTAGACAAAAGAATATCTTTAAATATTAATAAATATTATCTTGTAAAAGAATATATTGTTGAAAGCAAATATTGTATCAAATATTATGATTATCATAAAAGAGAAACACGATAAAAACACTTAAGAAAAAAAAAACATCGACTAATAACATGACGCCATTCAATTTTAATCTCTAATCGAAATGAGTGGCACCTTTTGAAAATTATATGAATTATTTCCTTATGATATTGCACATATTTTTTCTAGCAAGATGGAATATAGTGTTATTGTTACAATTTTGATTTTCCAACTACGATTTCAGCTACAAAAGAATATTTCATATATCTAGTCAAGTTGGTTAAACCGTGTCAATCCGGGCTAACTTGTAAATTGTTTGAGCAATACTTACTAAGATTTGTCTAGTAAATTAGTATGCAAAGTAACGCCAGACTCTGACTCGTCACTTGACAAGCAAATTTACTATGATTCTTCGTATATCTGGAGTTAATTATTTAAATTATGTTGATCCATCCATCCAATGCAGAAAAAAATATAGATATTTTTCTTCAGCATACTATACGCATCTTAGCTGACAAGACCGTATATTGTGTCATTTTGACTTATTGAAAGTTTTCAATTATGATTGAAGCGCGAAAAAAAAAAAAAAAAGTTCCTTCACACATTGGATCAAATCGGGTCGAACCAAATTGACTCGGCCGACATGACCCCAGAAATCTTCATTGTTCTTGAGGTCCGAAAATATTTTCATGGAAATCATTTTCAAGCAAAATGGTTAGTTTTCATTTATTTGGCGGTTTAGGGAAATCTTATTGTTTTCAGTAGATGGAAACTTTTTCTGCAAATTAATTAATTTTTCATCATCCAAACTCCGGAAAGTCGGAAAATAATTTTCGCAATTTTCCTTCGAACGAACAGACCATAAGTTTGAACAAACGGACACATTAAAAAGTCCGTTTCAGCTTTCTCTTTAAGTCCGAGCAACTTTATAAGCTGAAAATTTGTGGAGGCATACTTTCCTTCTATATCTTAATCAGACGATACTCTAGTGCGAACTTAAGATGTAAAGGTCCCTAATAGGCTATTCACCAACAATTCCAGGACGTTAAGTTTAAGATGTAAAGGTCCCTAATATGCTTGGACATTTTCATTGATTCTGCAATGAAAAATGTTCCTTCTTGCGTATCCTTATTTGCCTTTAATTCTGTCGGATGTCTCGAGAAAAATTAAGTACGACAGATTCAATTTTTTATGAAGAAAATAGGCTGATATCATTTCAATTTCGTATTTGATTGGATGTACTGATACAGGACTTACGCCCACGAAATAACCCACATGCATTAGTCCCGCCGAGAATTCGCCATTCTCGGTCATTGCTCGTGAGTGCGAACCGAAGGTCTGTCGAGAATTTGTAGCCATTCCCATGTTTGCATGGAAAGAAAAGGAATGTTCAGAAGGAATGGGCTGGTCTTGAGAGGAGTAATGGGCTCAAGTGGGGTGTGGATGTGGATGTGGCTTGATGAGGCGAGTCGACTTGAGGTGAACTTGGACCCATTTGGGGCGAATTGTTTCTTCTGCACCTTCTGGCCTTGACAATGAGCCAAAGGCCCATATGTCGAGCCGGTGTCGGGAGCGGCAGGTGATTGCGGAGTCGGGCTCGGAGGTTCCGGTGGTTGGAATGACGGCGCGGAGCTGCATTGAGTTTTTACGTTTGTCCAACAACACGAGGGCACTGAAAACATTAGAGATAAGTGTTCTAACATATCAGTTCCTATCGGGGGTTATTAATTTTGATCGTCGTTGGGAGAGGTTTATTAACGTCCATTTAGATGCAAATGCGAGCATACCGTACCATACCATCCGCATTCTACCGAGAGGGTGATGTTATTGGATTCAATTGGCCAGCCTAACAAAATTCCCGTTTCTTTGAGGATGTCAAGATCAAAATATTCTAGGGATGAGTTAGGAAGGCGAATCCATGTCGCAGCGTGTGTAATTTTTATCCATTTCATGCACCGGTTTCCTTCTTGGTGCTAAGCTGCGTCTGTCCAAAAGGCCGTGAGAACTTGGTCGTACGATGGAGTTTGTGTTTACTTACCTTTGACACTAAAAGGGATAATGGCACAAATGGTCTTTAAATTTTAGTCCAATATACAATATGGTCTCTAAATTTTTAATTTGTTCAATGTGATCATTGAACTTTTAATTTGTTAAATGTAGTCCTTGGACTTTTGATACTTGTTTAACGTAATCCATGAACTATATAAAAATGTTCAATATAGGCCTTCCATTAATTTAAGATCATGGACAACATTGCACATTTTCATATAGTTCAAAAACTAAATTAAACACATACCAAAAGTTTATAGACTATATTAAACAAATTAAAAGTTTAGGGACCACGTTGCATATTATACTAAAATTCATGGACCACATTGAACAAATTAAAAGTCCAATGATCACATTGCATATTAGACCAAAATTCAAAGACCATTTATGTTATTTTCCCACACTAAAAAGAAGAAATTGCGGGCTTTATTCTTAATTGTAGGTGGCCACGACAACAGGAAAAACAAAAAAGAAAAATCTTTGTTTTTCATTTTCCCTCTGCATATAGCTTTTAATATCATGTTAAAATTTGAGAGATAACATTAAAATGTGTGTACGAGAGAAAGAGCATGCATCGACTATATTCCTTTTATTATTATCCACAGGCACGGGCATGGCGACTGGCCATCAGCAAAAAGAAAAGAGAAAGAAAAAAAAGAAAAGGAAAACAATTATTAAACAATTATAATAAAAAATTGTCCACGTAAGTCAGTAACGCCGGCCACACCACGTAAAACGCCTAACATTTAAGTCAGTAATTTTTTGCCTAAATTAGCTGAATAGACTGAATTTGTATCAATATAAAAATGTTAAAGACTACATTGGTTCAATTAAAATATTTATGACGAAATTAATAATAATGCAGTACGTTTATATTTTTTTATTTTTTTGGTACTAGTACAACATTTTCCAGCAGACAACAAAGGGCAAAGAAGTAATTACAGAGAATTCTATGGTTATCTCTTGCTCCCCGATCATTAGCTCGCAGTTACTTCAGCAAACTGTCGTCCCACCCAATTCCACTTGCATGCCTCCATCACATTTTGAAGAGCTTGAATGTTGTAAATTTCATCAGGCAAATACCATCTCTCTCTTTTTTGGTTTTTCTTATAAAAGGAAGTATGACTTTGTTGACACCTAATTTTAGCCCATGATTATTTAGGTTGGTTTGATACAAAACTTGGCGTTTAAGCCATGTAATGTGATGATTGCAATTTGAATTTGTTGGAGAAGCATGAGCACTTCGACCAAGCAATGTATCATTAGATTCGACCGAATACTTTTTGCCTCAGATTTTGATATGAAAGACACACATCGACCCAGAAGTCCTCAACTGAGAACTCGATCGAGAAGATAGGAGCTCGACGTATATTTCTCGACTTATAGTTGATTGCTTCCTCGACCAAGAAAGTTCAAGAGTTGATACTTTAAGATGCTATGAGTACTTGTTTGTTTTGTATAAACAAAAAAAAAAGAGGCCCGTTTGAGATGCACCGTTGATCTTTAAGAATCCTAGACAGTTGGCTTAACAATAGAGGAACTAATATGTCAAAGTGGTTTGGCTCATTGAACAAGTTCAAATCCTCACACAACCAAACGTATTACATGGCATGAACAAACGTAAGACCGATCAAACGATATTTACTGAAAATCTCCCATTCGGTGCGATTCTTAAATCATTCCGGTAAGGATTTTAAAGCAAACAATGGTTTTTGACAATACAAAGAGTAGATGCTCTATATGATGAGTTTGAGTTTTCTCAAGCCCTGAAATGGCATGGATTGCAAAGACCAAGACGTAGCTCTGGCCTGGGTGAAAGGTCTAATGGAAATACAAACAGAGGAATTTACAAAATAAGATATGAACAAAAGCAGATAGAATTACAGAAAAGGAAACCAGGAGCAGTAGAATGTGATGCTGATTACCTTTTCGAGCATTTCCTCAATAGCTTCATCACTCAACTTCTAAATGCGACCTTTCTTTAACATTATCGTCACAAAAAGTAGCCAGCAGTTCCGCGCTTGAGCTTCCACCGGCTCCCTTAAGGCAGAAGACCTCGGAAGCCACCTTTAGAGCCTACAGAAGAGCAGAGAACTTGACATTAAAGCATAAACACAGGATGCCCAGAGGCAGAACGAGCAGCAGCAGTAGCACACCTCATGGAAAAGAGTGTGGTTCTGGAAACAATCCTCGACGTATGCTAGGTACTTATCATGTAAACTCACTTTCCTTGCACAAACCTGCAAAACGTTCACGTATATTAGCTTCCTTTCATTATTCATCCTCCTTTATCCAAAATAAGATATGAATAAGGTAGGTAGGATTACTTGTTCTTGCAGACCAACCACATCCTTCTTCTCAGCCTGCAAAAGTAACACAGTCGTCAGATCACCACATTAAAAAAACGACTGTTCAACAGGATCTTTTAGCAGATTAAATCACAGCAATGCAGTGTAAATATCTAACAGTTTTCCAGTTGTCCAGTTTCCCATGGACGTGTGAAAACTATGCTTAGCAGCAACCTCTATTCTACTTGCATAGGCCTCAGAGAGAAATTCAGGTAAATGGAGTTTCCAAGCCACTAATAAGCAATGGTGCAACAGGATGCTTTGATGGCTAGTTTCAGTGGTCTTAGTTCAAGTCTCTCATTCCAACTTCAGAGGTCCAGGCTTGGTAATTATTCACACGCATGCCCCTTTTTCATCTTTCAGTCCCTCGAAACTCACATCCCCAATCAACGGAAAAGTAAATGCAAATGGTGCATGGACCCTGCATATTTAAGGAATATGGAAACTCTATATAGATGTGCCAAATTCATGATAGAAGTTCGAATATGAGCATGTGTCACGGTCCCAAGGTTTCCCACAAGCAAAGGACCGTGTATAATGCAAGAAGTCCGGGCCAATGTCCTAGAGTCCTCTAGAATATTCCTAGGCACGGGCGATATGGTAAATGTACCCTATTTTAGAGAGTTCCTTTACATTTGGTGTGATATCCACCATTAGATCTAAAGGCAATCTACGATTGTAATGAGAGAGATTTTAGTATAAATAAGAGTGTCCTCTCCTCACTTGTAACCACCCAATATTTGAGCAATACAAGCATTCTCTCCCAGAGCTTCTCTCTCTATTCTCTTTATGATTCGAGTGGGTTAGTGAACGAGTGAGCGATCGATCCCTAGGAAAGGCTTGGCCTAGGTGATCCCCGATCCAAAAAGCCTAAGCCGACCCGTGACACATGCATCAAATAACCTCTAATCATTTTAGCTAATTGAGACGAGATATCCTTCAAAATAGACAATTTTCGATAGACTCGCTTAGATTCTATACCTCATTAAGTCCTATGAAAGCATGCACTTTAGTGGTTTGAAAAGCTAAAAGAGTACAAGAAACAAAATAAATGTGCATACTTTCTTGTTGCTTGCTGCATCTCCAGCTTGTTTGACCAAGGCTGTAACATGCTGCGCCATACAACAAAAATAAGTCCGAGAAAACATAAAAGATCTACTTCCTAGAAAAAGCACGATACTACAATTAATGGCTGTTGACACCAAAATTTTGACCCCCCATTTAGATTTAATTTAGAATTTATTTCATTAGTTAAAAAATTAGGGACCGACCCTAGCCCCTCCAAAAATATTAAATC
>BCNH02000008.1:31977285-31989754 GCA_001662345.2 Metrosideros polymorpha var. glaberrima
TCTTAATTGAAACATAGTCCACTTCAGGTTTTTATTTGAAAAATTGAAGGTACTTCAGGCCTTTAATCGAAATTTTCCGCCATTGACATATACTTTATGGACCCAAGTCAACACAAACACACAAAAAGAAAATAAAAATAAAAACGAAGTGGAAAGTCTGTTGGAAATAACGGTGGGCGCGACGGCTGCTCTCGCTTTTTCAACCGTTGGATTCAAATACGTGTCCTTAGACCGTTCTTCTTCTTTTTTTCTTTTTTTGTTGTTGTCCACTAAACCAGTTGGCGACAGAGAAATCATTCAATCGGAAAATTAGATCAAAAAAAGTGAAGGGCTCATTCAAACATAATATATGACGTCAGTTTTTTTTTTTTCAAAATTTTGGTAGATTCAAATACGTGTCTTTAGACCGTTTTTTTTTTTCTTTTTTTGTTGTTGTTCCTTTTAGAATATGACGTGTATTTTATTTAATATTTAATGCCTTAAATATTTAATATATATATGCACATTTAAGAGCATTTAACTGCTTTTGCTCCTTTTTTCTTTTGTTATTCCATCATGACTCTAGCAAATTATTGTTTATAGGACTTTATCTTAAACAAATTGAAAAAAAAAAAAAGAGACTGGCTTTGGAACCACTTATTATTCCAAACATGACACGACAGCCTTAGACATCGTTCTAAGGTTATTTTGTTATTTTAAGGAAGCCGTAGTTTAATTTGTGGATACTATTGATGTTCGATGATAGTGATGGGTCCTAAAAGCACGTCACATTAAAATGACTGCGACTTTGGCTTTATTTTCCATATTTTTCCTCCTCCTCCTCTTGGAGGGTAAAATGGTCTATTGAGATTTATAAGATTCAATCTTAGTGCATGTGGATTTCTTAGTAAAACAAATCAGTCCAGTCGATTACATCCGAAAACATGATTCGGCATTTTAGAAAGAAAAATAATAAGTTTATTAAAATTTATTTGTAAAATTAGTGTATCCCAAGGCTGCAAATAAACATTTAAATGAATAAGTCGTATTGAAAATTCAACAAGAGTCCGCCTGATATTAAATATATTCATCGTGATCTTACTACATCTGACGTCATATATTATGTTTGAATGAGCCCTTCAATTTTTTTGATCTAATTTTCCGATTGAATGATTTCTCTGTCACCAACTGGTTTAGTGGACAACAAGAAGTGACATTCATTGTCTCTGTTTGGAAAACATTTTTATGCAGCTGTCATCTAATTCCCCTCTCTAATCTACAGCTGGAAAAAAAGAATATGCACCACATATTTATTATACAAAAAATAAGTACATAATGGGCATTTTGCAGTCCAGCCCACTCCTATTTTTATATGCTAGAAAAATTGCACGACCGTAGTGTAAGTACAAAAAAATTGACATTTAAAAAATTTTGCACTATAGATTCATCAAGAAATATCTAAGTTATCGATACTGAGAAAAATATTATTGACACAATACGAAGATATTACATGTATAAAGAGAAAAATATTTCTATTGTGACCTTATATATATATATATATATAATGTTGTCTATAAGATGGAAAAGATTAAATTTGCAAAACTGAAATGCATGCAAAAAGTAAGAATTATTAATTTACGCATTTGTCATTCATTGAATATTTATAAAATAACTAATTGAGGATATTTCGAGAAAGAGTAAAAAGATCGCAATTCCCTTAAAAATAGAAGTCCTCCTGCTTTATATGATAGTACGGATTGAACCATTAATCAAGGAACAAAACTATTGGTAAAACTACAAGATCCAATGAAATTGTATACATAGAAAGATAAATATATTTCATGATCTGAAATCAATCTTTAGGAAAGTTGCTGTAGTATGGCGAAGATTTATAATTTTAGTATTAGCGAAAGATTAGCATATGGTTCAACTCATGCAATAGCTAAATCATTAACCCTCAAAGTACCCAAAAAAAAAAAATTTAACATTATTATTCCAAGTGCGTCTGTCTAAATGAAGTTTTTGACATTTCAATATAATTGTTTTCCTTTTCAAAAAATTATCGAATACGGCGAAAAAGAAATTCTCCGAGGCGTCGTTCTTTGGTGACAATACGTGGATTTTTCTTTGGAAGGCCCTATGAACAGATTTTTCCACAATTGACTAGGCCAGCTACATATCATATGTATTATGTGGGGTCTATTTGGACATGGTAGACTAGATCAAACAATATGGAATCCTATTGTTATATATAACGCAAAGTGCACCTTTTATTATTAAAAGATATCACATTTTTTCCTTTTATTTCTTAAATAAGCTCAAATACTTATTTTATAAACGTTGTACCTATAGGCAAATGCTTAAGTTAATAATTTATTTTTATCTCTTACATGTTTCAATATTAATACTCGATTTTTTTTTTGTATCCTATATAACAACCTTCCTTAGAAAAATCGAATTTATGCGACAGGTTTATCATTTCACATATACACAGTGAGGTTTAGTCAATAGTTTTTTTTTAATATCAATTATTCAAATATTTTCATACTTAAGTGATTTCATTAATCTTGCAAATTTCAAGTTGTCGCACACATGGAATTCGTTTGGCCAGTTTTATGGGCAAACGTCAACCTAATCTGATGATGCTTCATCGAAATGCTTTTTTGGAAAACGATGACTTTTCTTTCTATGAATTTATGGAGACTTATGGAACAAGATGCCATTTCTTTCTGCTCTCTATTGTCCCCACTCCTAAAGTTCCTTGATAAAGAAAATGACCCTTCTCAAGATTGATCCAGTGCTAGGAGCATCTATATACGTTAGGCCCAGGAGTTGCATGATAATCTACCGTTATGGCTCGTCAGTAATTAGAGTTTCAAGGACAGAAATTGAACCCACACCATCAACCAGGACCACATCGAGGCAAAGTAGGGATTTCTGGAGATAGATAGAGACAAGATCTTGGTTCAAGAAGCTCTTAAAAAGATTAATTATTTCTTCACCACTAGCTTTGATACCATAAACACGCAAGATCTGGGGATCTACTTAAAGGTCTGAAAGATTAACTATAGAAGATGAAAACAAAAAACAACGTCTTTTTAAATGACGACTACCCACATCAAATAATTCCAAACAATTTAATTTGTTATAATATAGATTAATAAATTCGTTATCAAATTCTAAGCATAGTAAGATATGATATATATATAGGGAAAAGTGTCAAAAAAGTCATAAACCTATTGCATTTATACCAATTCAGTCATAAACCTTTTGCATTTGTGCCAATTGAGTCATTCTGATCAATTTTGGCTGGAAATTGATGACGTGGACATCGACCGTTCACTGGCACTAACATGAATATTTTTAATGAATTTTTTATTTTTTAATAATTTTTTAGTTTTTTCTTTTCTTTGCTGGTTTTCTTAAGAGGGTCGGCGACCATCGTTAGCCTTGGGCGAGGGGGTCCCGGCCCCCGCTAGGCGAGGGCTCACGGGCCCTTGCTGTGGCCTACGAGGACCGCAATGCCCTCACCTAGCTCAAATCTAGGCGAGGGCTGGGACCCCCTCGCCCAGGGCTGGCGATGGTCGCTGGCCCTCACTTGTGGCTGACGGGGGTCGGTCGACCCCCTTAAAAGAAAAAGAACTAAAAATTGTTTAAAATGTCCACGTCAGCGCTGGCGAACTGCCGGCGTCCACATCATCAATTTCCGGCCAAAATTGGCCGGAATGACTCAATTGGCACAAATACAAAAGGTTTGGAACTAAATTGGCACTAATAAAAGGTTTATGATTGAATTGGTACAAATGTAATAGGTTTATGACTTTTTTGATACTTTCCCCTATATATATATATAATATCACGTCCAAGATATGAATTTTTTTCTGGGCCAAAACGTAGAAAATGAGAATACCACTCGAGCAATGATCGTACAAATAATAAAACATCATGAAAATTAAACTTGGGAAACAAATTTTTACAAAAATAATTATCACGTATGTGCGACACACGATGACCAATTTATCACTTGTGTATTATAACGACGTTGTGTGTGTGTATGTGTGTATATTTTTTACTTACAATTATTTCAACACTTTAATATGCTATTTAATCATCTTTTCTCCGTACTAAAATTCCTGGGATGCCTTTCTAATTGTCGAATTATTTTAATTAAGAGCTATCAAAGGAGAAGTTCTACGTTCCTTCCGCTGGCTTGATCACTTGCTTAACCTACCAAATTAAAATTGAAAGTCTGTGGACTAGAATACTTTTAGACGACCTAAAACGTATATGCTTTATTATAAAGTTGTCAATCTTCATCATTTGAGATATCAAGTCGGGTTTTTACCTCGAGATTTTACTTGATTTCTGAAATTAGTGGAGCATTTCTTGGACCCGAGATTTACTTGCCTAAGACAAGACCGGCTTCATCGCCAAAAAGGATTCTTTATATAATTCATGAAATTCACCTCTGCCCCCTATTTATACAGTTACATATATTTGCTAACACGACCTACTCACTAATTATCATAAAGAACTTCTAATTAAATACAAATTAGCTTCGCATTAGCGCAGAAGAATACGCATAATCTTTTCCAATCAAATTTAGCTCGTGAGCCAACAGTACACGTTTTCACCAAAGTTGGCCCATCAATTTGAACAAAGAGTAATTAAAAAGCGGGTCAAAACCACCCCCACATACTTACAAAAATTGATAAGATGGTGTTGCCATACTGGTCAACCAAGGTTGCTTGACCATAAATTTTTAGGTAGAGGGGTGGTCAGCTGAAGCTAATCATCGTATTCTCGATATTATATATTTTTTTTTCCGAAATGATAAACAGTTCTTCATAGAGAATCGAACGAACATACGAGAACGTCGTACTCAAAAAAATCATATTTTTGACCCCCCCCCAAAAAAAAAGCATCATAAAACCCCTCGATGACTTGACGGCCTCATCCAAAAGGAATTATGAAAAATATCAAATTGGCCAACAAGAATAGATATAATTTTGAATTGAAGTCGTGCAATTAAATAAGAGCAAAAAGGAAAAAAAATGTGGCCACATAACAACATCGTTTTCACCTCCCGTGCTTGTCCTTCCTATCTTCTTGTTCGAGATATATCGCCATACTTGAAATGGGCTTTTTCTTTTTCGTTTTTAAATAATGAAAATGAACTATTCTAAATAATGAAAATGAACTATTCTAAATATGAAAATGAACTAAATTATTTTCTGGCCTTTTCTTTTTGGTTTCATTCCATTTGATGGAAATAGAGGACGACCATATCACTAGTCACTGGCACGACCTATAAATAGAAATTACTAACTAAATTTGGAATTACCTTTCATCATCGAATTCGTCCTTTCTTAAAAATTACCTCTTTTTCACAAGATGCTTCTAGCACTGATAGAACCGCAATATCAACCTCTTTTGGTAACTAAATCAATAGCAATCTAGTGTTTTTTCTTTTCTTTTTTAAATTTGTAGATATACTCACTATATCATTGCAATTTGTAGATTTTTTATCTTGACATTGCACCTAATAGAATTTCCACCTTCTTCCCAAAATTATCATTTTCCTTTTTCAAAGATTTTCAGTCATGGAAATTTTTTTAATTTTGTGTGATCGCACGGGATAGAATGTTATATTCAACTTTTAAATGTTTGTTCCATTTTTTTAACCCTTTGAACCACGAAAGGGCCTGCTGGTGGACCATTTTCAACCCAAGTTTCTATCATATTATTTCATCGAGAACTATAATATAGGTACTACTAAACTTGGTTTATCATGCATGTCCAGACTAATTTTCTTCTTTTGAAAAACCCGATAATCTTAATCTATAGATATTCTAAGAATGAAAGTCCATATCTCTTGACAATTGGAAGTGTATCTCGCTTCACACTGTACATTTAAGAGGTCATCTTCGATACTTAGGGTGCGTTTGTCTGAGTGGATGAATTATCTGTGAATTAATTTTCTAGACCTTCACTTGTTTTTTTTTTTGGTTTGCCGAAAATGATCAGTCAATGGAAAATTATTTACGGTCGAAGAAACTATGCATACTTAAAGTTGGGAAGATGAATTCCTAACCTAAAAAGGGCAAAATATTTTCTTGAAAAATTGTTTTCCCGAAAGCGTTTTCTTTTTAACATTAAGTTTTCCTCAAAACAAGCACACCCTTAGATTGATATGACGATTTCATGCCTATTAGATAATTATCTTTGTTCTACGATGTTACAAATGACTACTATCGTTACTAAAGTTCAACTATACACAAGTCCTTAAAGTGCAAGAAGAAATATATATACTAGGGGAGAGCATGAGTTGAATTTGTGGTTGATGCTGCTCCGTTAAACAATTGTAAAGGTCAACAAATTAAAAATTTTGTCAGCCAAAAAAGAATTTAAGAAACTTCCTTAATGTATTAATATATCCATCGAGGTTTGACAAGTACTCCAAACGAGAATTCCAAGGAACCTTGGCTTATTAAGCGTGTCAAAGCTGAATGGCATAGTTCTAGACCACAAAGAACATGAAGAGTTTGACCAGGTATAAGAATTATCAATTAGGTTTCGGTATCGACTACAATAATAACTCTACAAGTCAATGAACGAGGGAAATGACTAAAATTAGCAGCGCAGTTGCTCGTTTTTGATCGGTTAATCTCAAGAAATAAATATGTACCATATCACGTATGATTAATTCCTTTTATTTTTGAAGGGATAATTTGTCCAAAAAGTCCTAATTCTATTATACAACGGCAATTCAATCATAAAATTTTCAACTATGTCAATTTAGACGTAAACATTTTGACAATTTGCCAATTTAATCCTAAACTTTTTAATGATTTGCCAATGTAGTCATTGCGCCCAATTTTGACCGGAAATTGCTAACGTGGACGGTTTTTGTAATTTTTTTTAAACTTTCGCAATCTTTTACTTTTTTCTTTCCTTTTGCTTTTTTTTTTTCTTTCTATTCCGTTTTTTCTTTTTCCCTTATTTCCCTCCGTCGGTTGCCAGGGCTCACCCATGGCCTTTGGCCATCGACGAGGGTTGCCTGGATCTGGCGAGGGCCGCCCTTGCAAGTATCGGACGAGGGTCACCCTCGCCGAATTCAGCGACCTCTGTCAAGGTCTGGTGACCGATAGAGGGAAATAAAGGAAAAACAAAAAAAGGAAGGAAAGAAAGAAAATAAAAAGGAAAGAAAAAAAAATTAAAAAAGATCGTCCATATTAGCACAGATATCAGCACCCTGTGCTGATTGGACCCCCATGTAAGCGATTTCTAATCAAAGTTAGCCAAAATGATTACATTGGTAAATTGTTAAATAGTTTAGGATTAAATTGGCACAATTAAAATATCTAGGATTGAATTGGTTACCTTACAATATGTTTAGAATTTTTTGGACAATTTTGTCAATTTTTGAAAAGCAACCACGCTCTCTCCTCACAAAAACTCAGCAAAACCCACACTACTGAACATCGGCCTCGACGCCGACATCACCGTGGCAGCCAGTCCCTGCTGTTGACGCCCTCGCCGCCCGCCAACATCCATGTTTGTGGCAAACTCACTTGGGATAGCATGGGCACGTGAGCTCGAGGCTGAGCTTGTAGTCGCCGCAAGCTATGCAAGATCGGCATTATGCTCCCAAGGGTCACGGCAAGCCTCTCGAGCTCCGTAGGGGAGCTCGACCATGGCAGCCTTGGCGGTGTGGAAGTTTGTAGTAAAGCTCAATCCACGCGAGCGCTCCCGCTCCGACAAAGCTCGGCCATGGCCCCACTTTTGAGAAAAGAAACGAAAAAAAAGATGATAAAAGTAGGAGATGAGGAAACAAGAAAGGAGAGAGGGAGCCTTACGCAACCCCAAAAAGAAGGAAAAAAAAAATAGTGAGATTTCTCAATAATCTTTAGGTAGAGAGCTAGGCTCAGCTCATTAAATGATAAGAAGAGAAAATGAGGTTGGAAGGCAAAATTATATTGTGTGATTAAGTGCACAAATTTATAATAAAACTCTCAATATATAAGTGATACCAAGTGAGCAGTAGCCATAGCTGTTGCTTCTGCTGCTCGAACAATAGCTAATTTTTGCCCTAAGAAAAAAAAAAACAAAAACAAGCCTCACATTTCACTTAATGACTATTTACATACCTCCACTTTTGAAAATACTAAATAATTCCTACATGAGTTTTACTTTTGGAGATCGCCTGTAGCCTATTTATGGAAGTGATATTTTCTTTTCACAAATGCTCATCACCAAATCCTAAATTCTCACAGCACAAAAAAACACTTAAAACCAACTAAAAATCAAACCACTAAAATCCGAAAGGAGATGCTAAAATAATTTTGCAAGGAGGGGCAATTTTATCTTTTAAACGTGGAGTTTTGTTAAAGGTATGTAAACAAATAAAATTATGTAAATAGTTATTGGATTAAAAGTGAAGTATGTTTTTTATATTTTTCGATCGTAAAAAATCTTTGTACTTGATAGAGCTGATATTCTTTTTCACCGGTCAAAGAAAAGGAATTGCGTGTATAGCCTTTAAAGTCTGGTAGTATTTCGTAGAGCACCTCATTATTGTGTTTATATACCTTTTGAGGGAAAAGTACAAATAAAGTCCTAAACCTATTGCATTTGTATCAATTCAGTTATAAACCTTTCAATTGGACCAATTTAATCATAAACATTTTCACATTGGTACCAATTCAGTCCATCTGACCAATTTTGGCCGAAAATCACTAACGTGGACTTTGGCCATCTTATGCGACACGGCCGATACTAACGTGGATAATTTTTAAAAAAATTCCCTTTTTTCTTTTTTTTTTTCCTTTCCATCTTCTTTTTCCTTTGCCTGTGGCCGGTCGCTGGCCATAGGCGTTGGCGAGGGCATCGTGGCACTCGCCGGCCAATTTTACCTAGAAATCGCTAACGTGTATGCCGACCATCCTACGTGGCACGACTGACGCTGATATGGGACATTTTTTAATAATTTTTTTTGAAAAATTGAATTTTAATTCTTTTTTCTTTTTTTCCCTTTTACTTTGGCCGCCTGGCCAGCCCTAGGGGAGGTGGTGAGGCATCCCTCACCCAGGTTCAGCAAGGGCTTGCTGGCCCTCGCCGACCAAATGAAAGGAAAAAAATTAAAAATTGATTTTTAAAATTATTAAAAAAAATGTTCACGTCAGTGCAGGTCGTGCCACGTAAGACAGTCGGCATCTATGTCAACGATTTCCGGCTAAAATTGGCCGGATGGACTAAATTGGTACAAATGTGAAAAGATTTAGAATTAAATTGGTATGATTGAAAGGTTTGTGACTGAATTGATACCAATGCAAAAGGTCCCGTTGTTTAATAATGGAATAACCTATAAATATTAAATGTCATATTACCTTAGAAGTTACAACTGCATTAGCATCTACAAATTTTCTTAAAGAAAATGATTCTAGTGGTTGGCCGTCAAACACTTATGGTTGCAGATTTGTGCTTAAGGGAAAAAAGTGTGCTAGCCGCGGACTGTGTTTTGATATTTGTTTGTTGGCTTTTGCTTTGTTATGAGTTTATTTGAGATTTTCTATGTATCTCTTGAGGATTTCTCTGATTAATGAATGGAAGTTTTCTTTCGACAAAAAAAAAAGATTCGTGAATGAAAAATAATAAGGGAGAAACATCAAAGTTCTCAAAATACCTCTAAAATCAAAATTAGATGGAATACGATACTCATTACACTCTTGATTGGCTACTAAAGTGATAATAACTATAATATGATGTTTATTTTGATATAATCATTGTTATGTGCTTAACCTTAATCAATTACATTTTTAAAATATAAATCAATGCTAGATATAATAAATCATTTATCTACACGGGGAATTAAATTCATGAACCATGACTGATTATTCTAATAGTAAGCAACTCATATTGTGCTAATTATCAAATTATGAATAATTTTATCATAGCAGATAATTATATATTATGAATATAACATAATAATCACCGCATAAATTATTTGCTTATTATTTAATACTCTTGTATTAATATTATAATAAGCGATTACGTGAAAATGAATTATATAAATAAGTTTACTGATCACTAATATAAAATTAATTAGAATTAAAATTCTAACATTGCTATAGTGAGTGGGAGAAAAGAGACAAATAGTATTTTGAAAATAGCTATTCAAGCCGGGCTGTAATATTTATTACCCAGGGAGCCATGGGATATATATTACAACTTCAGCTGTAATATGGATTACGTAGTAATTGCTATTATTGCAAGTCAAAATTGTAATAAGTAATCTATCTGTAATAAACATTTGATATAATAATTATTACTGCTACCAAATGTGTTGTGAGTACAAACATGGACCGTCAAATTTTTGGAGATTATGGAATTATAAAAAAGGAGGAGCAATTACTTGTGTGCCACGACCAAATTTCCTTCCGAACCAAAAGAAAAAAACAAATTCTTGCATGCTTGAAAACCTTTTACTTAAAAAAAAGGGAAAAATGTATAAAACGAAATTGTATAAAAAGGAAAAGTATTTTCTTCACCACGCGCTTGCTTTTGCGCGTGAAAGAACCAAAATGCAACTATTCCACCAGCAACCAGCCTACCGTTACTAATTTTATTTAGTCCCACAATTAGATCTGTTTTTTTTTCTTCCCCTTTAATTATTTTTCAGGTTGCAAAATGGAAAAAGAATAGGTTTATATGGAACTACGTTGCAATGCATGCATAAATTGTGCTACAACATACTTTGTCGGCTAGTTAAATCCTGCCGGATTAACGTCCACTCGGCAGGCTTGTGCTAAATCAACGCTCACGTGGCAAGCTTAATAAAGCTCAGTGTCACACTACTTGAGAGTTGGTTTTTTCTTCCTTATATATGTATTGAGATTTGTGCTAGGTACGTTATGATCGATTTATAAAACCGACGCATTTTGGGATGCAACGGATTCTTATTAGTTGTAAAATATAGCTCACTTATAGTGTATTGAAATCATTTATTGTAACAATCTTTCAAATCGGTGTTAATAACCTAGCATCACTCGCATTTATATTTTGCATCTTTCGTATATGCACTTTTGAGCAATGACTCACTCCGAAACATTCGATTGGGAAATTCCATATAAAAACTCGAATACAACTTTCGAAAAGTGTTTATAATTTCCCACCGCCCTTTAAGTTATACATTTTGATTCAATTGCATCAAGTTCAACGATTGTTTTTTTTTTTTCGACACAAGTTTTATTACAGATCGGATAATCAACAATTGTTGTTTTTGGCAATATTTCACATTATAATCAACATTAAACATGGCTTATATTAATTTTTTAGAGACGACATGAATAAAATAGTCTATATTTCTCTAAATTTAAGAATAATCCCGTGCTTACTCGAGGCAAGCATAAATCTGATATCCTTTATTTCTTATAATGGGTTGTGGAGATTATTAGTTCAATAGATATATATATATATATATATAAATTAATGATATGATCATGAATATAGAGAAAAGAGCCATCATCTTGCATACAAACAATTTTGGTTGAATTTGAAAAATCTCCCCATGAAAGTCGTAGAATCATAAAACTGGAAGAGCAGCTTAGGGCCTACATGACAATTTTTGGAACAGTATTTTTGTTCCAAAAATAAGTTTAGAATAAAAATCCATTTGGTAATGCAATTTCATTATTTATTTCTAGAACAAATTTCTGTTGTAGAAATAGGTTTGAAACAAAAATCAGAAGTTAAAATTTTCTACTTCTCTATTTCTGGAATAGAAATCAAAAGTAAAAAATTATTTTCTCGCTTCATAACTCACTCTCCTTTCTTTCTTGGCTCCTCGCCTCCTCCCTCCCCTTCGTCGCCCGTCACCACTGTTCGCCGCCAACTATTTGCTACCCCTACCGCTGTTGCCTCTGTGCCCATTGTTAGCCCATCGCCCGTTTGCCATCATTGATTGCTGGTACCGTCAAGGAAATGGAAAATTTATGTTATTATTAAACGAATTTATGTTTCGAGAGCAGAAATTTTGTGTTATTATCAAATGCGTTTCTTTAGTTCGAATTGATTTTTGGAACATAAATTTTGTCATTCGTGCCCTTAGCATATCCAATATGTTTTGAGACCCTTTAATCAAAAACCATAAAAAAGAAGAAAAAGAAAACCACGAAATGGAATTTTGGTAATTCCAAATAGATAAATCCAGCTTAGAAAAAAAAGAGTTGCTCGCGCCCACGCGCATGCATGACGCGTGACGAAACCGAATTGCGTGTGTTATAGCATTGGCTTTACTTATCGCGCGTGCTTGAAATGTGCTGCAACCTACGGCATCGGCCAATCAGGGTCGTGCATCCAGGGATGGCCGTGGATGACGTGGCGTCACGGGAGTTCATCAATCCATTTTGCTTCTGTGGGATCGAACCACAGACACGAAATTCTCTCTTAATTAATCTGCTTTGCTTCATGGGAATCAATTAATTATCTG